>JAOTAY010000189.1:32489762-32529228 GCA_025629805.1 Erythroxylum baracoense
CCGCTGTTGAATTTACAGATTATGCACTAATATGGTGGGATCAGTTGGTGACATCCAGGAGGAGAAATAGAGAGATGTCAATTACTACTTGGGACGATATGAAGGCATGCATGAGGAAGCAGTTTGTGCCTTCTTACTATTATAGGGAGATGCATTAGAAACTTCAGAGACTCACTTAGGGGTCTAAATTAGTGGAGGATTACCACAAAGAGATGGAGGTGGCTATGATTTGAGCCAACATAAAGGGGGACCCAGAAGCTACAATGGCCAGATTTTTTAGTGGATTCAATAGGGAGATAGCCAATGTTGTGGAGTTGTAGCACTACTTAGAGATTGAAGATATGGTGAACATAGCCATGAAGGTGGAGACACAAATTAAAGTTAGAGTGGCAGCAAGGAGTGGGACAAATTCTAGCCAATCATGGAATTCAAAATGGCCCAAGAGAGAGGAGAAGTCGAAAGACAAGGGGGTGGACTTTAAGGAGACACCCAAAAGGCCAAATGTAGGGTTTGACCCTAAAAGTACACCTAACACCCAAGCTTCTTCTAGTAAGCATTCTAGCATTAAATGTTTTAAGTGTTTGGGTACTAGCCATATTGCATCTCAATGCTCAAATAAGAAAGTCATGATTATAAGGGATAATGGTATGATTGATTCGAAGGATAGTGGCAGTGAATCTGAGCTTATTGTTGATAATGATTTTGAGGATGATAGTTGCTTTGAAAGAGCTATTACGGGGGAAGCACTAATAGTTAGGAGGGTACTGAGTGCTAGGGCCACATATGAGGTTGTAGATCAGAGAGAGAATCTTTCCATACGAGGTGTTTAGTTAGTGGAAAAGTATGCAATTTGATCATTGATAGGGGCAGTTGCACTAATGCAGCTAGTTGGACTATAGTACATAAATTAGGTTTGACATGTAGGAAACATCCAGAGCCATATAATTTACAGTGGTTCAATGATAGTGCTGGTGTGAAGGTGACTAAGCAGGTTGTAGTGTCATTTTCAGTAGGAAGATATGAGGATGAGGTGTTGTGTGATGTGATACCAATGGAGGCTGGTCATATGTTACTTGGGAGACCTTAGCAGTTTGACAGGAGGGTAGCACATGATGGGTATACCAATAGGTACTCCTTTAAGTTTAAGGGTAGAAATAAATTTCTACTACCTTTATCACCATATGAATTGTATCTGGGCTAGATAAAAGCAAGTAAAAGTGAGGACGGTTCGGGTAGTGAGAATAAAAAAAGTGAAGAGAGAAAAGAGGCCCAAAAGTAAAATGAGTTTGGCCCAATGGTGAGTAACTGCACAAGTGAGGAAAAGGAAGTGGGATGTGCAGGAGAGAAGAGCTCAGGAAGAGCAAGAGAAAAGAAGAAAGAAAAGAAAGAGAGAAAAGTGAGCTTGTTTGCTAAAGGAAAAGACTTGAGGAGAGTAACTGGAGAGAAGAGAGCACTAGTAGTGGTGAGATATAGAGAGTGTTTAGTTTCTGACATTAACCCCCTTGAGGCTTTGTCTAGTGTTTTTGCTTCTCTTTTGCAGGATTATACTGATATCTTTCCTGAGGAGATGCCTAAGGGACTGCCACCCTTGAAAGGCATAGAGCACTAGATTGATTTTATACCCGAAGCTCAGATTCCGAACTGCCCAGCTTATATGAGTAATCCTGAGGAGACAAAGGAGCTTCAAAAGCAGGTGGGTGAGTTACTGGAGAAAGGGCATGTGAGGGAGAGCTTGAGCCCTTGTGCAGTGCCTGTGTTGTTGGTACCGAAGAAAGATAGGACCTGGAGGATGTGTATAGATTGTAGAGCTGTCAACAAAATCACCATAAAGTATCGCCATCCTTTTCCTAGGATAGATGATATGCTTGATGAATTGCATGGTGCACTTATCTTTACCAAAATTGATTTGAAAAGTGGATACCACCAAATTAGAATGAAACTAGAAGATGAATGGAAAACTACTTTCAAAACTAAATATGGGTTGTATGAGTGGTTAGTTATGCCATTTGGTTTAACTAATGCACCAAGCACTTTTATGAGGCTGATGAATCATGTGTTGCGTGCATTTCTTGGAAAATTTGTGATTGTTTACTTTGATGACATCTTGATATTTAGCACTAATTTTGATGAGCATGTCGTGCACGTGAGATGTGTTTTGGATGTATTGAGACAGGAGAAATTGTATGCGACCCTTAAGAAGTGTAATTTTTGCATTAATAGGCTTGTATTCTTGGGGTTTGTAGTCAGTTCTAGGGGAGTTGAGGTTGATGAGAAGAAGGTGAAGGCTATCTAGGAATGGCCGACACCTAAGAGTGCTAGTGAGGTGAGGAGTTTTCATGGACTTCCTAGTTTCTATAGGAGGTTTGTGAAACATTTCTCTACCATTACTGCTCCCTTGACTGAAATAGTCAAGAAGGAGAAAGGGTTTACATGGGGTGAGGAACAAGAGTATGCGTTTAATTTGTTGAAAACAAAATTATGTTCTACTCCTATTCTGTGTTTACCTGACTTTGAGAAAGCTTTTAAGGTTGAATGTGATGCTTCTGGTATTGGTATAAGAGTTGTGCTTTTGCAGGAAAACAAACCATTAGCTTATTTTAGTGAAAAACTGAGTGGTGCACAACTAAATTATCCGACCTATGACAAGGAACTTTATGCTGTGGTGAGAGCATTGGAGGTGCGACAACATTACCTTCAACCCAGAGAGTTTTTCGTTCGGACGAATCATGAGTCCTTAAAGCACTTGAAGGGACAGGGCAAGCTGAGCAAGAGACATGCCACTTGGGTGGAGTTTCTGGAGACATTTCCATATGTACTACATTATAAGCAAGGGAAGGAAAATGTGGAAGCTGATGCTTTATCTATGAGATATTCCTTAATTTCTACTCTTAGTTTTAAATTATTAGGATTTGAGCAGCTTAAGGACACGTATACTTTGGATGATGATTTTGCTACTACGTATGATGCTTGTGAGCATGTTGCATTCCAAAAAATTTATAGGCATGATGGATATTTGTATCGTGGTAATCAGTTAAGTGTGCCTAATTGTTCTTTGCGTGCTTTATTTATGCATGAGGCCCATAGTGGTGGTTTGATGGGTCATTTTGGGGTTACTAAAACCTTAGATATTTTGCATGAACTTTTCTATTGGCCTAGTATGAGCAAGGATGTTGAGCGTGTATGTGTCAAATGCATTGCATGTAGACAGGCAAAATCTACTATTAAACCCCATGGATTATATACCCCTTTACCTGTGCCTACCGAACCTTGGATTGATATTTCTATAGATTTTGTTTTAGGACTGCCTAGAACTAAGAAGGGTTATGATAGCATCTTTGTTGTTGTTGATCGATTTAGAAAGATGGTACATTTCATTGCATGCCATAAGATTGATGATGCTGTGTTTGTTGCTGATTTATTCTTTAAGGATATTGTTAGATTGCATGGTATTCCTAGGTCTATTGTTTCGGATAGAGATGCTAAATTTTTTAGCCATTTTTGGCATGTTCTGTGGGGAAAGTTGGGTACTAAATTGCTTTATTCTACTGCTTGTCATCTACAGACAGATGGACAGATTGAGGATGTTAATAGAACCTTAGGTACCTTATTGCGTGCTGTAGTTAGTAAAAATTTGAAAACTAGGGGTGATTGTTTACCATTTATTGAGTTTGCATAAAATAAATGTGTACATTCCACCATAGGTTATTCACCTTTTGAGCTTGTATATGGTTGTCTTGGATTTGGTACCTTTACCCTTGCATGAGTTGTCTAGTACAGATGGCAAGAGGAAAACCAAGATGGTTAGGGACTTACATATGAAGGCGAGACAGCACATTAAGCATAGAAACAGGGTGTATGCGAAGCAAGCCAACAAGGGGCGAAAGTTAGTGACTTTTAAACCTAGAGATTGGGTTTGGGAGCATTTGAGGAAGGAGAGGTTTCCTACCCAGCGGAAATCCAAGCTGCATCCTAGGGTTGATGGTCCGTTCCAAGTGTTAGAGAAGATAAATGACAACGCCTACAAGATTAACCTGCCAGGTGAGTATTCTGTTTCTGCAACTTTTAATATTAGTGATCTTTCTCCTTTTGATATGGATTCATATTCGAGGACAAATCTTCTTGAGGAGGGAGGGACTGATGTGAGCAGGAGTAAGGATCACCAATGAGATGGTGTGCATGACGTGGGCGAGCTTGTCATTCCAGTTGGACCTATGTCCAAAGCTAGGACCGAGAGACTCAAGGAGGCTCTCTATACGCATGTGGGCTAATTTATAGAGAGGATGGAGTGCACCAAGCCTATTGGAAGAGAGCTATCTGAATCAGAGTCCAAATTGATTCATTTATCTCAAATCTTTGGATTAGATTCACTTGGGACTTGAAGACCATTGTATTAGGCTACACATTATCAGTTAAGCCCAAGAAGAAAGGCCTTATTATTCTAATTTGGACTTGTTTTAAGTTATTTATATTTTGGGCTTTCATGTATTTTAAGCCCCAAGTATTTTAGCATTAAGCCTAGGTATAAATACTTAGGATTTAAGATTTTCAAACAACTTTCGATCACATTGTTTCTTGTGTGCCACCGGCCATTTTGAGAGGAAAAACCCTCTTGTTCTTTTCAACTTAGGAATCGAACATCACTTATCAACTGAATCAGATTGTAACGTGATTTTGATCCTAAACAACTTTCTTAGTTTGTTCTTTACCCATTATCTAGGTTGCTCGAGACAAGTTCTTCGTGAGGTCTAGTAGGTAAATTTGAAATCCTGCGTATCAGACTTAATTTAGTTAATTTGAATCTATCATATTCTTCTTTCCTTGGATCCGAACAATCATTCAATTTCATGGTGCGCATTCTCTTCCTTTTTGCAAAAAAAGAACAAAACTTATTTGAGACAAAATACTAAAGATTATTAAGACCAAAGTAGATTGCTAAAAATTGGAGTAACTTTAGACTGACAAGCATGAATCTTTTACCACAAGTGAACGGGATTTAGAAGGTTTTAAAAAAAGAAGAAAGATTGACCATACAAAGATTAACCCTGTTGATTCCGACTTCGATGTGACATTGAAAAAGGGGTATATAGTTTTGTAAAACAAGGATCAAGAGATGAAAAAAATTGAAAAGGCTTTAGGGGATGATAAAACAATCAGCAACTTACTAAATGGATCAGACTGATTAACATAGGTTTCAAAACCAGAAAATCAGTGAATAAGAGAGAGAAAACTTTGTTGACAACTAAATGATAACATTGGAGCAATGTTATAACGAAAAGTTTGGGAAGATGGGAAACATAACTGAAATGGAACCCTAACAAGGATTCAGAGATGATCGAGCCCAATACCATATCCTTAAAGAAAAGTAGTTTGCAAAATGCCGATTGAGAGAAATCATATGTTTGGCTTATAAATTTTGTAGTGCTTCAATCGTCCAGAACTCCAACTTAGTGGTAAAGAGAGATACCAAGTATCATCTAAGCATCTATACTATAAAAGCATTTATACCAAATAAACATGATTGTTTATTTGATGTTCAAAATCTAATTCTTCGTACTTATTAAGAAGCAAGTAGAGGTATATATATATAGCAAGTAATCATCTATAAATGAGATAAAATATTTCTGACCATACCAATTTATTTCTAGACTACAAATGTCTATATGTATGCTCTCTAATATATCTGAACTCCTCTTGGCATCTTTCTTTGTCATGTTGGCCTACTTTTCCTTTATATAATCCACACAAATATTAAAGTCAGTAAAATTTAGAGTATTAAGTACTCCATCATTCACTAATTTTTTAATTCCTTCAAGGAAAATATGTCCCAATCTTCGGCGTCACAATATAGAGGATTGTTCTTTCATAACACATCTTTTAATACCAGCATTGTCATGGACATGTATTGTATTGTAAAAAATATTTTCTTGTAAATTAATTTGGAAAAGGCCATCAATCATTGTACCATTCCCAACAAGATTAGATTCATGATATAAACCAAATGATGTATTTGAAAAGTTAAAGAAATATTCCAAAGGTACAAGTCTTGAAACTAATATTAAATTTCTAGAGAAACTTAGAATATAAAATGTTCTTTCCAAATTCAAAACTAATTTGTATGTCCCAACAACTTTCACATGTGAACGCATCTTGTTGCTTGAATAGATGCACTGTTCACTGCCCACTCGCTTTCTATGGTTTAGAAAACCCTGCAATGTATTAAAACTATGGATTGTAGAACTAAAATCGATCCACCAAGTGAGTTGAAAAACATCACCAATATTAGATTCATAATAAATAAGTGAGATTGAAATACCTTTCTTTATAAGTCAACCCTTAAAATTTGGCACAATTCTTCTTTATGTGCCTTTTCTTTTCACAAAAGTGACGCTTGGGATTGAAATCCTTTTTTATCTCAATATGGACTAGTATTTTACTCTTTTCGTTTTGTCTGGCTTGCCCTCTATTCCTTCCTTCTGTGGCCATATGTGCACTTTCAACCAATTCCATTACCAACCTCCCTTCCTCTTAAGTACACATGGTTAGCAGTTCATGGATAGACTATTTATCCTTATGTGTGTTGTAAGAGATTTTAAACGGTCCACATTTAGGTGGAAGGGAATTAAGTATGTAATGCACAGAAAAGACTCAGACATCTTAACCTTCAGAGACCTTAGCTGAGCCGCAATGTTCGTCATTTGCATGAGCACAACCTTCAGAGATCTTAGCTGAGCTGCAATGTTCATCATTTGCATGATGTGCTCACGCACACCTTTAACACTTGTGAGTCTCATTGATGATAACTTGATCATTAAGGTACTGGCTAAGGCCTTATATGAAAACTTAAATTGTTCATAAATAGTCTTCAGTGGATCCATAACATGATCACACTCTCCAATAGTATCAAAAATACTAGCATAAATTTTAGTTTTTATGTATATCATGCTGAGGCAATTAGATTTCTCCCAACGTTCATAAAGAGCAATTTTAGCCTGAGTGCTAGTTTTAGTAGGTGCAGGTGGTTCATCTTTTCAGACAACATAATCAATATCCATCCACCCTAAATGGAGGAGAATCCTTTTTTCCATATTTATAGTTATCACCATTCAATTCGGGAATATCACATTGAATATTAGAAAATTTCACAAGTTGAATAACTACACAAAATTCAAATAAATATGGTTATTTCACTAAATTTGTGACGCTAATAAACATATATCATATTTTACCAATGTTAAAACATGCAATCATATTTCAAATGTGAATCATATAACAATTAAAACTACATGTGGGCTAATTTTTAATTGAAAAGATTCATACATAACCTTTATGATGAAACTATCAAATTATATTTATTTTCTTAATACCTATAGGTAAATTAAGAAAAAGATAATTTGTTATTCCATCATAATTATTAGAATTTTTAACATGGGCAGAGTGTAAAGCCCATTAATAAGAATTGGGTTGGGTTAACCATCGCCAAAATAACTAGAACTAGTTATTTGGATAGTTGACCCTTACCACTTATAACCTTTAACATTTTCATGTTTAGTCAATATGAGATACTCTAACACTCCCCCTCAAGTGTAATTGGGACTGGACATCTATTTGTCACTTGAAATAAACGCAGTGGTAATCAGACCAGGCCACTGGGACTGAACATCTAGACGGACAACCGAGATATTAATAATCTGGACCAAACCTGCTTTGATACTATATTAGAATTTTTAATATGGGCAGAGTGTAGAGCCCATTAACAAAAATTGGGTTTAGGTCAACCATTGCCAAAATAACTAGAACTAGTTATTTGGATAGTTGACCCTTACCACTTATAAATCCTTTAACATTTTCATGTTTAGTCAATATGAAATACTCTAACACTCCCCCTTAAGTGCAATTGGAACTAGACATCCAGCTGTTACTTGAAATAAATGCAGTGGTAACCAAACCAGGTCTTTGGGACTGGACATCCAGACGGACAACTAGGAAATTAACCATCGAGACAAACGGGCTCTGATACTATATTAGAATTTTTAATATCGGCAGAGTGTAGAGTCCACTAACAAGAATTGGGCTTAAGTCAACCATTGTTAAAATGACTAGAACTAATTATTTGGATAGTTGACTCTTACTACTTATAAATCCTTTAACATTTTCATGTTTAGTCAATACGAGATAATAATTAACCGTAAAAACATAATAAATATTCATATGGGATAACATTTATTATATTTGAATATGATTAATTATAATTTGTGTCATTTTACTATATGTGATCCACATCAACTTAATATACAATTTCTCTTAATCAAAGATGATATGGCTAATCTTTAACTAATTAAAATTATATTAATCACGTGATACTTCATTTTATGCAAAATATTAATAATAAAAGTTTCACAATCCTTTAAAACTTGCATAAAAATAAACATATACATGAATTTAAAATCAAACAATGATTTAAATCATGCAATTCAATAAAGTTGGACTAATATATCAAAATGGAAATATTTATGGGTTCAATATGTAAATACAGTCTAAACACTATCACCAGACTATCTGTGGCACAAGGTATGTACCCAACAAAGGCATTTAACACTACCTTTGTCCACTTCCCATTTGCTGCAAGACTAAACCAAAGAATTTATTCTTTACAACTACAAACTTAAGCTTTTCAATGAGGGCCGCACAAAAAGTAAGGTTATATGTGTTTCAGAATTCATGCAAAGCTTTACACGTGGGCCTCACGAAATAAGGATTTTGTAGAATTCATGCAAAGCAATTGTTTCTGCAGAATGAAAAAAAAAGTAAAGCAAACACAATTTAAAAACCTTGACGGTTGGCCCCATAAAAAGTATTGAATTCCAAAACCATGCTTAGTCTTTACAACTAAAGCTTGCAATGATGAACCTAATAAAACAAATTATGGAGAATTTATGCAGAAACTTTCCATCTATGCGTCCCACGACAACAATTTGTTACGGAACCCCTATTCAGCAAAAACGAGAAACACCAATTCATCGTATTCAGCCAAGTCGAAACAACCCGACTCTCACCCATTTTGTAAATCCTTTTATATTTTGGCTTCTAAAATTCTGTTTTTGATGATTCAAAAGTTATTTTAAACAGAATATAATTTCATTCATATATGCTAGATTAATTTCAAAATACAGTAACTTTAACAACGTAAATATTTGCAACTAAAAAGTCACATATTGAAGTATATAATCCCATAAATTCAATTATACCAAGGTAGTAGTAAATTTGCTCTGATACCAACTGTTAGATATGAAAAGAAAATGATATACATGTCTATTACAATAAAAAAACTAAAATGTGAAATTTCAATTTCGTACCTTCTATCATTAACATTGAAAGATTTAAATAAGTGTGAGGGCCCTTCTAAATTAACTTTTAATGCTAAGCTTAAGAACCTAGCGCTCTTTCACAGATTTTATACCCCATGTTATCTTCCATCAAAATTGCAGAAGGGGACGGTTGGTAGAGGATAGACATGAGGTTTCAAAAAGAAAAGCATCAGACACGATCCATCACAAATGGTGGAAGTGCTCGGTAACCAACGGAAACATATAATACTTATAGCTCCATAAGGATGCAAGCTTACCAAGACAGTGGCATTGATTCTGTCTCGATTCATGTCAGCATTAAGAGAGGCGAGTTATGCATAAGCGTTTAGGTTTGACTCCAACGGTCGTCATTTCTTCACCTGAAGCAGCTGAGTTAGTTCTGAAGACCCATGATTCTGTCTTTGCAGGTGGACCAGTTATTGTGGCTTCAAAGTTGCTACCACAAGAACTTGATCTTCGCTTCTTATGGGTCTTATAGGAGAAAAATAAGCAAAATTTGCATCTCGAATTTCTTACAGCTGCTTTGGTGAAGAAATGACAACCGTTGGAGCCAACTAAACGCATACACATGATGAGGCCATACTTTTGAGCCAATTCATGCAAACTTCGGTGAGGATTCTTGCCCAACAAATGTGAGCTACCAATTATCGGCAACCCTCTCGGACCAGGAGGCAAATTTGTGTGCTTGTTCTTATCGTTACGTGGCCTTGCCTTTAGGAAGAAGAAAGCAGCAATCAAGACAAGAATCGCTGATAAAAAGCGGGCCATGTTATAAGATGTTCTGTTCTTTGATTGAGGGCATGCATACTAATGGTGGCAAACTCTTTATATAAGGTGACGGAAAGCATAAGAACTACAAAACCGATGAGTCTCTAGAATAAAGGTAAGTCTTGTTCATTAAAACATGGTTTTATAGATCGAAAATGATTGATTCGACCAAAAAAATGAGTTGTACGGAAAAGATTAGAGGTGGTTATAATTAATTAATATTTTTTTAATTAATATCCATTATTGTATTATTATTACACTGATCTTGTTCAATTTTTTTTATAAATGTCATATTCGTTAAGTACATATAATAGTTTGCAAATTAAGGGACCTATCCATTTCTTTTTTTTTTGGTTATATTTTTTATTTTTATTTTTGTTTTTGTTTTTAAAAAACATATTTGATTGTTAATATCAAAGTAGTTATATTTTTATTATTATGAAAATTATATATTAGATCAAATTTAAAGATAAATTATTAAGTTTATTTTAATCTCTTATATAATATTTATTAATAAAATATCAATAAAAATTATTTTATTTTATTAAAATAAATAATTTAAAATTCAATTATATTTTTAATATATTTTAATTACTAAATCAAAATTTATTTGAAATATATTTTTTTTTTGAAGATATTCTAAATTTAATTATATTACAAAATTAAATTAAATTAAATTATTCATAATTTTTTAGTGATGACTTTCAATTAAATACATATAATATTAAATTGAATTATTCATAATTTTTGTTAATAAATAATATATAAAATAGTTAAATAATGCATATTTAACTCAAAATAAATCAAATTATGAAAAACAAAAACAACAAAAACCACTTGTTTGTGATTTTCATAAATTTTGAAAATTGGAAGAAACTAAAATTAAAAACTAAAACTAAAAACTCAAACAAATAGATGTTTTTATTAAATTTGAAAATCGAAATAAAAAATAAAAAATGTAAATAAATATAAATATAAACATATTCTTAATTTTTTAAGTAAATTGTTTGATGAATTATCAACTTAAAATTAAATAAAAAGCTGGGTTCATCTTAATTTTTGTAAGTTATAATATATCCCTAGTTACTACTTTCAGATAGTCTGCTTTAAAATTTTAAATGAACTACAATTAAGCGGATATGTGTTGAATTTATTTATAATAATCTCCTAAAAAGTAAGTGTGTTTTAGAATGACAAGTTGAAATGTCTTTCCTACGAAGTCATCAAGTGAAGATTACGGGATATTTTTCCTAAAATGTTATCATTTTGCATATTATATTCATATTCAATGTCTCCGTTGATTTTGAAATTTTTGGAAATTCTAACTGAATAGTTCGTGAAAAAGAAATAAATAATTATTAATTTAATTATTCAAATTTGTTTTCAACTTAAATTGTAAAACTTCCTCTTTTAAGTTATTTCAACAGTCCATATCAAAATGACAAAAGAATTTCTTTTATTGGTCTTTTGTACGAAATAGGTAATAATATTTCCTTGATTAGTATGTTATTTATTTATTATTATTATTATTACCTGAATCGTCAAATGGATGATTAATGTAATCGGTGACATTAAGAATCAGGATTTAGATTTGATATTATAGAATAAGAAAGGCACATTCACTATAAGAAAATCAATTAGATAGTAATTTTTAATTAAGATAGCGATACTCAACCGCTTGTTCAACTACAAGCTTAAGTTAATTACAAAGGTTACTTACATGTAACAAATAATATGTCAGCGACATTATTGAAAACGTAGTAAATAATATTTAACTATAATATAAAAATATAATGAATAATATTTGGTTACATTATGAAAAATATAATTAATATTATATAGCTATAAAGAAAAAAACGTAGTAAAAATCTAATGATTATGTTTTATTTTCGTTGTCAATCATTTGGTGCTAAAATTTGCACCGTGAACATTAGATTGATCAACTACAAGCTTAAGTTACTTACAAACATTACTTACATTAACAAATAATATGTCAATGACATTATTAATAATAAAGTAAATAATATTTAACTATAATATAACAAATAATATTTGGCTACATTATAAAAAACGTAATTAATATTATATAGCTATACAGAGAAAAACTAGCCAGAAACTGTTAATTATGTTTTAGTTTCCTTGTCAATCATTTGGTGCTAAAATTTTTACTCTGAACATTCAATTTTTAGCTATGTTTTTGTAATGCTTTAATTTTGCCTACGATTTTTGAAAATGTCGTCTATAATTGAACTTTCCGCAACAAACATATTAATGGCTTTATATTCAAAACATGATTATTTATTTGATAAAAATATTACATAGCGCCTTAAATAACATTTTTTATACGTTCCATCGATAACATTAGTAAAATGTTAATGAAAAACAACCTTTTGAACTTAATTGTCTTATTCTTAAAAATTTGTATACTTTAATTAAAAATTTTAATAAATGGTAAAATAAAATAAAAATAATTAATACTTTAAAATTAATTGTCTATTTTTATTTTAAATACAATAATTATATGTATTAGCATTACTAAAAAAAATCCATTAATAAATTTATCAATAGTTATAAGGGGTAATTACATTTGATTTTACGTTATTTAAAATTATGCATAACTCCCTTTATGATATTCTATAAGTTTTTCATTTATTCAAAATCCAAAAACGATGTACCATTATATTAAAATTTAAAATATGATACAGTCTTACTCTTAATTGATGAAAAGGTTATTTTTAATAGATTCTCTCACTCACTCTCTCTATCTCTCACTCTCTCTCATACACACACATATATATTTAACAACATTTTTCAGAAAAAATCTTGCTCACATGTGAGGTCTGAAAAAATCTAATAATACGCAACCTTACCCTAACTAGTAAAGAAATTTTCAAATGACATATAGAGAAGAACAAAGTAATAAAATTTTAATAACAGATGCATATTAGAATAATAGAGTAATTAATAAATAAAAATAAAAATAAGATAGCAATAATCAACCACTTGTTCAACTGCAAGCTTGACTTGCTTACAAACATTACTTACATGTAACAAATAATATGTCAGCGACATTATTAATAACGTAGTAAATAATATTTAATTATAATATAAAAATATAATGAATAATATTTGGTTACATTATGAAAAACGTAATTAATATTATATAGCTATGAAGAAAAAAACCCCAAAAACTATTAATTATGTTTTATTTTTATTGTCAATCTTTTAGTGCTAAAATTTTCACCTTGAACATTCGATTTTTCAACTACAAGCTTAAATTACTTACAAACGTTACTTACATGTTAACAAATAATATGTCAGTAACATTATTGATAACGTAGTAAATAATATTTAACTATAATATAAAAATATAACAAATAATATTTAGTTACATTATGAAAAACGTAATTAATATTATATAGCTATAAAGAAAAAAACATAGCAAAAAACTATTGATTAAGTTTTATTTTCGTTGTCAATCATTTAGTGCTAAAATTTGCACCGTGAACATTAGATTATGCAACTACAAGCTTAAGTTACTTGCAAACATTACTTACATGTTAACAAATAATATGTCATTGACGTTATTGATAACGTAGTAAATAATATTTAACTATAATATAAAAATATAACAAATAATATTTGGTTACATTATGAAAAACATAATTAATATTATATAGCTATAAAGAAAAAAACGTAGCAAAAAACTATTGATTATGTTTTATTTTCGTTGTCAATCATTTGGTGCTAAAATTTGCGCCATGAACATTAGATTATTCAACTACAAGCTTAAGTTACTTACAAACGTTACTTACATGTTAACAAATAATATGTCTGTGACATTATTGATAGCGAAGTAAATAATACTTAACTATAATATAAAAATATAACAAATAATATTTGGCTACATTATTAAAAACGTAATTAATATTATATAGTTATAAAGAGAAAAACTAACCAGAAACTATTATTTACGTTTTATTTTCCTTGTCAATCATTTGGTGCTAAAATTTTCACTGTGAACATTCAATTTTTAGCTACTTTTTTGTAATGCTTTAATTTTGCCTACGATTTTTGAAAATGTCTACTTTGTTATATTAGAACAATACAAGTCATAAATAATTTTCCTAAGGATAACTACAGGGTGTCAAACCCTTCTTTATTTTTTTCATTTTAATGCCTAATTTTTTAAGTGTTCATTGGAGTATTATTAAAAATCACGTAACTCAATTTATAATAATCTTTATAAATATTTTACTAATATAATTGATGAATATTTTTGTTTTGATCTTTCCGCAACAAATATATTAATGGCTTCATATTAAAAACGTGATTATTTATTTGATGAAATATTACATAGCGCCTTAACTATCAATTTTTATACAATTTAGTGACATTTTTTAAAATTGTAGCCAAAAGATTAAGTTTTAGTAACTATTTTTCTAAAATCATAACTAAATGTTGATATTTTGTGACGATTTTCACTAAATGTTGATATTTTCTGGCGATTTTCAAAATCGTCGCAAAAAGTCAGCCTTTTAGCAACTATTTTTTAAAACATCACTAAAAATTATCCTTTTGACGATAATTTTAAAAATCTTCACCAAATATCGATCTTTAGCTAAAGTAGTCTTTTCTCTACCGTTCCATCAATCAAATTAATAAAATGTTAATAAAAATAAACCTTTTGAACTTAATTGTCTTATTCTTAAAAATTTATATACTTTAATTAAAAATTTAGTAAATAGTAAAATAAAAATAAAAATAATTAATACTTTCAAATTAACTATCCATTTTTCTATTTTAAATACAATACTTGTATGCATTACCATTACTAAAAAAAAAGCCATTAATAAGTTTATCAATAGTTATAAGTGTTGATTACATTTGGTTTTACATGATTTAACTTTTTATTTTATTTTCATATTTTAAAATTATGCATAAATCCCTTTATCATATTCAAATTTTTCATTCATTCAAAATCCAAAATCGATGAACCGTCACATTAAAATTCAGAATATGATACTAGTAAAAAGGTTATTTTTAATAGACTCTCGCTGTCACTCACTCTCTCTCTCTCTCTCTCACACACACACACACACACATATATTTAACAACATTTTTTAGGAAAATTCTCACTGACACGTGAGATCTAAAGAAGTCCAATAATACGCAACCTTACCCTAACTAGTATAGAAGTTTTCAAATGGCAGATATAGTAGAATAAAATAATAGAATTTTAATAACAGATACATATTAGAATAATAGAGTAATTAATAAGTAAAAGTGAAAATAAAAATAAGATTAGACATTAAAAAATTACTTGCGAATAAAATACAAAAATAAGTAATAAACAATACAGATAAAATATGTAAATAAACATACGCAAAATACAAAATGGTATACATGATAATTCACTTGCAACACAACACAGATACTACTTTAGTTCTGCTACACTTTCTGCTACACTTTGACAAGGCATCTGTCCAAAACTGCACAAAGTTTAATGTTTGCATGCCTGAAGATGAGAAGATGAGAAGACGCCTGTGCCTGTGCTTGTGCTTGTGCTTTATAATTAACATAAAATGTAGCAGTTTTGTCCTACATATCAGCATAGGTATTCTCATCTTCAAGAGGCAGCTCCAATGAGTTCCTCAGGCTGGGGGATCCCAGAGTCACATTTTCATCTGCCATCTTGGTCCTAACTGTCTGCAAATGCATTTACGATGTTGTTCACTTGTTCTTGAGCGTAGCCTCGAACGAGAAAAGGAAGGGTGCAAGTATGTATACACACAACATATGTAAAGTGTATTCAATCACTTAACTCTCATTTCGGATATTGAAAACGGTATACCACGACCAAAACAATCTGTTCTGTATCTAAGTTCTTACTTGACTCGACAATAATTTCAAATTGAACTTTAAGAGAACTACAAATTCGAAAATGGTTAACTAGAAGTTCATTAGTAATCTTTTTTGTAAACTTGTAAAAACTTTCATCTCTTTCATGAGATATCACATCTCTTTGCATAAATTAAGGCAAGATTGTGCCGGAACTAGACGGGCGTATGTGTTTAAGTGATAAGAATCCAAACCTTTTCTATTTCTTCATGAAGATGAGGGTTGTCTCTCAAGTATTGTAAGGCTTTGTCTCTTCCTTGTCCCAACCTTTTTGCATAAAAAGAACAAAACTTATTTGAGACACAATACTAAAAATTATTAAGACCAAAGTAAATTGCTAAAAATTAGAGTAACTTTAGACTGACAAACACGAATCTTTCACCACAATTGTACAGGATTTAGAAGGTTTTAAAAGAAGAAAGATTGACTATACAAGGATTAACGCTGTTGATTCCGACTTTGACATGACATTGAAAAAGGCATATACAGATTTGTAGAACAAGGATCAAGAGATGACAAAAACTGAAAAGGCTTTAGGGGATGATAAAACAATCAACAACTTACTAAATGGATCAGATTGATTAACGTAGGTTTCAAAACCAGAAAACCAGTGACTAAGAGAGAGAAATTTTTTTTGACAACTGAATGATAACACCGGAGCAATGTTATAACGGAAAGCCTGGGAAGATGGAAAGCATAACTGAAATGGAACCCTAACAAGGATTCAGAGATGATCGGGCCAAATACCATATCCTTAAAGAAAAGTAGTTGCAGAATGCAGATTGACAGAAATCATATGTTGGGCTTATAAACTTTGCAGTGCTTCAATCTTCCATAACTCCAACTTAGTGGCAAGAGAGATATCAAGTATCATCTCAGCATCTATGCCGTAAAATTGCTTTTTGACAAAAAAGTTGAGGCATTTCAAATTGTTTGTTGTCACGGACAAAGTCAAGGAAAACATCTTAAATTATTCCAGGCAGAATACCGTCACCCATCTTTAGTAAAATACTGCAAGAAACTGCTAATCAAAATGAAAGCAACAGATTATGAGTAATGCAGACAAAAGACCAACCTGTGGTCTCCATAGCTATACCAAGAACCCTTCTTCATCACAACATCCATCATTTCAGCACAATCCAAAATGCAACCCTGCATAGCAGTACAAAGTCAAGACAGATATAGCAGCTAGGCCACGGTAGGAATGCCAGTTTGTTTTGTATAAAAGATACCAACCAGTTGGCTCACACCCTCTCCAAATATGATTTCAAACTCAGCTTGCTTGTACGGCCTTGACACCTATTAAAGCAGCTTAGCCACATAACAGGGCTCATCGGACGTTAGCAGAATGGAATAGAAAACACATCACGAAAATATCAAAATGAAGTAACTGTGTGTGATTTTAATTAATCAAGATAATTTTGGTACAGAACTACCAAAACAAGTAGAACTACAAGGATATTATTGAAAAAGACAGGTTTGGATAAATGGCACTGTAAACATTATCATTTGTAAATGCAGTAACAAGAAATGAGTTTCTTTGCAAAACCTGAGTTCATCAAGACAACATCCACAAATTGTTTTGGACCAACCATGATTGATAGGGAGGGTAAAGATTTCGTATTCAATTCTTTTAATGTTTTCCTTGGGATAGGAAGGTAATAAATCCCACATCTAGGTATTTACATACAACTTAATTCTACAAGATGTGCACTTGATGTTTGAACAGAAATCATACCTTACTCTTCTGCACCCTCACACGAACCCGAAGCCCTATATCTTCATCTCCTTTGGCCTAAACAAAATAGAGTTCCCCGCTATTAGGAATCTGTACATCTTAAATGTGGTGAAACAGAAAGAAAATACTTGAGCATCAAATTATCAATAAAAATTCTATTATGCAAGGCACTGTGCTTACAGATTTTATTTTCCCTGTAGAACGTATTTCAAGACGAACTGAAGCAAAAAATTTTAAAGCAATTCCTCCACTGGTAACTTCAGGATTCCCATAATATACTCCGATCTATGGAACTCAGCAAGAATAATATTTTGTGACTCAAGAGAAGCTACAACATATATATACGCATAATTGTATTCATCCATAATTGCATAGCAAAAGTAGTACAGAGCTTTAAAATCTGATTGACTTGCAACAAAACTAATCAATCGACAGTACCTTGTATCTTATTTGATTAAGAAAAATGAGAGTACAACCAGCTTTTGAAGCATTTCCAGACATTTTACGCAAAGCTTGGCTCATAAGACGAGCTTGCAAACCAATTTGTTGCATTCCAATCTCACCCTACCACATTAAAAAGTGTCACCAAAACAAAAATGGTCAACTTATTAAATCAAATATGTAGCTACAACAAATAATCTTTAAAGTGTGAGAAGAAAACATACTTCAATTTCTGCACGTGGTGTTAGAGCTGACACTGAATCGACACAGATAAGGTCTATGGCACCAGATCTGCACATGCGATCTGCGACTGAAACATGCAGACATTTTAAGTCCAATTAAATTATGATGATGTAATACATTGAAAATTAAGCATATCTCGCTCCCTACAGGCACCACATCATGCCAATTTCAAACTAAACCTCATAGTTGAGAGAATTTATTATACTTTCAAGCGCCATCTCTCCATTATCAGGTTGACAAACAATCAAATTTTCCACATCCACCCCCAATGCTTTAGAATACGCTGGATCAAAAGCATGCTCTGCATCAACAAGCATAGCGTTGCCTCCTAGCTTCTGCAAATTCATCTTTACCTTCAGATAGGAATAAAAGAAAATATATCTATCCAAGTTATAGAATAACTAGAATACTTGAGAATCAACAACAAGCATCTCTAATGAGAAGAAACAGAGAATCGAAACAGAATCCAATCACCTGAACTTCTGCAATTGCATGAAGTGCAAGAGTGGTCTTTCCACTGCTTTCTGGTCCAAATATCTGCCAAGGTTAAAAAAGAAAATTTGACAATAAGGCAGCCAATATTTAAGAAACAAGTCAATCTTATTGATAAAATCATACTGTTATCTAACATTTAAGTAGTCAGCTACTGCTAACAGAGATAAAATAAACAGTTTCATCACTTAAAGAAAACAAAGAAAAATCAGGAAGATTTGGGACGACATCCTGCTCATATTAGCCAAAACATCAGAATTCAATTAAGCATATAAAAACCAAGATAAGCTTGGTTCCAGAAAAACAAGGAGACAAATGAAGATTTGTTACCTCTACAATTCTCCCTTTGGGAAGCCCACCACCTAAAGCAAAATCTAGAGTCAAGCAGCCACTAGGAAAAGTTTCACTACAAAAAAGCAAATGCCAACATCATAAACAAACTATGGAAATAAAGGGCAGTTTGAACATTAAAGAACAGGATTCAGAAACTAAGTGCTTACACCAAAGCTCCTCCAGCACTGCCCAATCTCGTAACACTCCCTTTCCCGAATGAGTTATTTATGTCATTCATAGCAAGTTCCAGTGCCTTTTGCTGAAGCATACACATAAAATATGAACCTTTTTTTGTTTGCCCAAGTAAGAATATGAAGCAAGCAAGCAATCAAAACAGTGAGTTACACATTTCATCATTGGCTCTGGAACGAAATTAACCATCTTGTTATGTTGTTCGGATAAATTACACATAAAGTCACAAACTTTGAGCAATTTCCAAAGAAGAAGATTACCCGTTCGAGGTTAGAAGGGAGAAAGCCGTTGATTTTGTCTTGGGAATGGCAACGAATGTTGGTTCTATTACAGTGCGGCATAGGAGAAGGAAGTAAGATGAAGTTGGGCTTGTACTGGAGGGTTGTTGATGGAGGTTTAAGGTTTAGTGATAGTCTTCTTGGTTGTTGCAGAAGAGAAGAAGCCAACGAATCCATTCCACAAGAACTTTGAACTTACTAAACCGAAGGGCAAGAACTAACCTGTAAAATTGGAAGAACAAAAGAGAGAATATACTAATCTAAGACATGCAACAAGAGCAACATTTGGGCCAGACTCGTTCCGGTTTGCTCTGTTCTAAGCCTTGTATAATGGCTCGATCTCATATTAATTGGTCTTCAAATCGGGCCGAGACTCGAGCAAATAACATTATTTTGTGAAAATTAATTTTATTTTCTATTTAAAAATAAAAATAAGCCAAAGAAATTAAATAAAAACTAGAGTTAAAAAAACTTGAGAATTATATTTTTTTATAAAACCACTTAACTTGTAATTAGGAACCAATTTTCTGCTCCCACTATCATGGCCACCATGTGTTCAAGCCATCTCAGTCATTCATTACAATAAATTGGATGGGTATGATTGCTTGGGCACAGAAGGCATAACATTGAGGGAACAAACGATCTCCCTCCCTTATAATTGAGATTTGGGATGATAATGAGTTTGATCCTAAATTTTTAAAAAATTAAAAGTGTAATATCTTTTTTTAATTTGGTTTGAACCTACGCTTAACCTACGAGTCGACATATTAAAAATATCTGAATTTGAACTTATAGATGGATCAGTTCTCATCCCTAATTTCAGGCTTGTCATCTAATATAGGGTGAATTAGAGACAATGTATTTATCAAGGGCCTTGATTTATAGCCCAAGAAAAAACCTAATTTCTATCCAATCAAGCCCAAGTACATAGTAAGTCCTAATAGGTAGATGTATATGTGTGATATATGTAGCGGTTAAGAAGAAATATAAAACCAAAATTTACTCTTGTTTATATAATAATGAACTCTATAATTATTATTATTTATTTATATATTAAATAAGTTTATAAATTACGTATTTTAAATAAATTATTTAATAAGTGGGTAAATTAAAATTAAATGATATATTTGATTTGATTAATATTTATAAATTTAATATATCGCTTTTTTTCTTCAAACAATTTCATAAGGGGCCCTATTGTTGCTCAACCATGGCTTTAACTTTCCTGGCCTTTCTTTTTTTTAACATATACATTAAGTATCTTAATTTTGTCGGACTAATCTTAAGCTCTTAAGACCCCACTTTCAAAATCTTAGAAAAGGTCATTCTGGAATTCCAAGTTTCTTCAAGTTTCTACGTAACCTGTACACTTCTGCATACAAGGAGTCTTCACATACTAATTGGTCGGCTACTGATTGATTATTGCTCCTTAATTAGCATCAGATTCTTAGTAGTTCCAAACTCTCATACTACCGCTAGAATCGAGATGTTCATAATTGATCCGATCAAAGAGTATTCCTAAAAGATTAGAGGATTATTAACAAATAAAATTTCCCCTTTCCTTTCTTTAGTGACTTAAACTCAAGATCTCCTATAAAAGAAAAATTTAAGTAAGGAATTGATAGAGGAAATAAGGACACGCGCGTCAAACAAAAAGTAGATTCTAAGCAAGACATGTCTTAAAATAAAAAGTTTTTTAAATTTTAATTAAAAAGTTTTTGAGGAACTTCTTTAAAGATTATAATTAATTGGTGCTCATTGCCCTCCGTTCAGTTCTTTTTTTCTTATAATTAAAGTTGATTTGATGCTTGCTTTTGTTTAAGCTTTGATTTACCTAGCTAATAAGTTACGTGTGCTTAATGTTAATCATTAGGTTCACAATCAACATCAGAACTGAAACTTCTCAATGCCTTAACGCATTCCAACTTAATACCATAAACTTACGCGAGACAAATCAAGCAGATTTTCTAATCAGGAGAGGATCATCCTACTTTTGTCCCTGGTTTGTGTGGACTGCTCCAGTTCCTAAGATGCAGATGCTGCTTTTTAATAACCAGCATTCAGTTGCCTTTTTTAGGCGCTAGGCTTTTGTATTTCTTTCCTTTTTAACCCAAAAAAAACAATAGAAAACTTATTATAAGAAAGATACAAATTCTTGGACTGTTGAACAAAACAAGAACTACTTCTTTTAACCCTCCAACAACAACCTCTTACTATAAGTTTTGTTAATATGCAGGATTTCAAGAGATCTAGAAATACAAGATCTTACATTTAATTAGTAGAAAGATTGTTTCTCACGTACCCAATTGAAAAAGGTATAAAAAATTAATAATAAATACTTATTAAAATAATAAAGTAATGATAAAAAAGATATACAAGATAATAATAAATATAAAAATAAATACATACAAATAAAAATATAAAATAAGTAACAAATAAATAATACAAATAAATTTTTAAACAAGTAAAAAATATACAAACAAACAAAAAAAGAAGACAAATAAAATAAATAATACAAACAAACCATGAATAAAATGATTTCATTTTAATAAAAAATATTTAAATTTTGGGCTAAGACAGACAACTCAAAGTAGTTAATTATGAATTAATTATTTAAAGTTAACAACAAATTTGACTTAAGAGGTAGTAAAAGTTTTTAAGCCACAAAGAACCATACTCTTTCACACAAGATCTCCAAAAAACTTCTAAGACTCGAAACTTTGGTGCAAGAGACATCAAAAACTTTTTTCTCAAGCAAATCATACCACCTTTTGGGAAATAATTAGGAAGGCAAGCTAAGTTAGTTTAACCTAACTTGAAATTAATACATTTGTCTAAATTGATTAGGTCTCGAGTCAAATTCAATTTTAACTTATAAAAATTTTTAAATTTTAGGTCAAACTCGAGTTAGAACTCCACAATCCCGTTGAGTCCAAAACTACAAGTCTAATTATATTTAAAACAATATTACTTTTTAAAAAATAAAATTATATGTAACAGCCCTTAACAACTCACTCACATATATTGCCCGCTTTTGAGTATTGGCTCAATCAAGCCCTCATAGTTTTGCTCTTTTCGTCCTTTGGAAAAAAGCGTCTTATGAGGAGGAGGTATTCATTCCCTTATAAGACGTACTTCATTCCCTTCTCTAATCGATATGGGATCTCATATTCCACCTCCTTTAAGCCTCTGCATCCTCGCCGACATATCGATTCGAGTACTGACTCTAATATTATTATAACAGTCCTAAACTACTCACTCACAAATATTGTTCACTTTTGGACCTTGATCTAGCTAAACCCTCACAATTTTGCTCTTTCCACCTCTTGAAAAAATGCGTCTTATGAGGAAGAGATATCCATACCCTTACAAGGCATACTTCGTTTCCCTCTCCAATCGATACGAGATCTCACATTATATTTCTTTAATAATAAAAGAACATTTAAACTAAAAAATTTAAAGTCTAATTAGACAAAATTATGCTCAAAAACTTAATTCTTCGGAAATTTTGTAATGGAGACGATAACTCTAATATTTTATTTATATAATCACTTTTTTATTCATTTGTCATTTATAAAATTGACGATAGATTGAATTCAACCTTTTTTTTATTTAAGCCCAAGTTCAAGTTTGGTTGGATTCGAATAACTCAAAACTCTATCAAAAAGACGTTTAGTTAATTGTTCCTTGAATAATTGAACAAAACAATATCATTTTATTTAAACTGATTCAAGTTGTTTGAGTTTCAATTTTTATATACCTGTTTATTTTGAATTTGATTAAATCAATTAATTTCATATTAGGAAAGATCCAAATTGCCAACCCTAGGCATAATGAACATGTTTTGATTTTTTTTTAAAGATAAGCTATTTACGTCACACAACATTATCCATATTAAAATGTTAATAATACAGAAAGTGACACTCGAATCCAGGAGCTGACAAAGATACACTGAGATGAGGATATTATATGTATAGCTTTTCATTAGTTGAACACAAAATAATGATAATAATAATAATGGAATAAACTAAAGAAAGAGAGAAAGACAGGGAGAGACATATATTGGGGTCTGAACCTAGAAACAAGGCAGCATGGGATGTTTTGTTGGAGATTTTGGACACCATGTGTACTGAGTTCCATTATTAATATCACTCTTTTAAAAACCAGGCCAAAATTTAAATCAATATAATAAGAAATTTAAATTTAAAAAATTCAATCGGTATTAGACCGTTGTAAAATTGGCAAAAGATCGAATAAAATTAACGAATTGAAAATACGATTGAAAGATATTGTCTTTACGTATCAAAAATTTTGAAGTTTAATTAAAAATAAATTGTTAAATAAAAATTAATTGATTTGTTGTAGTTTTTAAAAATTTATTAATTTACAAAAATCAACTAATTAATTAAAAATTGATCATTTCTTAATAATAAAAGTTATTAAAATAAATCAAACAAAAAAATTAAAAACTTAATTGAAAAGTTAGTTCTCAATTCAGTTAGTTTAAAGTTTTCACGATTGAATCGATCGAATCAGTTGAAATTTTCAATCATTAATTAATATTATTTCGGGTTGAGATTGCCAAATAACTTAAATATTAACTCTCCACCAAGTTTCTTTATGTTGGCGTGGAAAATCCCGTTATTGTTATATTTTAAATGTTATTAAATAACTCTTCACAAATACAAATAATTTGCAAATTGATTAACATTTTTTTAACTCATTTTGATATCCCAAGCCTTAGTTTCTAGATTAGTTATGTAATTGACCAAATTAATCCAAACAATGTGTTGATTATGTAGAAATTTATCTATTAAATAAGATTAGGTCATTCAATAGCATTTTACACACTTTAATCGAACTGATACATAATATTAAAAATGTATTAAGAATATTTAAATTAGAAAATATAAACTTGTGATATCACCTACTATGAATGCTTATTATGGGATAATAAGAAAGAATTTGTTGAGAATACTTACATATGAGTGTCCCACATAAAAAAAAAAAGGAAAGAAAACTAACATATAAATTTAGTGAGTTATTATACTTATTGCCAATTAATTTTAGGATGAAATTTCACTTGGACTTGTATGTAGTCTAACTTCCTTCCTTATGTAGGCTCATAGGCTCATTGCAAATTTAACAAGGTATTAGAACCAATGAAGATTTTGGTCTACTGTTTGTCCCAGAAAGGGACCTATCATTTAAGCAATTGGAGAAAAATTTGAAGTCTGCAGGGAGCAAGTGACCCAATAATATTATTTACCCTAAGAGGGGGCCCACTTAACCTCAATCAGAAGTCTAGCCCTGATGAGGATTATTTACGTACCTCTCTAGATTACCCAGATAAAAATAGATTCACATGTGAGTGAGAGTGTTGATAATACTTACATGTAAGTGTTGTTTTTAAGATGAAACCTCACTTAAACTTGTGTATGATCTAACTTTTCTTCTAATGTGAGCCCATCAGTTCATTACACATTTATTAGACCTTATTATCAAAGAGTTTCAATAATCTTACACTAGAATTATATTCTGACGACAAGATCAAGTTCATTATAAAATTATAAATATAATTATTAGCTTAATTTTAAAATAAAATACTAATTAATTATTGTTCAATTAGAAAAAGTATAACATAAAGTTTTAATAAAGTCAATCATATTCCACGATTACGTATTTGTCGGTACTTACGGATGACAAGATAATGTTTTAGCGGAGCAGTTTTAAACATCAAATGAAGGGATATTTTAATATAAAAAGGTCCAAAGCTTACCAAAAGAGAGTAAAAATGGTAATCATTGTCGGTTGGAAACCAGTAAAGTTGAGGCACTAAAACGTAAGTTGATTATGGTTTCTCGTGAAATGGTATTTTAGTTAAACTTAAACATATTCAGTAATTCAGTAAATAATTTTCTCAATATATATAATTAATAAATTACCATACTATACACGCCCGAAAGTTCATCTAACGCGCATTCTAAGAATAAGGATTACATATTGTTTTATATATAAAAAAGCTCAAGTGTGTCATCTTTTTTCCTTTTTGAGTTTTGTTGTGAATGTGCTCTAGGCTTAACTTCAGTGTTCAAGGCTTCCTGTAAGGGCTAAAGAAAGAAAGAAATTGTTTATGGAATTCGAATATGTAACGTTTTAGTTACAAAAGAGCTAACTTTTGTTATGTATACATTTAATATTCAAAAGTGTTTGAAGTTTTTGCATTGCAGAATGGAAGAGGAGCGTCTGCAAGAAAATGGAGCATCAAAGTTGGTTGGTCCCATTCTCACACCTCCCAATGGCCTTTGTCTTTTATAAAGTGCCTGTTGCCTTCCACTTCTTCTCCTTCTTTTCTCAATAATTGGTGTCCAGTTTACACAACTGTCGACCACCTCCCAAACTAACGCCTTTGAGGGAGTGGTTAACCGGTACAAGAGATTTATTTACGCTATAATGCCAATAAATTTCTTTTTTTCTTAAATATTCTTTCCCTCGTTTAAAAACATTATCTCTACCAATTAAGAATAAAATTATGTATTATTATTTGACCTCTTCAAATTTTACGTATCAATAAAATTTTTACTAAAGGTATTTGTTTTTGTCACGTACTCTTTTAATTTTATGCAACATATGTTCGACTTTATAGTATTTGAATTGATGATAAGGTTTATTAAAAGTGTTTCTGTTAATACTATTTGTCTTTATGTGTTTTCTAATTAAATAACTAAATCATTGCAAAAAAAGATTCTCTCTTTGCATTCTCTGATCTTATGCTTGTTGCGTTGATTTCAGCTTATGCATCAAAAAGTATCATGATCTTTTGTTTCTTGTGGATACATTTTTTGTTCTTTGTCAATTTTTATGGTTTGATTTAGTTTATTACCTATTTCATATTTTGTTTATTAAACAAATAATTTCTTTCATATGATTCATTCAGAAGCGGTCTTTTTATTAGTTAAGGATAAAGTTGCGTATTACTAGATTTTTCAAACTCTATATTTTAGTGAGATTTTTATTGGGTTGGTGTTGCTATATTTAAATTTGAGTTCAATTTAATCTAAATTGATTGAGTTTTAAATTTACTTTAGTTTTTTCCCTAATTTTCTAATTTTAAAGTTTGAATATATTATAAAACAATATTATTTTACATATTAAATATAAAAAATAAAAAATTCAATCAAACACAAGATTCAATCATAAATTTTAAAATATTCAAAATTTAAATTTAAATATAAATTTTTGGGTTAAATTAGGAAACCAAATCCTATAGTCAAATCTGCCAAAGATCCATATACTCACTCTGCCGCACCGTCTCTCTTGTGTTATAATTCAATCATATATGCATTTTTAGTGTAAACAAGAGACGTTCTACTTAATTAAGACATGTCTTTTTCACATCACTCGACCTGAATCTGATTTCCAATATCTTAATTGGATTAAATGACATTAATTTATTAAATAATAAAAAGAGCCTCTTCAAAATTGAAGCGTTAAGACACACGAAATAGCTAACTGTTAGTTATAAAACGTACACTCATAATGAAGCATTAACACAAGACAGGTGCTATCATAAAAAACATGAGCTGAAACGTCATGATCAGGTGATCACAAGATTCGCAGCAGACAATTTAACAGTAATGGTTTTAACGTTGACGTGAAACAGATGTCTACGATAGAGAATATGGTGAGCTTTATCCAGACATTCGGGAACATTTGTAGATAGGATAGGTAATAGCCATTAGTTCACTATCTTCCCAAACTTAGAAACAAGTCATGTGAGGTACACTTGATCGTTATTTTTGAATCAAGGTCTAGTACAAAAGTTTTTTTTTTTTCTAAAGAACTGAAAATTAAGATTTTTTGAGAATTTTAAAATTTTGAAAATTTTATTAAATTATGGAAAAGCTCTAAGTCTTTTACCAAAAAAAAAAGAATTTTACTTTTAATATGAAATCGAAAAAAAGGGGAACAAGCCAGTATTATATGTAGTATTCTAATGGAACATATGAAACTTCCTTGTAGGAATTGCCTGTAAAAATGGACCCAAACTATCTGTGAGTGCCGGTCAGCATCAGGCTCCTATCCTCAGCCTTATTCAAAGTTGTTAAACAAAAGACTACCCACTGAAGACAATTTGTTTTTCCAGTTAAGAAAGATAAGCAAGACTTTCCTCTTAAACACAAACCCACCAAGAAAATCTTTATGTTTTCCTTGCAAACCATTCAATTCCCTATGTCCAAGGTAAGCTGCACCTTCCTCAAATCATCATCCGTGATGTCTGTTTCCTGAGTTTCTTTGAAGATGGTCCAAAGGAAGGTACCTGAAAGCCAAGCTGGTCATGTTCAATCTGAGAAGCTGTTGGGTAACATGAAGAAGATGACCAAGAAGAAGCAAACTTCTTGTCAGAACCAAGATGGCAAGAACATGGGACCTGATACGAAGAAGAAGATGAAGAGGACTTCATCTATCAGAAAATCCAT
Source organism: Erythroxylum baracoense (assembly GCA_025629805.1). Classification (NCBI taxonomy): domain Eukaryota; kingdom Viridiplantae; phylum Streptophyta; class Magnoliopsida; order Malpighiales; family Erythroxylaceae; genus Erythroxylum; species Erythroxylum baracoense. The sequence continues at coordinate 32,517,994 of JAOTAY010000189.1, forward strand.
GTCACAGTCTGGAAAGACTCTACCTTTCAACGGACAGAATACTGAAGCGACTCCACGGAAGCAGCTCATGATCACAGCTAGTGATGGCTCACCGAATTACATGAAGTCAACCAGTTGTTCAGAGGCAAGAAAGGAGCGGTCTCAGGTTAGTTGTTCCCTGAATACTCAACTTGGTTCTGACAGTAAGAACCTACGCATGAGTAGTTCTAGTCAATCAAAACTTGGCTCTAGTGCTAAACCCTCAAGAACATTAACGAAGGCATCAAGTTTGAAACTTATAAGGACTTTAACGAAAGCTCCAAGTTTTAAACCAGTAAGAGGAACTGCTAGGAAATCTTCCAGGGTATTGTTTTGCTCAGATGTGAATGTGCAGAAAACTACTTGTTCTTCAACTCTGAAGGAGTCAAAGTTTCCTGCTTATCTGATGCTTAACCCTGGTGGTACTGAATCTGAAGGTACTTCAGCCATTAAAGTCTGCCCTTACACCTATTGCTCACTCAATGGTCACCATCATAGTCCTCTGCCTCCATTGAAGTGTTTCTTGAAGGCAAGGAGACGCTCTTTGAAAACCCAAAAGAGCATGAAATCAGAAGATGCGTCTCCTCGAAAATTCAATCCTTCCAGTGGTCGAGGGTGTCCAGAAGATAAACCTGTACTTAGTGAAGCTGGCTCGATTGACATGGTAAATAGTCCAATGACACGAGATGTTGACATGGATTTCTTTGTTGAGATCTATGCTAACAACAAAGTGGATGATGCTGAATCAACACAGGTGAGCACAACTGAGTTTGCTGGTAAACCAGAGGAGCAGAAGAATAAGTCTGATGGATCACCACTTCTGCCGATTGATTTGGAGGAAAGGATTGAGAGGTGCCAAAAAAGCTTTGCTACTATTCAAGAACAGGAGATCAAGGATGAGGTTGAAGAGTCCTCACCCACTTGTCTTGAAGAAGGAGCAGCTGAAGGAGGTTTTGACAGGAAAGAAACTGAAAGGGAATGCTATACAAGCATGGAGGAAGATGACAACATTTCTGAAGTAACCAATATGGAGTGGGAGGAGGATCAGTTACCTGTTCCTGAGTTGGATTCAGAAGCTGAACATAACAACACTGCATATTTATCAGCAATGGACAAGGGTCTTCTATTCTATGAGTTAGATGTCACTAACCATGATGAAATTGTTAGTAACTACACTAGAAAGGTTCTAATTGATGATCTACTGCAAGAAATTTGTGAAGAAGAAACTTCATCTTTTGACCTCCATGGAGTTGACAGGAATACTGAATTAGAAAGTATGCAACAGGAAACTGATACTGTTGAATCATCCCAAATGAATTCTGGAAATATTGAATCTTGTAACCAAATTTCTTTTGTTGAAGAAGCAGTAGAGGAACTCGAGACTGACATGCAAGCTACTCCAATTCCATTAATGGATTCAATTTCCGGGGCAGCAGCAGCTCATGCAAGCACCCAAGGGTATGAAGTTCATGAAAAGGAAAATGATAATGTTGAGTCAAATGATGAACTTGAAAATCCTGAAACTTATTGCATGAATGACTTGAAAATTGGCACATTGGATCGTGATCAAGAAGATATATCTCTTCAACCCGATGATGCAACAATGTTGAATGATATTCTTGTCATTGATCATCATACAGAAACTGGGACCATTGCTTTCTCTAGTCTAGACCAAGAGCTCCCCAAAATTGAAGTTGAAGATGCAATAAAAGAGCATGAGAAGATGGATGATGTTAAATCTTCTTTTGGAAGCCAAAATTCTGATTCATCTCATAGTTTCTCAGAAGCTGAAGAAGATGATACTGAAGCTGTTGGAGATAGTGAATCGTATAACATTCTCAGTCCTGAAAGTATGCCAACTGAGGTTCTTACTGTTGTTGAGAACCAGAACCTACTGGAGGAAGATCAAGATGGAGTTTGCAAGCTCCAAATCCAAAGAGAACAGAACAGTGATTTAAGAATGTACAAAGTCATTTTGATCAACGAAAACAGAGCAGATGTTGAGATGAAAGGTGAAGAGAGTTTCATGTCAGATATAGCACAGACATTACTCGCAGATAAGAACAGAACCAGAAGCAAATCTGATCAAGAACTCCTTAGTGCTTGCAACAAGAGAAAATGGACAATCCAGTCAAAGAAACCCATCAAAGAATCAGAAGAGAGGAAATTCAACCCCAGGGAACCCAATTTCCTACCAGTCATTCCTGATCCAGAGGCAGAGAAGGTTGACCTTAAGCACCAGGACATGGATGACAGGAAAAATTCTGAAGAATGGATGCTTGATTATGCTCTCCAAAAAGCTGTCACAAAACTAGCTCCAACTAGAAAGAAAAGGGTAGCACTTCTTGTCGAAGCATTTGAAACAGTTTTGCCAATACCCAAATGTCCAACTCGTATCAGGAACAGATCAGCAGCTTTCCCTCACTCAAGGCCCATGCAAGCTTGTAGTTGATGGTGGCAATCCTGGAAAGGAAAGCATCACTCTCCAAAGCTCATTTCCCACCTGTTCTGTGAGTATTCATTAGTGAATTGCAAGCTGAAATATGAACAAATTCTGTTTTTACCTGACAACTCAAGTAACTGTGTTCTTTCATGCAAACTGTTGCAGAAACTAATTTAATAATCACCTTATTTAGGGAACTCTGGAATGATTCAGTTGCAGAGAAGCTGTTTCTACTAGGTTATGCAGGTCAAGATGGCAGATAGCTCTCAGTGATATTGTGAGATTTGTGTATCTTGAACCATATTATTACCTGTATCCAATGTTGTTGGAGACCCTGTCTCCTCCGAATGTTGTTTTCTCCTCCAAACATTATGTGATGATCATCGACTTAGGAAATTTGTTTTTAAAACAGTAACTATTACTTTGGTCTACTTTATGTTCAACAAATAACCATTTTCATCATGAAAATAACAAGCACCCATTGGAAATTCTTGTCCTTGACAACTTGTAACACTTGCAACACCATGTTAATGTGGATAGTGAACTTCAACCTTCTTTTCCTCTAGATTCAATTCCTCTTAAACAACATTGCAAAATATAAAATCAAAATTCCTCCTGCCAATTTTAACTTGATTAAGGTTATAATACTCAATGTAGGCTGAAATTGAGGCAGGTATATCGTACTGTTTTCAGGTTTATAAACCTATATAAATTATTTCTAGAAAAACACTCTTAACATCCTGTTTGTTTTTTAAATTTAGTAAAATAGTTTGTTTAATTTTTTATTTCTGTTTTTAGTTTTGGTTTATTCCAATTTTTAAAATTTACAAAAACCTTAACAAGTGGTTCTTGTCTTCTGTTTCTTTTTTTCATAATTTGAATTAATATAAACTAAATATATATTATTTAGTTATTTAATATATTAATTATTAATAAAATTATAAATAATTCAATTTAATATTATATATTTAATTAATTTAATATAATTATTAATAAAATTGTGAATAATTTAATTTATTTAATTTCTGTATCTAAATTAAATAAAATTAATTAGATAATTATTAACAAATATAATTAAATTTAAAATATCTTCAAAATATATACTTTTTAAATAAAATTTAATTTAATAATTACAATATATTAAAATAAATATTAATTTATAGATTATTTATTTTAATAAAATAAAATAGTTTTTATTGATAATTAATTAATAAATATTACATAAGATATTAAAATAAATTTAATTAATTTAAAATTTTAAGTTATGTAATTATTACCAGTAATAAAATTATAACTACATTGACATTAACATCCAAACTATACTCTTTATTATTTGGATAAACTAAAGAGTGGATAAAATTAATAATGAGTATAATTTTTATTACACTCATTATTGTTGTTGCTCCATTTCTTAGGCTGATTATTTGTAGCACATCACTATCATTGTGCATATGCCTGAACATCCAGAGGACATTCGAGAATATAGCCTATAAAAATGACATGTTAGGGCAATCATATCAACTTATTATGACATCATTCAGAACATAAGTATTTCCAAAGATCAAAACTCCTCATTTCATTCATAAAATGAAACTTACTTACATTGTCGTTACATTTTATAATCCATGTTTATACATAACATAACATTTGAGAGTTTAAAGTTTTATACAAAAAGTTTAACATGAAAGGAGAAGTTAAACAAAAGTATTCTATCTAAACTCTACAAGTATCAGCTAATCAGACCTTTGAGTCATTCTTGTTTCTAAAATTAACAGTACTAGACTTCTATTATATCACCTTAGAAGCTAGGTCTTTCTTGTACTTAAAAATCCACGTTGCAATTTTGAAGAGTTTACGAACTCAGTGAGTGAATTATTATCGATGTATTCACTCAAGTCAGAACACAAATATCACACGTATAAACCAAATTCGCTAGTATATTTTCCAATTCAGCAGATGTATCACATCATTCAATATTGAATACTAGATCACAATATACATCATATCTCAATAATACATCATAAACTACAAACATTTCATATAATCATTTCAAAATAATACAATCATTTATCTCAATCATTCATATCATCAACATTTACACAAACATTGTATATCATTATATCAACATAATTCAATAATTCTTCGCAATCATTCACCTGATACATGTAAAGATATATATATAAATGCAAATGCAAATGTGACTTCGCTTTCATTTTTATTTTTTTGTGACCGAGCTGCTGTTTACTATCCTATATCTGTTGTGGATACCGGACTTATTTTATATTATGTCCCGTACCTATTGTGGATAAAGAGCCCATTAATAATAGAGTCTGTGGCTCTTTGTGCACATGTCTGAGCTTTAAGGTCTTTTTCATATTGGTCACTCCGGTCACAACTCCTTTATCTGATCGTGCATACCAATGTTATGGAATGTATCAATTCACATAATATGCTATCAATAACTTTCATTCAATGTGCACAATCATTTATCACATTTATCAGATCTGAGTCTGGCATTCAACATTCAGTTGAGTACACATTTTTTATATTCACATACAAAAAAAAGCACTTCCAATACAATCCTGAATATTAAACTTTTCGGACCATTAATGTTTGGAATTTTCACAATCATATCAATAACAGTCAATATCTAAAAGTTAATCGAAAACAAGTCAGTCATAGTATAGAAAATATCTAGGTTAACTCATAGTACGCTCCAAATAAACTATTGTCTTAATGATCTGGCAATGTCTGGATGCTAACGATCAACTTGTGCTTCTTTAGTCATTCAATACACACATATTTTACACAATACCAAGTTGATCAATCATATGATTATTCACTCATGTACATGTATATGTGTCGTGTTCAATGCATGCTCAATTGACTTTCCGGGTATGTATACTTATTCATAAATCTTGACAATTCAACAATCATAGCTTGTACACATCAAGTTTGTAATTAGGTTTATATCTTAAGTAATTTTGATTACTCTAAATTAATCAATCATACATTCACCAACCTTTTCTACCAATATATATTCACATAATTTCTCAATTCTTATTCATTCATACCTAGTTCACATTACTCATATCCTTTAGATCACATTTGCATGAAAAGAACTCATTTATTCCTTTAACAAATCATAATTTTTAGATTTGAACTCAACCATATCAAAACAATTCATTCTTTAGATTATGACATCAATTAACTACATAAACTTATCAAGCTCTTAACTAATTAATCAAGCAACAATCCAGGCTCATTCCTAGCCATAATCAAGTTCAAATATACTAATTTAGAGTGAAATTTCTCAGCTAGTTCAACATGTACACAAGGCTGAAATTAAAATTCCAGAATTTGTCATCAACATCATTAATGTGTGTAATTTTACTACCTTCAATACTTCACGAATTTTACAAGCTTAGAGACATCACTAACACCTAAAAATTTCCAGATTTCATGTCCTTTAAGGTTACTTCATTTCAGGTTAATTTAACTTCCATATTGGTTATACTAAGGCTTACAAAATTCTGGTCACTTGTGTCATTAACAGTCATGTTTTTACAAATACACCTACAATTCTAATTTTCCAGATTTGAAAACACCTTAATAATACCTATCTTTAGCATGAATTCCTCATCAATTATACTTCAAATACCAACTTAAATCATCCATATAACAACCCATAAACTACTATTTTCATACATGCAAAAACAAAACAGAAAAGTACCCATTCATTCTTCATTTTTCATCACATTTTCAATATCAACATCATATATAATCTATCCTAATTCAATGATCATAATCTTTCTATTATAACATGCCATAAAGAACAATACTTTACTTTCTTATTTAGCTTCCAATTCTATCTCAATTCATCAAATCTACCTAGCCCTACATGCATGCAAAATCATCCCAAATTCAAAGTGGAAATTGGATGGTTTTCAGCTAGGATAAAATACAACAATAATCTGGTTCTTTAGCTATCTTGTGAAGGGTAAAAGCATGTATTTGGTGTGGTAATTTAGCATAGCTCAAGCAAAACACAAGAATGGGAGATAGAAGCAAGTTTCGGTGGTGAGGGATGAAAAGAGAAGAAGAATGAACAAAGCTGAAACTACTCCTGCAGAAGCATAACTCCTTAGATGCTGGATGTTACCATGTTACATTGACATATGTCCCTCAGCATGTAAGCCACTTATTCCCTCCATAAGCTGCCAAATGTCACCTAGTTACTAGTCCATTTGTCACTCAATCATTGCTACCATTTTTCAATTAATTACCTATGCCAAATGTCACTCATTTATCTATGTCATTTGTCACTTATTTCATAGGCCTAGTTATCTTAATTTTTCATGTGTCAATTTATCTTGCTACTTGCATTTTTCCTAGACTAAATATACATTTTAATTCATCACTTTTCTAATGGTAACAGTTAATTCCAAATTTACTAATTTTAATCATTCAAACCAAAATTCAAGACATAACAATACACAATTCACATCATGATCATTTTAAACCTTTCATACTCCGGAATATATCAACGGAGTGTATATACTATCTTTGCAATGTGTACAAAATTATAATTCATGTATGTATGCTAATGAAATGCATTTCATGAATGCTAAAATGATATGACTCATATGCAATAATCTAAGACTCTAACCCTTAGTATGGAAACGGGCTATTACATTATTGCTTGTGTTTCGGGTGCAAAAATTTAAAACTGATGATTATTACTTTGAAAAGATAAATCATAATACCTTAATTGATACCATAATTACTTCACTCGTTAATCATATGTTCCTTATATTTAATTAGTTGATCCCTCTGACTTTTGACATTCTTAATTAACTAAGATCTACGGTGATAGTGCTAAGATAACAATTATTCATTCCTAATTCAAAGATAATCCCATTTCTGGATAACAATCTCTTAGTATAATTTCCATTATAATTTTTCCTTTACCTCATTCTTACTATATATATTGATATTGGAACATTTATTAGCACTTATTAAGAGTTTATAAATAGTGAAAAATCTAACTGCTACAGAACCAGGCTTACAAGCTTCTGTCAGTTCACTCACTGTTCATCTTCCAGCTTAAAAATGGTGAAACTCTCGACATCCCATTTCTCTTCCTCACCCTCTGAATACAATTTGCATTTTAATCTTCTTCGTTCTTTAATAGATTCTCCTCCATATTCATATTTTTTTCTTTGACATGTAGGGTTTCTGCAGATTTGCTGCACTAGTGCTTTGCTTGACCCCATTACTAAGATCAACATCAGCTGCTTGGGCTCCTGTGAATGTGTTGGATAATGGAGCTGTTGGAAATGGAAAAGAAGATGATTCAAAAGTATATAAACATTTCCTTGTACATTTCAATTACTTGAATTATATAGTGTATATATCGATAAAGGATTCAGTTTAATATAGTTGTTAACACTAATCTATACAGGCATTTTTGAGAGGTTGGGATGAAGTTTGTAATAGTACGATAAGTAGAACTCTGTTGATTCCATCGAAAAGGACATTTTTGGTTCAGCCATTGATGTTTCAAGGTCCATGCAGAGCTCGTCGTGTTAGTGTGCAGGTAACATATATTAGGAAATTATTTATGTTTATTTCTAGATATACCTATCTTAGCGATAAACAGTGGATTTTTGTGATAAAAGTTGACTTTCTTTATTTGTTCTTCATAAAAATAAGTTACGAAACTATCAATTTTGAATTTTTTTGGATTAATTGCTAATAATATTTATATAATCATTAACCATAAACTTGTTTAATGGATGAATTTTCACATTAATTTTTTGCAATATTATGTTCTTTCTTTATTAAACTCTAGCCATACAAAAGATCAGGTTTTCTTAATAGAAATGAAGATTCAGTTTTAAATTAAGGATTGTACGATAGAAGATAAATTTTAGCACTTTCTAATATAATTTTTGAAGAGTCCCTTGGCAAATCCATAGGAATTCTTGGAGAAACATAAGATGAATTGCTTGTCAATGGATTTGCAGATTGATGGAAACATCATAGCTCCAACTCAAATGTCCAAATTTGATAATGTAAATACATGGATTCAGTTCCACTATGTATATGGACTAAACGTGTATGGAAGTGGCCAAATCGATGGCCAAGGCTCTGTCTGGTGGAAGATTTGCTCACAAGTGAGTGAATCAAACCTATTTTAACGTCAAACTCTATTTCTTATATCTATCAATATCAACGTTTCTTGCTAACAGTAGTCTTTGTTACCTTTGCAGGCCAGCTGCCCACATCGACCATATGTACGTTGAAGCTCAAAATAAGCTTGTTCATGATTAGAATTAACAAGGGATCGGATCAGGCTGAATTTTCATTTCAGCCTCTTAAGGCTCAAATTTGAGTCTGATCTCGAAGATTCGAATTCTCAAGTTTGAGCAAGTTTAAACTCAAACTCGAATCTGGTATATCTAGTTTAACCCATTAATTTGGGATTAACATGATCTAGATCGACTAACTTGTTAAGATAACTTTGGGGACGATCTAGTTTGTCATCCCTACTCTGGAGTTTCATTTTTTTTACAATTTGGTGATATAGCTTGTTTTGTTTTTGCGGATCAACAGGTATTGAGTTTTGCTTTCTGCAACGGCTTGTACTTCAGAGGACTGACTCTCATAAACGCTCCAAGCCAATTTATATCCTTATTTGCTTCCGACTACTCAACAATCTCAAACCTTCATATATCTGCTCCTGGAACAACTCGTAATACAGATGGAATCAACATCAGTAACTCCAAACATGTCATCGTTATGGATAGCACCATCGGTTCAGGTGCTTGCTTGTTCGAGAGTTCCCATAATTTTTTTTCGTTCAGACCAATAAATCGAATATTGATTAATACGTTATCTAAAACTACCTATCGAGCACTACTCGAAAAAAGAAAACAACTCTTCTTCTCAATGCAGGTGACGATTGCATCTCAATCCTTCCACATTCATCTAACATAAACATTACAGGGATCACATGTGGTCCAGGCCATGGCATCAGGTATACATGAATTGCTGGAATTAATCAGTTCGTTGTTCAAGAAAATGTTCAAAATCATATCTGAATAAAAAATTGCAGCGTTGGAAGCATAGGGAAGGATGGAGAGTACGGTGAAGTCGAAAATGTATATGTCACTCATTCTACTTTCACTTCTGTTACCAGTGGAGCTAGGATTAAGACATGGCAGGTAATATTAGAACCAGTAAACCAAAAATCATTCAGGATCTTTTCCTGTTAAAAACTTTCATTTCGTTTGTTTGACAGGGAGGGAAAGGATTTGTCAGGAAGATCCTATACCAGGATATAAAACTCGTGAACTCTTCCGATCCCATTGTGATTGATCAATTCTACTGCCCTGAAAGAAACTGTGCTAATAAGGTAATTAACGTCAGAGATTGAAATCTAACCTTATATGAACATTAATCGGGAGAGCACCAACATTGATCGTAATCCTGTCTCTTTTAACAGACTGATGCTGTTGCTGTAAGTGACATTTCCTTCATTGGATTTAGTGGGACAAGCTCGTCTGATGTTGCAGTAGAAATAAGTTGCAGCCAAAACTTGGCTTGCAAGAATATTATTGTCAGGGACATTAATATTACTTCTGGAGTACCAAACAGGAAGGTTTATGCCAATGTCTTCAATGCTTATGGAAATTCTTATGATACGAATCCTCAAGTGCAGTTGTTGCGTAATTAACCTTTAAAATAGAGAAAAGAGCTTTGAGAAATTTGTTTAGTCAAATCGTAAGTGTGATTCTGACTTTCCTGTGGATTAGGAGGAGGAGATGCTTAAGCTTACATAAACATTACAAGTGGCTTCCTTATCCTTCACAATAATTTGTATTCCTTGCAATAATTTGTAAGCAAATTTTGACATTTGCTCTTAGTATGAAGTATTAGAAGTAAAGAAGCAACTATTTGAAACTTTGTTCTTGATGCCCCTTCGATCAATTTTAGTTTGATTCTAAGCATTAGAGTCCACTACATACGATTTAATTTGAATCCGTCTTTTAGTAGAGTGATTTATTCGAAATCTGTAATTAATATGAATAATAAATTATTATGCGTTAATTTATAATTGCATACGGAATATCTAAATAGTCTTATATTTTCTTGTTGTTCAAAGATATTTAGTATTTACTCAATTTAACTTGGCTCATAAAATATTCCCCTTAAAAAGTATCATTTCAAATTACAAAAGGAGAGATTACGAATGACAAAAAATGACCAAGTCGGCTGGAATCAAACTTCAAGCTGAGCTTGAGGTTCGATTTGACTTAAAGTTTAAAATTTTTAATTTTTAAAAATTAAAAATATGTTTAATCGGGTTTGATACTACTTGATCGAGCTTCAAATTGTTCAATTACAATTAGGCTCAAGCTCGGGATCTTCGAAATATTATCAACTTATATAAAAAAAAGTTAAATAAATCATTCTAATTAAAAGTATTATGATATTTATCACTGATTTTATAACATTATTTAATTATTATAAGATTATTTTTATCTATTTCCTAAAATAATATAATATTATTAAATTCTAATATAAAGTAGTGTTGAAATTATAAATAAATGAAAAAATAAAAGAATATGATGAAAGGCGTCAAGTGGTAATTAAATAATAATACATCATAAGTAATATGATTAAAATAAAAAGAGGTTTATATTATAATACAATTAACCCATAAAAAATAAAATGACGAATTTACTGAATTTATTATGCTTTGGAAA
>JAOTAY010000189.1:32530980-32559128 GCA_025629805.1 Erythroxylum baracoense
CCTCCATTGTCAAGATCCCACCAGCTTTCTGAACCTCTTCTACCAATCTTAATCCTAATGATCCATTATAGAAAGCTCGTACTCCTTGTTTAGCAATTCTTCTGAGTGAATCAGCAAGTTTCTTGTTGTAAACCATATCACCTGCCTGCAGTAGACTTCCATTCGATGAACCAAACACTTCTCTAAGCCCCTTATCTGCTAAAATTGCTGCGCTTGTAGCATTCATCTGCATCTTAAGGTATGGTGAAATCCTAAATCCGTTGCGTGCGAGCCTTTCAGCTGGCATTACTAGCCTTTCCCACGGAAGGTTTCCATACTTTTCCCAAGCCTTATGGAGTCCTGCAAGTTCTCCTGGAACTGCTATGGATAGCACGCCAGTAGCTTTTAGACTAGTATTGCCACCATACATGTCCTGAAACATAATATTTTAAACCAAACTTTAACACGTATATCCATTTGTCAGCAATGCAACCTGCTAAATATAATAAATAGTCCGAGTCCAAGTCGGGTCAAGTTTAATTTAACCCGTTGACTTCGAATTGATCTGACTTAAATATAATATCTTGAACCTGAATCCGAATTCTACCAAATCCAAATACTCATATTTAAATCCGAAGCCAGTCAAACCAAACTTGATTCATTAAGTTCAGGTGATTATGTTACCTTGGAAGCTCGCAAAGGGGCAACTTCTCTCATATTAATGGCTTTGGCCTCCCCATTAGCTTCCCTGACTAGCATAAAAGCTCCGCCGCCGATTCCGCTGGAAGCAGGGCTGACAACTCCCAAGCAAAGTGCTACAGCTACTGCTGCATCAACCGCATGACCTCCTTCACGAAGAACTTCACTACCTATCTTCGAACATCTACCATCGTCGCTGGCTACGACTCCATGGTTAGCGACAATTTCCTGTCGCCGGTACTTGGTCGTTGAATATCTTGGAATGTCAAGGCTTGAAGTGGCAGGCAACAGCAGTAAGAAGAGAAATGCAATCTTTCGCCATAGAGACGGTAAAGCTAAGATCAGCAAAGGAAACAGTCTTATCATCACAGCAAAAATCGAACAGAGCTATAAACAATATATGTTTTTGTGAATTAAAGTAGACGGTTGTACCAATCGTTGAAGAATTCATCTTCTTTATCAATTAATGTTATTGCAGGTCAGGAGTGACGATTGGTGGCAGGGAATTAAATCTTCTTTACCTATAATCCTGTATCAACCTCTTTCAGACCATTCTATTTATACATTTTTTTGGATCCTATATATTTACGTGGATGAGATAGTTTAAAATAGAGTTTATACAGGATTACGGGCATAGAGGATTACCCATTTTTAGGATGTTTCTAATTTGGATTTCAAAGATGGATAGTGAGCCCTAACTCAGCCTAAAGTCAATACATTAGGTCCAGGTTGACCGAGAATTGGGCCAAGTTTTTTTCAAAAAGTTAGGTATCGAGTTAGCCTCGGGTAGGGGTTGCTCAGTCACAATCTTGTAAGTGCAAAATTTATTTTGCATTTATAATTTTAAAAAAAATTGGGTTGAGTTGAACCAGGCTCGGGCATCCAGAGGATGAAGCCCTACCTGGTCCGGACCATTGTTATCCTTATTCTCCATCCAAAAGAAATTCTTTTAAAACTTTTTATAATTTTCAATTTTTTAAAAAAATCTTTAAAATAATAATGACACACACGTGATAAATCAGGTGTTACTTGTATAAAAGTTAAGCTCAGTTTTTAATTTCGATTTTCAAATTGAACTATTTAAATATTACTCAAATTAATAATTTATTATAATTATCTTTAAAAATATTAATTTGAGTCGAGTTTAATTTTTTTGAGTTAGTTTACTAAATCAGAAACATTTAATTAGTTTACGTATAATGTTCATATCGTATATATTTTGTTGTTATTTTTTATTGATATTTAAGGTAAATAATTTTTTTGAAAAATTGAAAATTTAAAAAATGTAAAAATTCTAGAATTTTTACAATTAAAAGATTTTTCTAAAAATTTTTAAACCATAAGAAATGTGTCTTCTACCCCTAAAAGAAAGTAAAAGACTATTTTTTATTATTAGACCTCTTCTTGTTCACGACAACGTTAGGATATGATTGTGTTTGTCTCTTCTTGGAGTGATAATTGGGCACGGTCCAACCCCGATCAACGGGTTTTGTTCCAGTTAACTAATTGGGCCTGATTTTTTTAAAAACAAATCAAACTTACGGCCAATGTCGAGCTCGAGCTATCCAAATCTAGTCGAGCTCGAGGCTCAACAACTATTAGAACAACATCATTGTTTTCTATTTTGAATTAAATAAAAAATAAAAATCAGGTTGAATTGGGCCTAGTCGGGCTCGAGCTAACGAGACCCATTCAAACTCAAGATCTAAAGACTATAAAAAAAATGACGTTATTTTATTTTAATTTAATAAAAATTAAAAAATTAGACCGAACCAAGCCAAGTCGAGCTTTGGCTCAAGCTCAACTATCTTGGGTCAAATCAAGAGTTGGGCTGAGCTAGACTTAGTGGAAGTTATTGGGCCAGGCTTGGGTCTAAGTCATGCCCAACTTAATCCGACCCATTACTATCCCTAGTCTCTTTGCTTTGCTCATTAAAAGAGTTTTTATTCGGACTCAAGTTCCTACAACTATAAAAAAAACAACATTATTTTTTATTTTTAATTTAATAAAAATTAAAAAATCAGATCAAATCGGTCCAAGTCGAGCTTGAGCTCAATCTCAGCTATCTTGGACCAAATCGAGCCATAGGTCAAGCCAGACTCAGTACAAGTTATTGGGCCAGGCTTGAGTCTAAGGCAAGTTTAACCTAATCTGACCCATTATCATCCCTAATCTCTTTGCTTTGCTCGTTAAAAGAGTTTTTATGCGATAGTGTGATGCATAAGAAGTTTTTATAGTCCATTCAAATAAAACTTTGCAGCTATAATTGGAATTATGTTTAAGAGGGAAAAACATGGTTGAGAAGTCACTGGTTGTTGAAAGGAAAACTAATAAGGACATTTTGTCATATCTTCCCATTTTTCTAGTCTTCTATTAGCATTGTTTTGGCAACTAGACTGCCGTTCTTTATCTATCTTGACAACCGCAGAACTTCCCATTTTGAGAAACTAACAACAACAACGACAACAGAAAAGTACTAATCAATAGGTCAAAGATATGCCAATGAATGATTTCTATGCTGCTTTAGTTCTGGTGTTTATATACTGTCGAGTGTCATAAGAAAAAATGATGTTATGGTTGCATGCGATAAATGCTGATTTATTAAAAGGAGGGAATTTTGTACTAAATGGCCAATTTTATTATTCCCGTGATTTGATCAACGATTAATTTAGGCTCCAAAACTCGGTAGTTTAGTTAAGTGTTAGGTGTGCAAGTTGGTACTTTGGCATGAAAACAAAATATAACTCCTATTCTTTAAGTTCTTAAAAGACAATGCAGTACTTTTTTACTTCTCTTATTTTTTATTTAGAAAACAAAATATAACTCCTATATTTAGCAAATTTATTGTCAAGTTTCAACTTATACAAAATCATTTGTAAGAATAATATAACTAATTAATAAAGTATTTAAATCAATCTTTTTCTTTAAAAAATAAAACAAGTTACTGTAATTTAAGTTCTTAAATTAGAAAGTTTGTAAGAGAAAAAAGTCAAAACTAAACAAACAACTTCGGGTAAATACTTAAGGATAGTAATGGGTTGAGTAACGCTTAAGCTCACCCAGATGGGACGTGATCCTCTGTCCCTCTTCTCCTGTTCCTACTCTGTCATATTGAATTTCAGTCATCTATTTATGTAGGATGTGATCCTCTGTCCTCCTTCTTCTGTCCCGTTAAATCTCAGTTATTCATTTATGTGAGACCCATATAAATGTATATAAATGAATGACTCAGATTCAATAAGACAAGGTAGAGACAGGAGAAAGGAGACAGATGATTTGAGGGCTACCCAGACTCGAGCTTAACATGACAATTTTTGTTAGGGTCACATGAATTTTTTAAATTAAAAGATAAAAAATGATATCACTTACAAAATGACGTTATTTTTCTTAATGGTTGAACCTCAGGTTTAACTGGGTCTGAATAGCTTGGGCTTGTGTTCAAATATCACCCCTAATAAAAATAGATAGTTTTTGGGCTATCGAGAGCACATTTTGTCTCTCGAAGTTGTTAAAAAGCGAAAAGCAAAGCAACTTCTGAAGTTTCAGTGAGGCCCCTGACTACTATATTTCGAAAGCTGAGTAACAAGAAACCATGCATATACGTGACAGATAGCTTCTTATGTTCAGTGGTTTATATATGATATGATATGATATGACATGATTACGGAAACCGAGAAGGGAAAGAGAAAAACTCACTTGGCATTTCGTCTTCTTCTTCTTCTTCTTCTTCTTTCTTCTTCTTCTTCTTCTACTACTTTCTGTGAAGCTAGAAGACTCCAACTATTTACAAGAATAAGAAGTTATGGTGAAGCCTACACTCTTAACCCTATTTCTATGTCAAAGAAACTACTTGGAAAGAACGACGAAGATGCTTGTTGGTCAAAAAGATAGGTAGGCATTAGGCGTTTATTGTCATCAGGACCAAAGCAGAAAAAAGCAAAGTTGAGTCCCATGGAAATGGACATTTGGATTTGCTAGCTAAATGCAATTTTCACATAATAATGATTATGACCCTTATTTTTCTTAAGGGTTTACTTGGTTTTTTTAATTTAAGAATATTACAATACTATGCATGTGCAGACAAGGTCATCCTTACAAAAAAACTGAAATGCCGACACTGTGAGTCGTCTTGATCATAGAATTCTATCTAACTCTCTGAACCTGCCGTCCAATTCTCAATTTGTCTAATCAATCGTTGGTAATTTCTATGCATCATTAGCACAAAGTTGATGTCAACGAATGATTGTTTGGTATTGTGTTGTGATTCCATTGATAAACAACGGAAGTTGCTGACAAATGTTAAGTCACTACATATGGTTTTAAATTATGATACGTGTGAGTAATTAAATTTGTACTTTGCCACTGTCAACAAATAAGTGATGGCAACATGATGTTGAACAAAGTTGTCTCGACCCTAATTTGGCCTATCATTTTGCTAAACACTTGTTACATAACTCAAATTTGGATATTTGTACATAGCCAAATTAGGGTCGGATTTAACCAATATCTTGACACTCGAACTATTCAGTCAATTTTATAGTAAAAATTTTAAATTGTTCAATTTTTTAGTTTAATTTTTGATCTTCGGGTTTAATTTAGTTTAATAATCTTTATTATTAAAAATTAATCTAATTAATTGCTTTATTTTTGTAAACTAATCAGTTTTTATAAACTAAAATAAACTAATTAATTTTATATACTAGTCTTCTTTTTCAATTAAACTTTAATTTTTTATAGGTAAAGGTAATCTTCTTTAATATTTTTATTTAATTTTTAACTAATTTTATGATACCGGTTGAACCTTTTAAATCTTAAATCTCTTGCCTTACCGATTTTAGCTTCTGATACTATTTTTAAAACATCGGACTTAACTAAACATCCAGTTTCAAGTTCTTAGAAAATTTTAAGTCCATATCCAATCTTTTCATGAATGGATTGCATTTTCAAATTCAAATCAGGCCTTAAAAGTTTAAATTTAATCTCAATATATAAACTCTTATATTTTGAAAAATAATAATTATAAAAAATAATTTTTTTGAATTATTTATGAAGATAAAAATAAAATGAATACATAAATTTACTTTGAAATAAAAAATATGATCTCATACAATAACATATGCAAAATATCAGTCATAATTCGTGATAAAATTAAATTAGATAAATAATAATTATCAAAAGTAATAGTTTTGATAAAATCTAAATATTACAAAATACTGTATGAACATTATTTAATTTTAAATAAATATTAAATAATAATTATAAATTAAAGTTGTTGTAACTTACTTGTAAATATTGAATCAGAATGAGAATTTCTTTTTTTAAAAACTTTTTTTTGCATATCTTAAACTTGACCTTTAAATTTTTATTTAATTTTTAAATTCAAACTTAATTCATAAACTAATTCCTTAAATCTAAATCTTTTAATTTTGAAATTTAACCCATTGAACCAAGTAGACCTAATCAATATGTACAAATCTAAATTCAATCCCCAATGAACCAGGTAAATAAGGTAGACTAACCCTTTGATACTATGGCGTAGTTTGAGGGAGCACTAGCGGTAACAACTTACTGAAATCAACCAGTCGAAATGATAAGTACTATGTGTTTGAGATTGCTGTTTTGGTAACTGCTAAAAAGTGAAAATAGGTGTTTGGCAAGTACGATTGCGGTTGCTGAAAAGAGATAAAATGACTAAAAAGCTTATTGATTTAATAAACTATTAATTATTATATAAATAATAAAAAATATATTATTAGTTAAATAATTTAAAATTATAAATAATAAAATATTAAATTAAAATAAGAAAATATAAATAAAATATTTCATAAAAATATATTATTAGTCATATTAATTAAGAGTATGATGAAAAATAATACTTGTAGTGAAGAATATTAATAGAAAGTAAAATTTCTACCGCAGAAGCAGTTTCCTGTTACAACCTTCTTTCTGCTTATTGATTTCTGCGATGACACTATACTTTTCTCCAATTTTCGGTTATTACCACAGATCCAAACATGTAACTGTGTTTGAAAACTGCAATGAATAAATACTTATCCTCATCATACTGTAGATCCAAACGTAGCCTATAATTCATAGTTTTCTATATACATATATATATATATATATATACATATAGAAAACATACTTTATGCAATTTAAGCTTATTTTTTATTTGCAATTGCATTATAATGAAAACAAAAAAAAACAAAATCGATACTGAGAATTTGATTCATCATCAAATATATATTAAATAAATTATCGAATATATGTAATAATTCATAAATTAGGTGGTTCCAACTCTATTATTGGTCCAGTCTATACTCCAACTGGTCCATATTTTAGAGCCATACCATAAGACATGAACGAAATTTCAATGCCGAATGGAATCTTTGCACGTTTGTTCGTGGAGATAAGAATATTTTGGTGGCCACTGGCCAGACATTCTCCTTCGTAACTTGTTACTTTTTTAATATTCTTTAACTTGGATCTTTTTGACTTTATTATGCTTAAAAGAAAAGAAAATAGAAAGACCAAACCCCATTAATATGTTTCTTTTTATGTTGGTATTTTCTATATCGAAATTTAATGCTTCCTAAGTAACTCTATACATATATAGGATAAAAGAAATAAATATTTTTATAATTTAAGAAATTTTTGATGAACTCTTTAATTTTTAAAATTTTGTGAAAAACTCTTTATAGTTTTTAGTTTTTTTAGAAAAATCTCTTGTATTAAACCTTGGTTAGAAAATAATAACATAATGTATGTGTCATATGAACATTACACGTGTATTAATCAAATTTTATTTACATGACGATTTGATCTAGTTCTTAATCTCTAATTAAATAAATTAAATTTAACTCAAACTAATAATTTATTAATTTAAGTCGAATTTAATTAATTAATATGATTTGTATTTAAGAACTAAGTTAGGTTATTTTATTATTAATATTTGATTATTTTATGTTTAATGTTCATCCTGCATCCATTTTATCATTAATTTTTAATCAAAATTTAGTTTTTTTCGTAAAACTGAAAACTAAAAAGAAAATTTTCAAAAGTTTTAAACATCTGAGAATTTTTCTATAATTTATCAAACTATACGAAAGTTATATACAGGTGTATATGTTGTGAATGTATGATAGTGAGATGAGTGGGACAGTGAGGCTCCAAAAATTCTTAAACCATAATTAACCAAATAGTTTACAAAATATATCATTAATTATCCAATTCTTCGTTAGTTTTAAAAGAGAGGATTGTTTGTCAAACACAAAAATATTCTATACAATACAACCACTCAAACTATTACATTCAAAAATATATATAATCAAAATAATTTTACTCAATTAATCTACTGGCCCCACCTAAACTTGACTCTGTCAGTCCTATACACTGGAGTTATCAACAATCACTCAATCTCCTAAAATTTAATGACAAGGGGTGAGCTTGCTTACTAAGAAAAGATAACCGACCGTACCCTTAAAATCAAATTACTCAATAGCTAATTATAAAACTTAATCAAGAGATTAAAACATACATATAATATGAATGCTCGTAATATTACCCAGTCCAATCCAAACAGTTAACAAACATCTCAAAACTTTTACCAAACAATGATTAACATAAATATTAATACATAACTGTCATTTATGCTTTGTTCCATCATTAACTGAATTGCTCAGGCCCTGCTTAACCTAGTAGGCTTACATTTAATGATCTAAGGCTTATCTCATCTCATCAAAATATCTCACCAAGTGGAAGCGTAATTAAGTGTATAAATATTGGCACAGGATACCTCAATCTCTCTTGACATCCCAATACTACTCCAATAACTAGCTATCAGCACAGGATATTCCCAAAATTCAAGATATCCTGATACCTGGCCATCGGCACAAGACATCCCCTAGTTTCAAGATTCTTAGAGAAGTGTTCTAAAGACATTCGTATTTAGCACTTATTGTACAAATCTTTATGATTAATAAAAAGGCATTCTCATTAATTTGATGTTCATGATCTTTATGAATTGATAATGATCTTAAATTGAATTGATAAAATCCTTGATACATTACATAATATGAAGGAATTAATGATGAGATCATGATCATGAGATTCCTATCATGATTAATTATGTTAGTGTCTAAATTATCCCTAGTCATAGGATTAATGAGATGAGATATCATTAATCCGGATAGACTAACACATATTATACTCCTTTATTAGATCAAACAGTAGATCTCATAAGCTGCAAGCATGAGTTGCTTAGAGTTAACACGTGGATAATTGCTAAGAATAGTAAGTACTTTGGATGACCTGTCATAAGACAATCATATATATAATCTATTCTAGTATTAACGATAGTCTCATCATAATAATGGTATAAATATCCTTAGACTTTAGGTGCTCAAGATATCTTGGATACTGATTCTGTATTTTGATTTTATCCCTCGTTGTTTTTCACAGTTTGCTCATAGGGTAGTGATTGAGTACAAATTAAAGTATTCGAAATGGTGCATTTAGACATAAGAGAAGTGTCGCATGCGTGACAAAATGGTACTTCAACTACGGCAACAAGTCTTTCACAGAGCCTTTTCAATTCAAGAAGTTAAAGGCTCTTAGAACTTGCGAGTATCACTTCCATGGAACTCGATATTTAATTTTGAATTATTAATTTTTAAAATAATTTATTTATAATTTATAAATTTTTATATATACTTAATAATTTACTCAATACACACTTGCAAAGTACCTGTGAGATGAACTATATCAAATTTTTTATAATTTTACAATAACCATAGGACCTTTGAAGTGCTTATAATGTATAAGTAGATTTTAGTTTAAAATTAATAGTTCAAATGGTACATGATAAAGTATTTATAGCGTTATTAAGATTTACATGATTGAATTAACCAGTATTTTGAAAATTGTACTATACCAATTGATAATGACCATATCGACAAAAAATCAGTTTCGAACAAGAAAGTTTCGTATCAAACTCTAATACTGGTTGATATCAACTCATTCTGTCAGTACTAGTCGGCAACAAAATATCAGTCCGAATTATAATATTTAAAAATTAGGACTAAATTGAAAATTTTATTATATAAAACATAATTCTTATTCGTAAAAAGGAATATGATAAAATTATCTATAATTTCTTTAATAAATAACAAAGATATAAATAAATTTATATTAAATTTTTTTATATAATTAGACTTATACAAAGTGATTATCATGACTAAATATATTACTTTAACATAATTATATCCAATACACATTTTTAAAATTTATATATTTCATTTTGACATTATATAAACTTTTTAGTGCATACATATGAAAAATATTATAATAACTTTTGAAATATGTAAAGATAACATTTGAAATTAAATTTAATTATTATAAATAAATATTTTGTATTTTGTATTTTCTTAATTTTATATCTATACGACAGTTAAATGATCTATTTCTCATCTTCATTATGAGAAATATGTGAAAATAATATTAATAAAAATTAAGAAAAATTTGTTCTATCAAAGGTATATTATTATGATTTCTTAATATATGATTTAAACAAAGTAAGAACTTGTATACCATAAAATATTGAAGGGCACTATTACAATTTTATAAAATTTAGGAACTATTTTATAATTTTATAAATTTATCTAAAATGGTACCTGATATTAACTTATACTGGTATCATTTCATACTAGAATTAAATTTTACTAAATTCAATACGATATTTATAACATTAGGATTAACGGGTCTAGTTGAAGAGTGACGTTAAAAGATGTTACCCTGTACACCAATTGTAATTTGGTTTAAGGATGACAATTAGGCCCAAGTTGGGCTTGGCTCTAGTTGATCAATCTTCAAGCCTATAATTTTTAAAAAATCGAGCCTTGGATTGACCTAGGACTAGGATGCCTAAGATCGGTCCAATTTAAGGCCCAACTCTTATAAGCAAAATGACATCGCTTTGCTTTTTAATTAACAAATTAGGCGGGTCGAGTCACGCTGGGCTCATGCTTAAGCTCACTGCCTCAACCTAACTCATTACCATCCCTAATTTGGTGGATGACTTATATTTTCTAATCTATCAAACTATATCACTATCTAAAAACACATAAAAATAGTTTTAATTTTTAATAAAAGCAAATTTACAAACATTATTTTTTTATTATATATTAAAAATTTAGTTTTATTTAATAATTTAAAAATTTTATTGTGGAATAAATTATATTAAATATTCTGAACTATGAGAAAAATGTTAAATATATTTCAACTTTTATTTTATAACACTAAATATTATGATTTATACAAATGTATACCTATATATTTCTGATAGTAAGAGAATTTCTGTTAAGATTTTATTTTTTTAAAAAATCAATACTTAAAATTTTGACGCAAAAAGTAGAAGTATTAATAATAAGTGCAATTTTCAGTAAAGAATTTAGAAAATAGTTGACAAGAGATTTATTATTTATAAATTTGTAATAACTAAACATTTGAAAAATGAAAAATATTCAAATATAGCCAAATTTTGTAAGATGTCTATTACGATGAAATTCATTTAAACATTATTAAGTTTTGTTATTAATAATGTTGTAGATTAATAAATATATCTCTTTTATAAATTATCATATGTATTATTACACAATGAAATTTGATATATAGAGACGTCAACAGGACACGCCAGCTTGACCACCCCTTCATATATATTTTTTAAGAAAAATGTCTAAAACGATGTCGTTTTTGAAATAACGATCAGGCTACTGTCGAGTCGGCTGGTTCGTGGCTCACTCGACATTAACCCGCGACACAATCTAGCTTATCATAATCAGTCCGTGGCTCGTCCAACTCGGGCTAAAATCAGGTCGGTAAATTATTTTAAATATCCTAACTTTTTTAACAATTTATTAGATATATCAATAAGAATGTCAAAATCCCCCCGCCAGGCAAAGTTAGGATATTTAAAATAATTTATCCTAAATTATAGAGTACAGTATCAAATTTTAACCAAGCATCACAACATATTATGATATTAAAGTTTGAAACTTTTAAAACTTCAAATATTTGTGGTCTCTTTTTTTAATATTACCCTTTTCATTTCAATATTACCATCACACAAACATATATATAAAGTCGTAAATTATATATTTTAGATTTGTATCAATAATTAAAAATTAAATAAAAAATTTTAATTAATCAATATTAATAAAATGAAAGCATTTCTATTTTCTAACTTTACAAGTATTTTTGTGAAAATAGAATACTAATATATAAACCAAAAATTTAAGCTCTAAAATGTTTAATTGGTATTAAAAAATTATAAAATAGCTTAAATGGTAGTAAAATATTATAAAATAGCTTAAATATTAAATAAAATTAAAAATTTTGAAATATAAAAATTAATCAATTAATTAATAAAATTTTCAAATTTTAATAACAAAATTTATTAAAATAAAATAAAATAAATTAAAAAAATTAAAAACTAAATCAATAAAATATATTGAATTATTTAATGAGTTACTAATCTACGAAAAGTAGGAGATACGTGGAGCGCTCCCCCTTCACTTTGGTCCCGTCCTAAAAAGCATTCTCGATCTGTGTATGTCATCATTGCTAGGCTTATTGGACGGACCATCTTCGTACTGTTACATCATCTGTTATGTGTACAATTTACAGTATTATCAAAATCTGTTGAATATTTACAGCAGATTTGTTCCTTTTTCAGCTGAACACCCAAACCCAATCGTCGAAACATGGATTTGTGTATGTTAGATGGATGTTTCATGTAAACTTGGGAATCTTTCGAAAAGAGTACAACATCGTGTATCCTTGTCAGCTGCTTACCTTATCATAAATCAAACGTTCCAACAATCTCTGAAATCTAACGTCAGCCGTCAAATAATACGCCATAACATAACAAACTTTTTGGTTTTTTAGAACCAGCCAGTGCCACCTGAGTAATACCAAGCAACTACTCCTCTCTGTCTCTCTCTCTCTCTCAGTCTTTTACCTCTCTAGATGGCTTTCCGGTGGCAAATTCTGAAGAAAACTCTACAAGAATCCAAACCCAAGTTGTATTCTCCTCACCACATCCTTCGTTGCTCCTTCACTTCCGTTTCTTCATCATCCGCCACATCCCCGGCCGTTACCAGCGATGGCCTGCCACAGATACCACCGTTTGAGTATCAGCCAAAGCCGTATCGAGGACCGTTAGCAGAGGAAGTGCTTGAAAAACGAAAGAGGTTTCTTGGTCCCTCACTGTTCTACTACTATCAGAAGCCTGTGAGTTTACATAGATAATACTTTATATTTATTATTTGTAAAATACCCATTAAAGTTTAGTCGATGTATATGCTAAAGATTGATTCTTTTTTCTTGAAAGATGATCAAGTGTACATAAAGATTGATTTTTTCTTGAATGGGTTTTGGTTAAATGAGTGGTTATGTATCATCTGTAGCTGAACATTGTGGAAGGGAAGATGCAATATTTATATGACGAGAAGGGGAGGAGGTATCTGGATGCTTTTGCAGGAATAGTGACAGTCTCATGTGGGCATTGCCATCCTCATGTTTTGGAAGCCATTACAGAGCAAAGTAAGCTTCTCCAGCATGCTACAACCATTTACTTACATCACGCCATTGCTGATTTCGCAGAGGCGTTAGCTGCCAAAATGCCTGGGAACCTCAAGGTCTTTGCTTAATTTATCTTCTCCCTACCTTTTTCCCACAACTATTATGTTTCTAAAGGGTAGAGAAGATGATAATTTTGTCTGTCAAGTAAGAAATGAAGATTGGTGGAGGTCAACTTGCATCTTTCTTTTCCTTGCAAGAACTAGTTTCGAATTTCTAAGGTAAATGATTAGTTCTGAGTTCGAGCAAAAGACCTAATAAATTGGAATTTTCATGATTTAGGTTGTGTACTTTGTGAATTCTGGTTCAGAAGCAAATGAGCTGGCAGTGATGATGGCCAGACTTTATACTGGCAATCTTGAAATGATATCGTTAAGAAATGCATATCATGGTGGAAGTTCTGGTACAATTGGACTGACTGCTTTAAATACATGGAAGTATCCTATACAACAGGTTTTGTGTCAACTCTCCTACTTAAGAAAGAAACTTGGCAAAACTACAATAGGATTCTAAGTATAAAATACTACAGGGAGAAATTCATCATGTGATTAATCCGGATCCTTACCGAGGAATCTTTGGCCCTGATCCGACCGGCTATGCAAAAGATGTTCAAGATCACATTAGCTATGGAACTTCAGGAAGGGTGGCTGGATTTATATCTGAAACAATTCAGGTCAGCAACTGATTATGCATGTTGTCTAAACAAGTTTTGAGTTTTGGCTGTTTCAGTAATCATTGATGAGAGATTTTTATAACCTTCATTTCTATTTTGCTCAACTCCAGGGAGTTGGTGGAGCAGTTGAATTAGCCCCTGGATACTTGAAGCTGGTTTATGATATTGTACGAAATGCTGGTGGTGTTTGCATTGCAGATGAAGTGCAAACAGGATTTGGTCGCACTGGAAGCCATTATTGGGGTTTTCAGACCCAAGATGTCATCCCTGACATAGTTACCATGGCAAAAGTACATCCATTTGAATTTAATCAATCAATCCTGAAAATTTAGTCCATATCAGGAATTTATAACTGTTGTTCCTTTACCAACCTGTCTTGACAGTTGATATTGATCATTGACAGGGTATAGGAAATGGTTTACCTTTAGGCGCAGTAGTAACAACACCAGAAATAGCAAGTGTGATGGCTCAGAAAATCCAATTCAACACTTTTGGTGGTAATCCTGTCTGTTCTGCTGGTGGACTGGCAGTTCTGAGGGTAATTGATCATGAGAAGCGTCAAGATCATTGTGCTGCTGTTGGATCCCACTTGCTCGGAC
The DNA here is from genome assembly GCA_025629805.1 of Erythroxylum baracoense. Lineage (NCBI taxonomy): Eukaryota > Viridiplantae > Streptophyta > Magnoliopsida > Malpighiales > Erythroxylaceae > Erythroxylum > Erythroxylum baracoense. The sequence goes on from JAOTAY010000189.1 coordinate 32,545,567, forward strand.
GCTTGAGAGATCTGCAGCAAAGACATGACAGTAATTTCTCTTTGACCAATCACTGCAAAATAAACAATTGTCTTTTGTTTTTCGCATGGCTATAACAGACCCTAAAGTGAAGTAAAAGTCTCTGGTTCTGTTACTCTACATGTCGTGAATCTCAACCTAACAATAAGCTAACTGTTGATAGTTAAACTTTGGCAATAATGGTTCTGAAGATTTAGTTGACGATTTTTCAATCAGGAGGTTTCTTCAGAAGGTCTTCTGTGCTTTGTTTGTATGTGGGTAGGCAAGTAATGGCTTTTATACATTAGCTTCTGAATTGTTTCCAAGAAATAAGATTGTTTGCTTGTCAATTTTCATCTCTAAATAAAAATACAAGCATCTAGTGATCCATGAACATGAAATTTGACGTATAGTTACTTAACAAGACTTGCCTTAAGTGATCATATTCTTAAATGCTTGTGAATTCCGTTCAGTCATTGGAGATGTAAGAGGGAGGGGTTTGATGGTGGGGATAGACCTGGTAACTGAGAGGAAGGAGAAGACACCTGCCAAGGCAGAAACTGCAGTTCTATTTGAGAAACTTAGAGGTACTACATAAGTTTCCCTGAAATATCCAGAGATCAGGTTCTGCAATAGTTATTGCAGGTGTTGAATAAACTCACTGTTCTTGCACCTGCAGAGCTTGGAATTCTAGTTGGGAAAGGGGGCCTGCACGGGAACGTGTTCCGAATAAAACCACCAATGTGCTTCTCCAAAGATGATGCAGGTACTTCTCCTGTGTTTTACATTCCTGGATTTATGGATTATAAGTTGAACCCTCGTGATCTGTATCAGTTCAAATGAGTTCTGAAGAGCAGAAATTGCTGTTTTAGTTTTGTTTTCCGAGTAATGACTTTGCTTCTGCTTTTGGTATGTGCAGACTTTCTTGTTGATGCATTGGACTACTCAATGTCCAAGCTGTGAGAATCAATCTGCCAGAGAGTGAGATAGATGTGTGATATTCTGAATCTTCCAGCATCAATATCTCTTGTTTCATTCAGTAATTAAGTGAATTAGCACAATTAGCACTAGGAATGTTTCTCTCTTAATCCTTCTAAATTGTTATCTTAGCTTCTGTGTGGGTGAAGAATTTCTCTGGTTTCATTCGTTGTAAAAAATATTTCTTTTTGTTGTTTTAAATTATCTGAAAACATATTTCATGATATTAAATATTAAAAAAGAAAACTTTTAAGGTGTCTTAAAAGTATTTTAATAAAAATTTTAATGTCTTTAATTGTTATAATATCAAAACTCGCCAGTCAAATTGCTTGGTAATCTCTTTAAAAATAATTTAAATAGAATATAAAAGCTTTTTTTAAAATTTTTAAATGATTTAAAAGTAAATAATTGTTAAATATAACTGAAATTATAAGATAAATTTACCGACTTTTAGTTCATTGGGAAAGAAATTAAAAAATAAAAAAAATTATACAAACCAGCTTATCAATTTTCCTAAGCACAGTAGAATTTAAATTTAATTAAACATAATTTAATTAGTCGGCTTGATCTGATTAAAAAGATTATTAAATTTAGACTGAACAAGTATTAAAATTTGAACTTGATTCTAAGATCGATCAAAACTAAATTCAATTCGTTAACTTTGAATCGAAAACCAGGTTAGATTCAGGTAGGACTAAACCATCCCATTCTACACCAGTCAGCTTTCCAGTTCACCAAGGAAAAAGCTGTGTTTCAATCCATAATTCATAAATGGCAGATACTGAAATAAGAAGCAACCAATCAAATAATCGGGTACAGGATGAACAGATTAAGCATACAAAAATTTATTGGCAGATTAATCAGTAGATTCAAAACGTTGAGTATTTGATTAAAAACAAATCCTTTTTTTTTCTTGGAAAAAATAGCTGCTTGTATATTCACAACTTCATGATTCTGTGGAAAACTGCTTCAAAAATGTCAGCAGCTCGAATTATGTCTTACCTTAAATAAGTTCACAAAAACATTCTTCAAAGATATACTTTTGGCTACAAGAGATGTGATCTTGTTCATAGTTTGAACTTCCTGGTGCCTAGTAATGCAGTACAGGACTAAGCAGGCTCATGATGACGAGTTGTCCATAGCGAACTCAGATCTCTAAATCGCTGGAAGTACTCCCCCAACACAAGCAAGCCTCGAGCTGCCTGACGGATCGTCAACTGCCGGTGCATCTGAAGCAGAGTTTCCTTCCGAAGATGGTCGGCCTGTTTTGGATCAATGTTTTATGCCAACTTTTAGATACCACCTAATGATGTTTAGTACAGATAAATATGCAAGAAGATGCTATTTCCGATATTGGAGCAAGAGATGGAGTCCATACCTGCGACACAAAGCGAACTAAAGATTCTAACATCCCCATTGCATTTTCCAATTGCGGCATGTAACTAGATTCATCAAAATGACCACCTGCCACTGTCTCAGCTACAGTTTGCTGGAGTTTATCCATACCTTGTGAAAGAGCATCTTCTGCTTGCTGACATGATAATATGAGGTTAGTTAGCTCCAGGTGCTGATGCTCCACCAGGGGTTCAAGCTGAGGCAGAAGAACCTGTGAAGTTACTCTAGATTTAGTGCCTCCCATAGATGAATAGTTAATAAGCTAAACTCCTGATCTATCCAATTTTCACGGTGTGATGGTTGGCTGTTCTTTTTTTGGGATCAATATCAGCAATGCAATTCATCCGATGATAAACTTAATACAAATTAATCATAGAGCTATGAAACAATGAAACCTAAACAATGTATATCACCTTGAGAAGCTCCGAAGGGCGAAATCCGCCTATCCACAACAAAAACCGTTCTGCGGATGGCTTCCACATTCCAGATATCATATAGAAAACATCAGCTTCTGCAGCAGCAGCTTTCATGCTAAAAAGTTTAGAATAATGGTTCAACGAGCTTTCCACAAGTATCTGCAGCTGTTCATCACTGATATGAGCATTTAAAGCAATACCCAGATCAGATATCTGTCTGGTTTGTTCTTCCAACCAATTTCCGTACTCCATTTCGAATGTGGTGATCCCTGCAGAATTTTCAGATTTTGGCTTATAATTGAAAAAAAAAAAGTTCGTGAAGAACAAGTAATAGGAAAAAATTTAGGGCTATCTGTGACTGTAAATGTAGATATATAAATGCGTTGCTCTCTCATAGCAACAACTATCTTGACTTTGGACTCCATAGTTGATTGCAAACTGATGTAATTTGTGCTTTAAATTGCACTTTAGGAATTCTCAATCTGTTAATAGGAATGACAAAAAGCTCGAGATCTAGCCTAAGGTCAACAGGTCAAGTTTGAGTCGACCAGACTCAGCCTAGTCCTATAAAAAAGAATCAGATTCTAGCCGAACTTAGAGCAAAGGGGGTGTGCAATCCAAAGTCCAGTCCAAACCCAGCCGGAATTTTGATCAAAAAGCGCAAAAAGTGATTCTACAAATGAGTTTAAGCTTTTCAAGTATGTCTGAAGTCCAAACAAACTCAAACACGAGCCCGCTTATCCAGACTCAATCAGGCTCCGACTACACCTACCAAATCCTTTCGGCCTTCAGTTTGGGCTCAAGTCTTAGGTGGCCTTGGCTCACCCAACCCATTTGTATCCCTGTTGCTTTCAATGAGATATGCAATCAATTCTAATTATGGTGGTATCAATCAGAGTTTTGAGAAGCACAAACCTGAGTTTATGGTTCCATTAAACCCCAAATGACCAACTTCTACTCCACCACCTAAGTACAGACCCTGGCAGAGGAGCAACAACTGTTTTAGTGGAGTGTTAAAAGATTTCAGTGGAACAAAAAGATAAATCTTCTCCATGCCTGCTGCCTGGCTCTTTCAAGCTCCTGCTCCAATTGCATAAGCTTTAACCGACTCGATTCTAATTGTTGAACATACGCCTGCAAATCAAAGTCTAGAATTCAAGCCAGCAATCTGCAGAACTTGATGTATGTTCAATAGATACTTGTACCTTTTTCCTCAGCCGGCTTTTACGAGCAGCTTCACGATTTTGAGCTAGCCTTCTTTGTACCTTTCATCATCAACATGTCAATTAATTATCTACTTCCATAACCAAACATACACAGAGAGGGCAAGAGAGAAGGGCCTGAAGGGGAGAGTCATAACATATACCTTATCAATAGGTTTACTTGCTTCTTGATCATACTTGCTTGAAGGTCCAATAAGTGTATCTTGTGACGTGTCCTCTGACTAATGAAATTATATAATAAAAACTTCAGCTCACAATGACTACCTATCACCAAAAACTACCAGAAAAAATAGGGATTCAGTTTAAAGATTTGCACCTGATTCTCTAGCTTCGTGTCGACCGTGAAAATCATCGATGTCGACGTACCCGGAGAGCCGTTGATTATCATTGATGCAGGAGAAGTATCTCCCCACATTCCAATATGATGGATAGGCTCATACATGCCCATCCTTCCGGATATGACAAACTGTGTCGATGGAGAGTTCATGCTCCTTATAATCCAATACAAAGGTAGGCTCAGTAAGCTTTAAAAGTGAAGATAGTAACCAGGAGAGTTCAATTGAACAAGAAGGAAATCGAGACATCAGGACAGACCAGCACCATGAAATCACAAATTCCTTGGAACTACAGTAGACCAAATGTCAAGAAATTCTAGATGCTCCAACTTTCCAGGAACAGTCAGCGGAGATGAAAAACGAGAATAAGAAATGATAGGCAAAACAGTCCAGATTTGTTTAAAGACAATATTTCTACTTCCAGAAGACAAGATAATAAGAAACAAGAACTTCTGTAATTCCATTGCTACTCGAAACACAGTCCTAAAGAATTTGTTTAAAACCCAAAGAATCTGTCTCTGACATTTACATGCACTTCACTGAATAGAACCATCTTTCCGATCTACGAATCCAAAACATGTCAAGTTTACACGACCAAACAATTACTAACGAGACAAAAGAAAAAAAGGCTCTGAAACTAGCAGAATCTTCAGTTTATTCTCATCTCTCTGCAACCGAGCAAACTCGATGAACAGAAACACGAAAACCCAGAAGAAGGAAACCATCAAAAAGAACCAAAACAAACGAACAGAACGAACCTGTTTCAAATCAAAGTGGGATGAGAAGAAAGTTTCCCGCCACGAGTAAGAACCAGAAGCAGAGACCCAAAGCTTGCAACTTCCAACCCAAAACCTCGTGAACCTACTATTCTCTTCACATATTCTCCCACCAAACTTACTTCAAACATCATTCTTCTTCAAACCAAGACTCAAATGAGAACACCCCCACAGCTTAAAAACGAACTCTCTTTCTCTTCAACACTGTTCCTACTTATTTTTTATTCCATTTTCTTTTTGTTTTGCTTTGAAATTATACTAATTATAAAACAGACCCAAATCATGCAACTCTCTCCAATTATTTAGTACAATTTGCCTCGGCTTATCAAGAGCTACAGAGAGTCAACGATACAATTTTTTTATATACATATATGCTTCCACCACCACTAGGTAGGAACTATTCTTCCAATACTTAAACTGCGCACCTCTGCATCTTCTAAATACGACGTCGAGCTCGGTGACTGGAAACGATGCGTTGGTTGTTGGTGGTAAGCGAGAGGGGACCTTGTCGGGGAAATTGAGCAATCTAGAGGGAGCCGCGTGTGTTCCGTTTTGATTAAACTAGATATAACGGCAACTCCTCCATTTGGCAACGTTGTCGTTGATTACACGTGGAAGTACTTTACGATGTGAGTCATCAATTTTGCTGCCACGTGGCCGGACTTAGTAGAACAATTATGTAAATCACCCATGTGTAATAATTTATATTTAAGTAATTTGATAAATCTATTCTTAAATTATGTATTATAAGAAATTTTTTAGACGATAATTATAATTATAAATTAAAATTTTAAATATCTTCTTTGTTCTACTTTATTTTTTATTTATTTACTTATTTAATTTTATTTACCTACTTTTTTTCATATTAGTTTTCAAATATACTCTTTTAACTTGCATAACTTTTTTATTATCACATTCGTATGTAGTTCTATCGGAAACAACTTCTCTATTCTGTAATAATAAGATTGTATATTGTCAGATTTTTTTAAACCTTGCTTTAATGCGGGACTCGGACTGGATGTGATGATGATAAATTATAACTATCGTTTAAAATTAGTGAAAAGCATGAAAAATATTGTGCTCTTTTTATTAAATAATAATAATAATATGCTAGGTCTATTCCTATTTTAATTTGTAAATTTAAGAATTTAAAAATTACCACAACATTGTTTTACTCCATATTATAATAAAACATTAACCTAAGCGAAGTTGGACAACATAAAAGATTCGATATGATTCATCATCAACCTTATTATGCATAAATTGCCCTAAGTAGACAAAATTAGAATAAAACATAACATTTAAATGGGCCCATATAAACAAAGACAAGATAAACATAATGCAAGCATCTTTACCTAATTAGGCACTACATTGACCTTTTATTCCATGTCCTACCAAGGACAAGATCAAGAGATATCATCAACCTCCCCACATGGTCCAAGTTGTTTCCAATTGATGAAACACTAAAAGTTTGCTTGCGAACTTCCAATATCCAAACCATTCCATTTATGCATACAATTCGTTTAAAATTTTAAAGATAATTACCTTCAAATCTTTTTTTAAAAGAGAATGATTGATACGACCAAAAGTTAGAATTTACAAATATTAATTAGATTGAATATATTATTTAATTATAAATTATTGATTTATTGAATCATTTATTCAAAATATAAAATTTTTTATAAATAGTTTTAGTTTTAAATTCATATTTTAGTTTTAGTTTATAAAAAATTATTTTAAACCTTTTTTAATAACAATTACTATTTCTTAATAAAAAACATGTATATAATATATGTTTTAAATAAGTATCGATAATTCAAAAACAAGTGATATATTGGATTCAACTAATATTTATAAATTTAATATGCTTTAAATCTCGCTGGTCAGTATTTAAATTATTATAATAAAAAAAGAATTAAAACCTGAAATTGAACTATAATTTTGATAAAATTTTATGTTAAATGATAAATATATTTTACTAAACTTACCAAAATTTTTTGAAAAATGGATAAAGGAGCCATTTCAATTTAGTATTGGTTCCTTTTTAATCAAATTAATAGAGCTTACACACCGCAATCTGTCTCCAAGTACTTTTCTCCAAAAAAAAAAAAAAAACTCCTACTAGATAAAAAAACGTAACATATTCTTTTTATACATAGTGGCCTCGACCAAGTCTATTTATCCTAACTTAGATTCTCAAAGATTATATATATATATATATATATATATATATATATATATATATGTTCGTTTTTACGGGTATCTCCTACTAAAGATCGGATTAATGACGTATACAATACTTAAATTTTAGATGTAGATGCTGCATAGTTAGTTCTCATCTTTAAGAAACTACAAGTGTAATACGAGCATCTGTGGGCAAAATGATTGCCCTAAAATGATTATTCCATGGCTATTAAGAATGAATCAAATTAGATGGTTCTATTTCTCAATTTTTCTAACTTGCTCTTATTGAATTAAGATGTCAAAAAGATTGAGAAAAATCGATCGTACTAATTCAATTGTCAATTTAATAATTAAGATGAAATTTATTTGTAAATATGATTTTATTTATTTTATATAATAAATTAGAATGGTGAGTTTATAGATGGTAACGATGACAGATGATTTAAAATTCGAAACTTTTAAGTTTACTATAATATTTATGATTAGAATTAAATATTTTAAAAAATTTCTTAAAATTATAATAACAAGATTATTATATTTTATTTATAATAATAAGTCAAAAATTTTAAATTCATAAAAGTTGAATATTTCACTCCATATTAATCAAAATTTACAACTCCTAAACTAAATCTCAATCACAATGTTTTAATAGAAGTTAAACTGGTAAGATAAGAAGTTTAAGGTTTAAAAAATTTAACCAATATTAAAATGTCTTAAAACTAATTAAAGATGGAATAAATTAAAAATTTTGAAATATAATTAAATGAGATTTTTTTATCCATCGAACAATTTAAAGTTTAATTTAAAAAGAAGACTATTAAATAGAAATTAATTAATTAATTTTAATTTATAAAAATATTAATTTGTAAAACTGACCAACTCTCAAATTAATTAACAAATTAGTTATTTTTTAACAATGAAAATTATTAAAATAAATTAAATTAAAAACTGAATAAAAGAATTAACCAATTCAAAGACCCATCACCCATCGTACTTCATTTTCTGTGAGATGAGATACTCTGTGCCTATTCTTCAGTTTCTACCCTTGGTCAAAAGATCTCATATGCATTGTGTAGATAAGAAATGGGAATGACACTGGATCTCATCCAATTTCCTGTACTACAACTATGGTATGCATCGCAACATCATCTTTGACTAAAAGGTATTACGTAGAAGCAAGTGCTGGCTTGTTCAGGCTGACAATAACAATATAATATATTTTATATGCCACTTCAAGTTGGCTAAGCATAGCTTTTTAAATCTTCTATTCACACATGAACTTGGTCGAGTCCCTTGAGACTCAATTACCTAATTATTCTACCATTGCGATGTGTTTGTGCTTTTGCCCTTTTACTTCAATTCGAATAATTTTAATTTTAAAAAATTATTACACTTAAAATCTGAAATTTAATTAACTAAAAATATCTACATATTACTATAATTTATAATCTCAATTTTACTTATGTCCTTATAACATATCACATGTATATGAATTATGAATCTGAGTGTGTTGTTCTTTTTTTTCAAAAATATTACAAATTAACCAAACGTGATTGATGTGAGTGGTTCATCACTCTCACTCTTTAATTAGAAATCTCAAGTTTGAGCCATGAGAATGTAGAAACCTATTTGGCCAGCACTTTATCCCTTACGAGCTAATTTAGTGCGAGCGGGGATTAATCTAGGTGTGGATGGCTTAAAGACGTCTTCTTATAGTTGAGACCCTCCTAAAATACCTCGTGGACTAACCAAAAAAATACAAACTTATTGGAATAACATAATAAATCTGCCCTATAATTGAAGTCACGATCTACTAATCTATGATATTTATAATTAAATAGCCAAACTTAGATTTTTAATATTGAAAATCATAAAATTTGAATATGAAGACATATCATATAACATTGACAATAATCTTAGATTATTAAAGATAGGATAAGCTTCAATAATATACATATATATATGGGCATGGTAGGTAATGATCTAAAAGTAGGGCTGTTGAAGTCGTGGGGGATGGTGCGTTTGAATGGTTGGACGATTCCTTAGTGATATTGCTTTTCATATTCTCCATATCTATATATATGCATTAGTACTTTATGATAATAAAATATTAAATACAAAGTAAAAAGACACAACAAAACGTCAGAAGCAAGCACCCATGCACCCACTTGCTCTAGCGTTTTTTGTTTGTGTTCTTATTCTGAAAGTGCAATCTAAAGTGGGATTGGCACTAAGAATGGTTGTTGTATCTATCGTCATCAACTTTTGTATGGATCTTTCGATGTATGAGGAAAGATAAACTTCAGATTCTTCTCTGCAGCCCACCAAATTTGGATGCCATTTCACCATTGTTGGAATATGTTCTTCCTACTTATGATCTCTACACTTTGCACGTACGTGCTTAGAATATATATGTTTTCTTTTTTGGTAAAGGATAAGGGACTTTTTAAATTTCATTAATTAAAAATCTTTGTTTTTTATAATTACCGAAAAAAATTTATACTTCTTTATTCAATTTTTTATTTCTATTAAATTTTATTTAAAATAATAGTAAAACCCATGCATAAATCTTAGTAGTAAATGATTAAATTTGCTTAATTATGAATCCCAATTAGAATTAATAAATTTTGATTTAAATTAATATTTTATTATAATTATAAAATTATTATATCAATAACATTTAATTGGTGTTGTGTATTATTTACTCATGTTTCACTAATACTTTTAGGGAAAAGTATAAGAGAAGAAATATTTTTAGAAAATGAAACACATAATTATTTTTAAAAATTTTTAAAGACTATAAAATTTTTAATTAATTAAAATTTCTTAAAATTTTTATGACTTTTATCCTATATTTTTAATATTAATAATACTAGCAACTAATGTTTTAAAAATCAGATCAAAAGTTCAACTAATAAGATAAGAGGTTTAAGATTTAAAGAATTCATAAAATTAGCTAAAGATTGAATAAAATTAAAAAAATTTGAAATATGATTGAAAGAGATTGTTCTTAAGGAATTTGAATTTGAATTAAAAATTGTTAAATAAAAATTAATTAATTTATTTTGATTTATAAGAACTTATTAAATAATTAAAATTTATCGATAAATTAATAAATTGATTATTTTTAATAACAAGAGTTATTAAAGTGAATCAAATCGAAAAGTTAGATGGTTCAAGATTTTAAGGTTGAACCGGTCAAACTAGTTGGATTTTTTACTCATTCCTCTCACCTATTATTCTTTAACAATATATATTGAGTAAATTATGACAAACATTAAAAATACATTTATAAGTTCGAATATATATATTTTCGCTTCTACCAAAACAATCTTCTTCAAACTTAGTTACGTAGTAACTTTCCTCAAAAGGACTCCTTTGAATTAAATGACTCATAGAAGCCTGCCTTCACTCCAAGCTCTTACATATATTAGATGACACAGGAATAGGTTTAATAAGGATATTAAGCAGATTCTCTGGCATATTCTTTATAGAGTGATTTACTCCTACTAATTCTCCTTACCAATTGTAATTAGTTCACTCGATTTGTTGTAACCCTACCATATGTAACTCTTGTATGTCTTGACTATAAAGCAATAGGTTGTCGCTGCCAGTTGGTAGTGTGAAAAGCTCAATTGTGTTTCATCGTATCAGAGCCACCAAGCCCCCTCATTGAGCAAACCTCTCTTCTTCGAGAAGATTCACCTCTACCTCTCTTTCCTTCAACCCCACTTGTTCTTTCAACCCAATCCCTTTGTTATGTCAACTAGAAATCAACTCACCGTCACAACCGGAACCCTAGCCCTTCCTCTACCCGTCCTCCTAATCATCAAATCTCCCAAAAATTGAGCTTTTTACACTACCAACTGGCAGCGGCAGTCTATTGCTTTATAGTGAAGACATACAAGAGTTATGCATAGTAGGGTTATAACAAATTGGGTCAACTACTTACAATTAGTAAGGAGGATTATTAGGAGTAAATCACTCTATATAGAATATGCCAGTGGCTCTTTTCGTTGTTACGCGAAACTCGATTTTCTCCTTCTCAGCCTCCTATGTTGTGGTGTGATAATTTGGGAGCAGCGTATTCGATAACAAATCCTATCTTTCACTCACAATCTAAGCATCTTGAGATCGAGTTCCACTTCGTCTGCGATTTGGTTCCTACAGGTTGCCTCCTTGTACGTTATATTTCTACTAAGGATCAGATCGCTGATGTGTTGACCAAACCAATGACAACAGGTCGTTTATTAAGTATACTTACTAAGGGCGAACGGGATGGACGACCACGAAATTCATCCCGTTCGTCCCTTTGATCCGATGGTTTGCATTATTTAACGTAGCATCTTTTCACACTTTGTCCACTTTGGTATTGTTTTTTCCGCAATTTTGTCCTTCTGCAATAATGGCCCTTTTGTCTTCTCCTCAGTCAAACGATTCTCCCTCTCTCAAATTATGTTCCTCTCTCAAATGATCAAACGATATTTTCTTCTTCTCACTACTCTCTCAAACCATTTTCTTTCTGAAACTAATCTTGCCTGAAACCAATCTTGCCTTTTGTTTGCAGATCTGTTGTAGATGTTATTGCCTTGCTAAACTCTTCTACTACCTCATCTTCAGAAACTTCAACACCGACGTAGGAAGAACCGAATTTTTCGTCTCTCTCAAACGATTCGCTCCCCCTTCTCTCTCAAACGATTTTCTTTCTCAACTACGTCAAACCAATCTTGCCCGTCGACCGTATAGGCGCGTTGATGTCTCGTCTGCATAGATCGTGTCCGGTTCTACATGTTGGTAGGCTATTAAGTCATGTTTTCCAGCCGTCGATGATCCATTTTGTGTTGCAGATAGCAGTCAAGAGCCAGTAGAAGATGAACAGCAATTTTCAGTAGTAGGGTCTCCCCGCCTGTTATCATCTTCAGTGTCAATTCTTTCATGATGGACGTAGCATTGTACAGAAATTTGATATCTCACCTTTGTGTTCTCGTCGTTGCAGGTTTTGACTGAAGGTAGATGGTATGAATTATTCTTGAAAACATGAGAAGATAAAGTATTTAGTGTCAACTCTGAAGATAGACGCAGGTATCCTCCTTTTGCTATTCCTTGAAAATTCCATATGCGTTTGCTGAGTCCAATCTCAAACCATTTTCTTTCTCCTTCTTTCAATCCGTCACGTCAATTACATCCAGTAAAGGCATACTCTTGTGACTTCAGCTTGACTGCCACCCACGATAAAAGAGAAAAGGAATCTTCGCAATTTACAACTCATAAACATGAGCAAGCAGTTTCATTTCAGGATAGTCGTGAACTGAAATGCGAAAGCAACGATGTTGGAGAGCTTTTCAAGTAAACAGCTCAGAGATAATAAGTTATCAAGGTTTTTTCGTGTTCTCTCATTGCATCCTCAAAAAACTTGTCATACACCTAGTTGCTAACAAAAGATGGTAACAAACATATGAAAATCTTAAAAACGATCACATGCGTTTATTGAAAACAAATTAATGTAATTTTATATCAATTAATGCATGAGATATTAACATTACTATAAACCATTAAAAAAATCAGCTTAACTCTAATTTGTTATGCTCAATTTCATTTAGAACATAAAATTGCACTTTTTTATATGAGAAAAGGGTTAGATGCTAGCTATGAACTTTCCCTACTTGTTTTTGTCTTCTTTGATGCTCACATAAATTTCATTGCACGTCATATGGTAGGTATCATCGGTAGGTATATATTGTGGCTTTTTGGATTGTCTTATTGTTCGAAGTCAATTGCTTGATATGTGGATTGGTGAGTGGGTGTTGATTTTCTGCATTTGTTGTTTGCACATGGACAATCGAACGCGACTTGTCTGTTGGAAGTGAAAAGACTACACTTTTGTTGGCTTTGGCTGGAAAACTTGATCCAAAGCTAAAGGTGAATGTTCACTGTTTTTTGTAGTCTGTCGTTTATGGGGTGTCTATGTCATCCTTGTATAGTCTCTTACACGTTCTGACCAGAGAGTTGATCGATGATTTTCCAGGAGGAGAACTTATCAGGGATGAACACAGATTCATGGTACTCAGCATATTACTATTCACATCCTCCGCTCGTTGAAAGACTGGCATCACTTGATGAAGTGGAGAGGAAGACTAAATGATATGTGAAAATCCCTATTGCGCCGTGCTTGAGACTTGATAAGGACAAATGTAATGTCTATAAAATTATATTGTCAAAAACAGAAATTTGATTCTTACACTGATAATGTATGAGAGG
>JAOTAY010000189.1:32567465-32580551 GCA_025629805.1 Erythroxylum baracoense
GGGGGAGTATTAGGAAAGTAAATTTGTACATTAATATATGAGATAACCATTGCCTTGTTTAGTTGATTACGCATATTCCTTAACGTGTAGATAGCTACGTTTTTGGCTTAGTTTAAGGAGTAGATTGCCATAGTTTAGGGAAGTGATAATCGTTGTAACTTGTATATAATGTTGACGTTGTTCTGATAATATAGCGATTCATTCCAACCAATTCTGTCTTCATTATTTTATACGTTCGGTGCCGGCCGGTATCATAAATTTTCAAAAATTGCAAGGACCTATTTGCAAATTTCAAAATATTTTAACCCTAAATCCTCAACCTCCCAACTCTTTCAGCAGACGCTCCTCTCCTCTCTTCTTCTCTCATCTCTGTGCCGTCTCCTCCTTACCGTCGCCACCCGCCTCTTCTCTTCTCATCATCACCGTCGCGTCTAACCGTTGCCACACTGCTCTGGCCCTCGCCTCTTTCGCTCGTCCTCCCTTGGTCGTTCCTCCCTTCTCTTCGTCGTTCCTCCAGGTAGACCCGAAGATGCCACCACCTTCTCCGCCCGAAGCTGCCGAACCGCTACACCGCACCGAAGCCACTGAAGACGCATCTGAAGCCACTGGAGATGGGTCAAGACTCTGACCCATGACAAAACTCGAAGACCCGCCAAGACCCAAAGTTGGTTTCTTTAATTTTTTCTGATTTAGAAAATTTCATGCTTAATTAAAATTTTTGTTGTGTTGGATACTGTTAAGTTATTAATTTGTGCTTATTTTGTACTTAATTCTCTTTAATGTGTTGAAATTATTGTTCAAAATTAATCAAATTGTCTTATAATTGTTTGTAGATTATTTTCAACACCTTAGAGATGAAATTGAATCAAAAAGATGAAAAAGAAATGAAGAAAATCCGAAATTTCAAATATGGCAGCAATTCAGTCACTAGGCGTGGCCATGTGCAAGGATGGGAATAGATTCTACAGATTTGGTTTTCAAATTCAAATCTAATTTGTTTGAAATTTTCATAATCTTGGAAGATCAGATTACTAGAGATCTGCAACTTGAACGTGAGGATAAGAATTATCTGCTAAAGATCATAAGAAGGAAGAGAAGAAATAAAAAAGAAGAAGATAAAAACGTGTACTGTTCACGTACACTATTCACGCAGACCTTAGGAGTAGTCTTTCATATTTTTTCTTTGCATTCTTTCTTCTTGCTTTTCGACAGACATAGGAGGCTTTTATTTTCTGCAGTGTTTTTCTTTGTATTTTCGACAGCCACTTTAGGATAATCTTTCTTCTTACTTTTCATCATCCATCTTAGATAGTCTACGTTTCTACACCATTTCTTCTGTTTTGGTCAGACATAATTGGTCTTTCATATTTTTCTGCATTCTTCCTTGTTGCTTTCGACAACCACCAGCCACCTCAGGATTAGTTTCATATTTTCTGCGGTGTTTTGTTCTTGCATTACTATTCACGTAGCTATTGTCTTTTAATTTCTGCAGTACTTTGCTACATATTTTCAGAAGTTCTATAAAGATCGGGGATGGAGACAATATATTTTGTTATTTCTTTTATGTTTAATTCCATTATGAGTAGCCAAATCTTTTTCTTGGGTTACGGAATCCTAGTTATTGAACTCTGAATGTTGTGAGACTTTAGTTCTTTGTTTCAATCGATTTATCAGTCAAGTATTAATTATTTTTCTGGGTTATTATTTGATTTTTTGATTTTACAGCTAGGTGCGCAACTAGTTTGTGATTTTATTCAATCAATCGCTAGATTAAACAGGTTGACATTCAATTCTTTTAATCAAAAGTAGCGACAAGGATTTTTGTCTACTACGTTAGGGACATAATTCTAGGAAAAATAATTGTCTAGGCTAAATACATATTGTATGTATGTTGTCTAGTTCGTCGATTTTCTTGATTCGTAAAGCTATTAATTAATTAAATCTGAGATCGTATCCAGTTTATTGATTAATAAGGGTGAATTCAAATACATGTTTGGTTAGCTAAACATAAGAGAAAATAGGTAAAGAAATTTACCACGACAAATGCTTAACTGATAAATTAGTTATCAACGCAAGTTCAATAATGAAGGAGACCGGAAGCCAAGATTCGTTCTTATTGATTGTTAAATTATCGTTGATTTGCTATTTGTTATTTTCAATTTCGTATTCTATTTAAATTCTGTTTAACTCGTAATTTAAATTAAAACCCCCTCATTTCGTTACTTTGTTTTGTTTTGAATTCGTAACTCTTTTACCGTTAAAAATTTCTCGTAGGAACGATATCTACTTACTACTATTACATTAAATTGTATTAACAGAAGTGATTTCTTTTAAAGTTGGTTGCAAGCTACAGCAGTAACAGGTGATATACCTAAGCTTTCATAGCTAGAAAAAGGAAGCCTTTATTTAGGAAAATTCCTAGCAAGAGTTGAGCTTAAGCCTGATCTAACCTAGCCAGATATGACTTATAGTGAACAAATTTTGTTCTAAGTGGATCGAGCTATAAAACGAGTTTGAGCTTTTGTCTATAAAAGCTTTTGGTCTTGGATCAAGCTCAGGCTTACGCTCCACAGTCTAGTTTAGCCCAAAGGCTAACCACATTAAAAATAATGTTATTTTATTTTAAATAAAACTATACCCTTTAATAATAAAGCTTATTTAGGAGAAAGAACCTATATCTCAAAACTTTTTTAAAGTTGGACTTTTGGCATTGATTTAACACAACTGTGCTTGTTTAGGAGAAAGATCCTATGTCCCAAAACTTTTTTAAAGTTGGACTTTTGGCATTGATTTAACACAATTGTGCTTTGGAAGATTTAATACTTTTTACATGATTGACATTTGGGCTTAACTCGGCTTATATAATATTGGCTTTGGGTTATTTAACATTTCATTGAAAGTGGTGGACTTTTAGGCCTAAGTCACCCAATAATTGGGTCTAATTAAAGCATAATTAGGCCAAGCTTACTCCAACTTGCATGGCCAAGATTGGTGGCCTGGAGCTCTATTGATAATTTAGTGCTATGTTAATTTGAGAATAAAACAGAATTTAAAAATATAAAAATATTTTTGAACACAATAAAATAGAAGAATATAAATTAAATTTAGTAAAATTATTCAAAGACAACATATAATTTTTTATGTTAGATTAATCTTTATTTTTATTATCTTTTTAAACTTTTAATTAAGTAAATCAAACCCTTATTCAAGATCAAATTGTCTTGCGTAAGCTCTTTTAGTAGTTATGGAGGCTCTTTTATCGGCTTTTAAGAGAAAAGCATATGAATAAAGGAACATTATTATAATGGGTAAGTGGACATTTATTTGTAGGACTCCATGACCGCCCAAACACCGTGAGTTAGGCAGGCGACGGTGAAGCGTGTGAAACCAGCTGCTTTGGTCAGGGCTTCATATTGCTTAGCATTCCTCTCTTTCCCTCCAGGATGGATTAACATAAGGTTATCAATTTTCCAAGCATATTGTGAAACATTGGATGTATCTGGCTTTTCCGGTAATAACTCATTGATTATCATCAACTTTCCATTCTTAGGAAGTGCTTCGTAGCAATTATTCAATATTTTAATCGCACTCTCATCATCCCAATTGTGAATCGTTGCCTGCAGGTGACCGCGATTTTCAGAAATGGTGATCAAACATGATGCTGAAAAAGCAATCATACTATAAATCATTAAAGATTACCTTAAGCACAATTGCATCGCCTTCTGGCACGTTTTTGAACATATCTCCACCAACATGTTGGATGCCTTTACGCGCGAAGAATCATAACAAGATTTGTTTAGAGTTTTGTTTGAAGTTTATGTAGAGAATATCTTAGTGACTTGTTAGTTAGTACTTGATTCTTACCAGGATAATGTGGTGCAGTTTGTATGACGTGAGGCAGGTCATAGTTAATGCCCTTGATTGAAGGGTACTTAGAGATGATCGCTTGGAGGGTTCTTCCGGTACCTCCGCCGACATCAACCAGTGTACTAATCCCTTGATATCGTTCATATGTCTTCAGAATTTCGGTCATAACCAATGCAGAGGCGCCGCACATTGCTCGATTGAAATATTTCCGAGCTTTTGATCCTCATTCATGTACTCGAACACGGACATACCTTTTATTTTCTTGAATATATTGCCACCCTCAAGAATTAAATCCTTCAAATGAAGCCTATAGACAAGTTAACAAAGAAACAACTAATGTTAGTTGAGTAATAAAAAAGTATTATGGCTAGTAAATTTATGTAGTACCCGTACCAAAATTCCAAGGTTGCCGGGTGACATAAAAGAGTCATCATCCCAGACACATTCCCATCCTCTTCTCTGCCAAGAAAATACATACAAGATGGTGTAAGCCCAAAAACGCTTTCAATTCTTCCATCTTCATGGGAACGAGAAGAGCAAGATAGCAGTGAGTGAGTGGCAAAGAGATGAAGCATGCGGTCAAGCATAGCAGAGGCCTTAGGGTTGTTAGTTGGAAGCTGAGAAGCACTCGGAGGCTGAAACACGAGCACCTGGTCCTGCTTTTGCTATGATACCAAACAAATCGAGCTCAATTGCTGCATTCAAAACCATAGGAAATACGGAAGAATTTACAAAATTCATGGCACTGAGACATGCCTCCTCTTCTTCATATACGTTGGAACCCATTGATGATGACTTTTCCGTCCCTCAACCTCTCCTCTTATAAGCCAATGTTGCGATCATAAGACAAATACCGTCTTGCATGTAATAATGCCAAACCACAAATATAACGTTTTTGCATCACAAAAGTTGTCTTCTTTCCTTTGTATTATGGTCGCTAATTTTTGTGACGTTGTTGATGTGAAGAATTACTTGCCATCCTTAATATAGAACAAATGAAAATAAAAGATCATTTTTTTGTTAAAAAATAATGATAAAAAGCTGTCAAGATTACTAATTAACGAAAACTCTAGGAGCCTGCAATCTCATTGTTTTGTAAGAGTTAACATTGTCTTGAACTTTACAAATAAGGGTTGAAGATTCAGTGGAGGACTAACTAGGGTGTCTTGCTGATAGTTTTTTAACTGTTTATCATTAAATAAATGTACCACTTCAACCTTACATGATAAAACTAGTCTCACAGAGTTTGGGTGTTCCATCCGTTTGACTGTTTGAGGTTGGAATGTGTTGTTTTTAGAACGTGTAAACAAATTTTAAGACATGTTGTAAAAACTGATGTTAATAAACTAAAATATAGGAATGATAGTGGGATTGTTGATGTTAATAGGAATGATATTGTTGATGTCAATCCTTTGCTGAATTTGGGGAAAACTCCTACTCTGATCATTCCTATATTAACATCAGCAATATCCGCACGCTACAAACACCCGAGGCTCTTTTTAGATTCTTCAATGGACTCACTGGGCAGGAAGGGTTTATGGATTTGGTGGGTTCTTGTTGGAATTACACTGTAGAGGGTTATAAATCTTTCCAAGTACTGCAAAAGCTGAGAAAGGTCAAGTACTCTCTTAAAGCTTTTTTAAAAGCTAATCAGAGACAAACTAAAGTTACTTATCACGAGATGCTGACTGAGGCTCAAAAGGCCTGTTACCTATCTCCTACAATAATCTTCTGAAGCAGGCAGAATGTAAGGAGGCTCTAGCTTTGCATGCCTCTTTCCTAAAACAGAAAGCTCGTACTAATCGGCTCCGAGATAGCGACACCAATACCAATTTCTTCCATGCATCTCTTCTTGTATCGAGGAATAGCAATACTATTTTTGTTCTTCCAGATCCATTGGGTAATTCAGTTCTGATCAAAATTTTTTTACCTAAACTTACAAGTGAGTTCTTTTTGCAGCTTATGGGGACAAAAACTAGCTCCAATGACTCTCATCCTAATTGTAAACTCTTTGATAGTTCCCCTTCAAAGGAACTTAAGGAAACAATATCAACTCCGATTACTAGCAGAGATTTTAAGGATACCTTATTTTACTTACATCTCTCTAAGGCTCAAGTTCTGATAGGTTCACTGTAAGCTTTTTTCGAAAAACTTGGGAGATCATGGGTAAATTGTTTACTGAAGCATTACTAGAGTGTGTTGATTTGTGTTGTTTCATGCAGCCTGCTACGTTGAAATTTGTGGAAGAGTTTGCAAAGTCAATGAGAGTGAAGAAGAGAACTAGAATGAAGAACAAGTTTTCAGTGTTTAAGAGGAAGCTAGAGATGATGATTTTGGGAGCAATTCAAAACTGCTTGGATCCAAAGAACAGAATCCAAATGGTTGAGAATCAGTGGAGGAATGAAATCAATGCAAGATAAGTGAGAAGAATGAAGCTACATGCAATGAAAAGCTGAAGAATGAAGAATCAGAAGATGTGAAGCAAGTGTAGAGCTGACTCTACATCAGCTGAAGAAAAAAAAACCTGAAGCAGAGTTTATCAACTTCTGAAGCAACTTCTGAAGCAAATCCTGAAGCAAAAACTTGAAGCAATTGAAGAGAAGTCTTGCAAGTTAATGAAGTAGAGGAATTCAAGTCAAAGTAACAATTGTCATTAAAGGAAATCAAGCTAGTGAAGTCGAGCATCAGTTTTTGTTCCTATAGTATCAAGCATCTTTTGTTTTTTTACTTTTGGCAGCTTTAAATCATTAGGAAATCCATTGTCAGTTTTTGTAAATGTATCAACCAACAACTTTGCTTTTGTCCTTGCTGAACCAATGAGAATAAGATACTTGTCAAAATCTTACTCATTAGTTGTTTTTTCTTTCATTTTTAAGCTATTGATGTAAGTAGGCAAGAAGGGTGTGAGAGCTAACTTGAAAAAGCTCCAGAACATTTTTTTTAGAAATAATGCAACAGTTGCAATATATGAAAAAATCATCTTCTTCTCTTCATCTTCTGCTATGAAAAATTTTCCTTGCTTTTAGTGTTGATTTGAGTTATTATGAATGTGTGTGTAGTTATGTTGGAGAAATTTCCAAGAGTGGAAGGAAGCAAATTTGAAAGTAAAATTTTCCATTTTTTTGAAAATCTCATAGTCTCTATACATCAAAGTCTTACAAACACTGGTATCCGAAGCCTTACAAACACTTGAAAAAATACATACATTATTATTAGAGTGACATTTACAGAGAATACATTTAGTTTATAGGAAGCAAATGTTGTTCTTCTACAAAGTGTCCTTCCTTTGAAGCAAATTATTCAGTTTAGGAGCTGCTGCAAGGAGTCAATTATAGTCATCTTTAGGCCTGAGTTTGGAGCGGACTTGAAGTTCAGTTCATCCTTGCTGAAGTGTTAGGAGTTCTGTTCTCACTTTCCACAGTGGTATCAGAGCTACACAGTTCACTCAACCTGGATTGAACCAAAATCATGTCAGGTATAAGCTTTCCCATGATGAATTTGCAAAGTGTACAAGCTAACATGTCAGTTTTAACTGGTGAAAATTACAGAGCTTGGGCTCTTAGAGTTGAGGATTGTCTTAGAATGTGGAAGTGTTGGGATGTGGTGAATGAAGGGGTTACTGATGTTAAGGGATTGACAGAGTTAACAAATCAACAATTAACAAGACTTAGGCAGGATAAAGATAAAGATTTCAAGGCTCTTGATTTTCTAAGATCAGTAGTGAGTGAGGCAATTTTGTTAAGACATACAAGTTGCAAAACTGCTAAAGAATTGTGGGAAACTTTGAAACTTGAGAATGTGGGCTCAGCTCAATCTTTGAGGTTGAAGAAGCAAGTTGTAATGAGGAGTTTTGAGAATTTTTCGATGAAGGATGAAGAGAATGTGGGAGCTGCAAAAACCAGATTAATGAATTTGGTTCAACATCTGAAGGAGTTTGGAGAAAATACAAATACTGACAGATTAGTGGACAAGTTTTTGAGCAAATTACCTTTGAGATTTGAAGCAAGCATAGCACCTGTAGAATGGCAATTCACTAATGATCCAGATTCTGTGACATTGGAGCAAGTTTTCAAGGTGTTGGAGATGCATGAAGAGAGGCCTGAAATTCAAAGGGAAGGAGAGGAATATGCCTTGAAAGCTGAACGGTTTAAAGTGCCTGAAAATTCACCAATTCTTACCCAAACTTAAAATCTGACTCAAAACCATCTTGAATCACATGTAGTGCAACCTCAGATGTCTTCACATCTACTGAACCAACCTCAAAACACTCAAAATCCTTACCAGACCTCATTTCCTCAAAACCAGTCTTATCAAAACCAAATGCAATATCAGTTACCTCCAATATATCCTCAAACACCATTCACTCATCAATTGCCCTACTTGAATTATCCCCAAAATTACCAAGCTACAAACCAATATGTTGGGAACAACTCAAACCGAATGCAAAGTGGATCTAGAACTTCAAGGTGGGGAATGTTTCCAAGTTGCAAGTTCTGTGGGAAGAACAATCATGCTGCTGAAGAATGTTTTTGGAATGAAAATGTGGATTGTATACATTGCAAAAAAAGAGGACATTCAAAATAGGTGTGTTATGAGAAATGGTTGAATGAGTAACAAAATCCTCAAAACCCCATCTTTGGCAAACCACCACCAATCCATCCCTTACAAAAGCAAACTACTTCATTAAGTCAAATTCCAATTCAACCTCAGCCTTAACAAAATGTTCCTAGATCATAAATTTACCAAGCTTACTATGTTGCAAATTCTGAAAATGCATCATATCCACCACAATTTACCTCTCAGCCATCATTAACTCATGCTTATTCACCTCAACTACAAACAACTCAGCCCTATGCATCCCAATCAGCATATACCCACCAAATGCCATACCATTCAATCCATACACAAAAATTAAGCCAACAGCCACAAAATACTTATCCTGTTGATAACTCCTCATCCCAACAACTTTCAAAAACTAGTCCAAATCTCCAAGCTAACCTACATAACATTCCAAACAATCAGCCTAGTTCATCACAGACTAGCAAAGCAACAGAAAAACCAATGACAGAGGAAAGTGTATTTGTGGTGGAAGCTTGTCACAACACCAGGAAAAATGACCCTGGTGCTGAAATTTGCTTAGCTGAAGTAAAAGAGGAGAAAGAGGGTGAATGGCTAGTGGACAGTGGATGTTCAAATCACATGAAAAGAAGAAGAGAAGCATTTGTGAAGAAAGATACAAATGTAAACACAGTGGTAAAGATCGGAAATGGTGAAATTATACCAGTATTGTGGAATGGAGCTGTGGAACTAGCTACAAAGGCAGGAAATACAATCCTTGATGAAGTTTATTACATCCCTGAACTTGATCAAAATTTGATTAGTGTTGGTCAGCTATTGGAGAAGAAGTACAAGGTACATTTTGAAGATGAAATGTGCAGGATTTTCAATGACCAAGGTGAACTAGTGCATAAAGTTCCAATGGTTAATAGAGTTTTCAAGATTAAAATGCAAGAAGTGGATGGAGCATTTGCTGCTCTCTCATTGACAGAGATGACTCAACTATGGCATCGAAGATATGGACATGCAAACTTGGATTATGCCATTGATATGCAGAAGAAAGGATTGGTTCATGGAATACCACAATTAAGCAGCAAGTTAAAATCAGTGTGTGAAGCTTGTGCAAAAGGGAAGAGCCATGTTTTACCTTTTCCAGCAGCCACAGAGAAGTTACAATTAGTGCACACTGATGTCTATGGACCTATGGAGACACCATCTATTGGTGGGAGTAGATATTATGTGGAATTCATTGATAATGTGTCAAGGTATTCGTGGATCTACTTCATGAAGAGTAAAGATCAGGTATTTGGCATGTTTAAAATATGGAGGGCTGAAGCTAAAAGTCAATGTGAAAATAAGGTGAGATGTTTGAGAAGTGATAGAGGAGGGGAGTACATTTCGAATGAGATGAAGAATTACTTTGAAAAAGAAGGAA
Organism: Erythroxylum baracoense; assembly: GCA_025629805.1. Taxonomy (NCBI): domain Eukaryota; kingdom Viridiplantae; phylum Streptophyta; class Magnoliopsida; order Malpighiales; family Erythroxylaceae; genus Erythroxylum; species Erythroxylum baracoense. The sequence goes on from JAOTAY010000189.1 coordinate 32,577,325, forward strand.
ATTTTCATCAATTTTTAGTTGCATATTCACCTCAGCATAATGGAGTTTCAGAAAGGAAGAATAGATCAATTGTGGAAATGGCAAAGGCAATAATGTTTGGAATGAAGGTTCCAATAAGTTTTTGGCTTAAAGCATGCTTTGCTGCTGTCTATGTGCAAAACAGGCTGAAGACTAGAGCTTTGAAGGAGAAAACACCATTTGAAGTTTGGTTTGAAGTTAAACCGAAGGTGAATCATTTAAGGGTATTTGGATGTGTTGCTTACATGCACATTCCTGAACCAAAAAGAACAAAGTTAGATGAGAAAGCAATGAAAGGAGTAATGATGGGATATAGTGTAGAATCCAAAGGTTATAGAATTTACAACCCTGAAACTAAGAAGATGTTTGTGTCTAGAGATGTGAAATTTGATGAAAATGAAGGATGGAAATGGGGAGAGCCTACCATGAAGAAGTCAGGAGGAGTTGATATTGAGATACCAATGAATGAAACAACTGCTAAAGAAAATATAAGAGAAGAACCACATGATGAAGTGACAGCAGCTGGAGATTCAAACAATTCTGAAGAGGAAGGGAATCAAGAGAAGACATCACCTAGTTCAAGAAGTGAAGAATCAAGCTCAGAAATTCAGGAGGAGACCTCCAGCTCTGACAGTGCACACAAGGAGAGGGACTTGGCCTCAATTTACAATGAAACTAACCCTTTGTTTGATTTTAGGTATGACAATACAGAGGAAGAAGAACCAGAAGATGCACACATGGTATCCGAATATGCCATGTCTGCAGGAGCTGAACCAAAGACATATAATCAAGCAATTAAACAAGGAGTGTGGCAAGGTCCAATGGATGAAGAGATAAAGGCAATAGAGGAAAATGGCACTTGGCTGCTGGTGGATCTACCTACTCTAACAACTAAAGTGGTGGATTCGAAGTGGATCTATAAAACAAAGCTTAACCCGGATGGATATGTCAACAAGCACAAAGCTAGATTGATTGTGAGGGGATACAAACAAGAATATGGAGTGGATTACACTGAAACTTATCCACCAATAGCAAGATTGGACACTGTGAGGTTGTTATTGGCCTTGGGAGCAAACAATGGGTGGAAAATGCATCAAATTGATGTGAAGAGTGCATTTCTCAATTGAATGTTGGATGAAGAAGTATACTTGAAGCAACCCAAAGGATATGTGAAAGAGGGACAGGAGCAGAAGGTTTACAAGTTGGTGAAGGCACTTTATGGATTAAAACAAGCTCCAAGAGCTTGGTATTCAAGAATCAATAGCTACTTGCTACAGAATGGGTTCACATGAAGCAAAAGTGAAGCCACATTGTATGTAAACGGTGATAAAAGAGAAAAATCGATCTGCTCACTATATATAGATGATTTGCTTATAATTGGAACTAAGGAGAAGCTGGTGGAGGACTTCAAGGAGCTGATGAGCTCTGAATTCGAAATGACAGACTTAAGAGAGATGAGTTATTTCTTAGACTTGGAGATTGATCAAAGGAAAGATGGGATATTCATTCATCAAAGGAAATATGCAAAGGAGCTAATTGAGAAGTTCAACCTAAAGGATAGCAGTGGCATGACAACTCCTATAGAACATCAGCTGAAGTTGAAGACTACAAAATTAGGTCAGCAATTTGATGTGACTTATTATAAAAGTATGCTTGGATCCTTAATGTATTTGTGTGCATCAAGACCTGATATTGCATATGCTGTGAATATCATGGCTAGTTTCAATCATAATCCTTCGAGACAACATGCTTTATATGCTAGAAGAATATTGAGATATGTGAAGCATACTGTTGATCATGGAATTTGGTTTGGAAAGGGAAAAAAGGTAGAGTTGTATCTGTTTAGTGATGCAAGTTATGCTGGAAGCAATGAAGGCAAGAGTAGGAGTGGATATTGTTATAGTTTGGGTTCAGGAATTTTTGCTTGGTGTTCAAAGAAGCAAAAGAGTGTAGCACAATCATCAGCTGAAGCTGAATATGTGGCAGTGAATATGGTTGCCAAACAAGCTCAATGGTTGAAGAAAATTTTGAAGGATATGGATGAATTGAAGGAAAATTGTGTGACAATCTATTGTGATTCAAGTGCTGCAATTTCAATGGCTGAGAATCCATCTGACCATGTGAGAACCAAGCACATGAAGGTGAAGTATCATTATGTTAGAGAATTGATCGAGGAAAAGGAAATCAAGATGGCATTTTGCAGATCAAACTTCCAACTTGTTGATTTATTCACCAAGGCATTACCAAAATGGAGATTTGAGTCTTTGAAGAAACTGATAGGAGAGCAGGCTACACAAAACAAAGGAGGAGCTGTTGATTTGTGTTGCTTCATGTGGCCTACTATGTTGAAATTTGTGGAAGAGTTTGCAAAGTCAGTGAGAGTGAAGAAGAGAAGTAGAATAAAGAACAAGTTTCCAGTGTTTAAGAGGAAGCTAGAGATGATGATTTTGGGAGCAATTCAGAACTGCTTGGATCCAAAGAACAGAATCCAAATGGTTGAGAATCAGTGGAGGAATGAAAATCAATGCAAGATAAGTGAGAAGAATGAAGCTACACGCAATGAAAAGCTGAAGAATGAAGAATCAGAAGATGTGAAGAAAGTGTAGAGCTGACTATACATCAGCTAGAGAAAAAAACCTGAAGCAGAGTTTATCAACTTCTGAAGCAATTTCTGAAGCAAATCCTGAAGCAAAATCCTGAAGCAACTAAAGAGAAGTCTTGCAAGTCAATGAAGTAGAGGAATTCAAGTCAAAGTAACAACTGTCATTAAAGGAAATCAAGCTAGTGAAGTCGAGCATCAATTTTTGTTCCTATAGTATCAAACATCTTTTGTCTTTTTACTTTTGGAAGTTTTAAATCATTAGGAAATCCCTTGTCAGTTTTTGTTAATGTATCAACCAATAGCTTTGCTTTTGTCCTTGCTGAACTAATGAGAGTAAGATACTTGTCAAAATCTTACTCATTAGTTGTTTTTTCTTTCATTTTTAAGCCATTGATGTAAGTAAGCAAGAAGGGTGTGAGAGCTAATTTGAAAAAGCTCCAGAACATTTGTTTTAGAAGTACTGAAACAGTTGCAATATATGAAAAAACCATCTTCTTCTCTTCATCTTCTGCGTATGAAAAATTTCCTTACTTTTAGTGTTGATTTTGAGTTATTATGAATGTGTGTGTAGAGAGTTATGTTGGAGAAATTTCCAAGAGTGGAAAGA
>JAOTAY010000189.1:32586823-32597060 GCA_025629805.1 Erythroxylum baracoense
GTTATCTTAACTAAAAATATTAATAAATACAATATTTTGAACTGAATTTTTAAAAATTTCAAAGTTTAAATATTAAATTTTAAAATTATAAACATTGAAAAAAAAATTAAAATATCACTTTTTAATTTGTCATCTCACAAGCGACCACGCTTTGCTCGTGAAAAATGAAGTTAATTCTATTCAATCATGAAATTACAAAAATGCACGTTATCATTGAATTATAACACATTTTTAAAACGAATAATCAGTAATTGCACCTTACTCTTCGTACTCTTAGTTCTCTTTAATAAAATAATCGAAATAAAAAATAAGAACGAGAATAAAAATCAAAAACTGAGATATGAATAAAATTACTGGTTATGCGTATTTTTTATGTAGTGATTAAGAATAATTAATGAAGTTAATAGTTGGTATCAAATATTTGGAATTATAATGAGAAATTTTTATTCATAATTTATTATTACATGATTTATTTTGTAAATAATTAATCAAAATATTTTATATGTTATAAGTAACTAACAAAAATTATTTTTAATAATTTGTAAAATTTTTAAATATTAAATAATCATTAATAATTTTAATAATAAGAATAAAATTAAAGAACTAAAAAAACTTGTTTTTACTTAATATAGGGTCAGTGAAAGAAAATAAGATAATTATTAAAAAATAAATATAAAAAGTACAATGCATAATTTTGATAATAATATTTCAAATCATACCTATATGCCCTTATTAATATAAGTTATGAATTATTTACATTCTTTTGCTCTTTTATTCATTACCGAACAATTAAAAGTTATAAACACTACATTTCTTTTCCAATTCTTTATTATTAATTATCAAACAAGACCATATAATTAAGTTCATTACATTACTCTACAAACATAGAAGAAAAGTAAGAGACTATGTTGGTGATTTGAAGTTACTTTCCAATACTTATTATGCCTATCCAACCCAAAGACTGAGTCAGTTCAAATGTGACATTTTGGTTTGACTAAAACTAAAACATCCAATGTAAGCTATTACCGTTGAGTAAATCTGAAACCAAGTACAATCTCTCATCTTCACTGTCCTCGAACACAAACAGATTTTGTTGCCGCCGGTAACCGTTAACAACCTCGTCTGCTAAAACCTTGCCCCGACAAAGAGGGCACGTAGCGAGACATTGCTGCAACCACTTGTCGAGGCAGTCCTTGTGAAACACGTGTTGGCATCTCAGTGTCCGAACACTTTCTCCGCCGCAGAATTCCGATAAACACACCACACATTCCGGTGCTCTCTGTTGCTGCCTCAGTCCTTCCACGTAACTCAGTGCTGGGTACTCTTGTTCGATGAGGTTGACGTACTGGGCGGTGGTGAGTGTGCGGTTGCCGGAGTTTTTTCCACCTCCGATGACCGAACGGCATAGCTTGGCCAGCTCAAGGAGGAGGAGAGTGAAGAAGAGGAGGGTCATGGTGAAGAAGTGGGAGAAAAATTCAGAGAGAGCCGCCGCCATTATCAGTACTATCAAGTGCTCTGTTGTGAAATGTATGGACCAATGGGAGTCTATAATTAAGCACCCGAAGACCGAAAAGCTTTAGGTAAAACACGTAATTTAAATTTCATCATAATATAATTTTAAAATCGTTTAAAATAAACTGTTAATAAATAAAAAAATTAAAATTTAGAAAATTTGTTATTAAAGTTTAGTATGTTTTATAGCCTAAACATATCAATTAACATATTTTAGATATATAAAAAAATGTTAAATTAATGATGATATAATATTTGATTGATAAAATTTTAATTTCGTTAAATTTTTTATTTATTAAAAGTCTATTTTAAAAAGTTTTAAATGGAACTTAATCCGTAGAGAAGAAATGAATATGTGGCACATGGAAAGGTTGAATCTTGAATGTGGAATGATAAGCTTTGACTATGTAGTCGAATTTGACCACAAGTTAAGAGGCTGGAATCATCTAATCAAAATCGATTAGATGCTCTTTGGGTTCACTAATTTAATTCTTAATACAAAATAAATTAGTTATTATAAAAAAGGTGTATTTTGAATATTAATATTTGATAAATAATTTAACTTAATTTTTAATGTTTGACCGTGAAAAATCTTAATATTAGCTAAATTATTTTTAATGAACCTTAAATAAGGGATCAAATCTTTTGTACTTTCTAATTTGTACCACTTCTGTTTTACGTTATCTCATTCATATAAATATGTAAGATTCATAAAATAAAATCGTGTGAAACAGAATTGATACATGATAGTGAGTACGAAGGATTTCGTTCTCAAACAAGCGAAGCCTCAGACTAAAGCTCTAATTTCAAGAATATGTCAAGTATATGGTTTAGAAAAACGCAACTTTCCTTAACATAGAAACTGTTTACGAGCGAAACTGTATATATTCAACTTAAAATCTCTATATTTCTGATAAACTCTTGAGCCTGCAGCCATTGATGGGCTTCGACCAAGCTTTGTTGGCTTTTCTTTATTTAGTATATATTATTGCAAACAAACATTTCACATATGAACAATTAAATACAACCAATTGATCTTTCTATTTTTGGTGCTATTGTTTCTAATTGTAAATCTCTTGTCCAAGAGATTAGTGGGAATTTAGTTTTTTCTCATGTGTTGCGTTCGGCGAACAAAGTTGCTCATGCTCTAGCCCAGGCAACTCGTTTATATCCGGACATGTTGGAGTGGAGTTTGATCCCTCCTGCTTTTGTTATTCCTCTTTTGCATTAATCCAACTCTATTTATTTTCAACAAAAAAAAAATTCAACCAATTGGCAATATAAAGAGAAGTCTAATGGTCCCGTTTCATCTATCGTTTAATGGATGGACTTGAATGAAACTAGAATCAGCTCTCGGTAGAAGTGGTGTACATGACATGACGAGGAATAAACTGTTGGAGAGCTTGTCTTCTTAGAGGTGGCAATAGGCCGGACTCAACCAGACCCAATCCCAGACCCTATTAGACCTGAAGCAGCTGAGCTCAAGCTCGAGTTGGACTCAAATTAGGAAACGATATTATTCTTTATAAAATAAAAAATGATGTCATGTTTTATAAATTGAAATCGTTTTCCTTATAAATATAGAATTTCTAACTGGATCAAGCTTGGACAGCTCAAGCTTAAACCCAACTTAAGGCCCAAATCAGGCCTAATTTCTAAGCCTACGACTTCTATCTTTAGAGAAAAAAGTTCTAGAAAACAAGTTATGTGTAGGCATTAGCAAAAAAAAAGAAAAGGGGTCCAAACTCGACTTAGCCTAGTTCAATTTAAAGTTAACAATGGTCTAAGTTCGGATTTTTAAGATTAATCGAACTGAAAATTGATAAATTTTTAGACTAGATTAATAATGAAAAATCAATTCAATTCATCCTAAGTCAAAAAATCAAAATAAATATTGAAGTTTAATTGTAAAAAAATTTCAATTTCACTCAATTTTATAATAATAATTCAAATTTTAAAAATGACGATAAAATGTCCCAACTTTTAATTTTTAAGGAAAATAACCTAACATTAAGTTCTTCGTTGACGTGAATAAAGTGGACAACCATGTCATATTAATAATTTTGTCATTTGATAGCCATATATTGTGTTCGTATTATGTCTAATTTTTTTATTAATAAATTAAAAATATTAAAAACTGTAAAATAATTATACATTTTTTCGTATTCTTTACTTCATAATTATTTTAAGGTGTTTGACATTTTTGGTTTATTAATAATAAAATTCATTTACGGTACAAATATAATAAGTGATAATCACATAATAAAAGTACCAATCTGACGTAACTCGACATATTATCCATATTTACAAAAAAACTTAACATAGAATTATTTTTGTTAAAAATTAAATGATGGAATATTTTAGTGTTATTTTTTAAATTTCGAACTGGTGTTTTAAAATTGAGTAATGTTTTAGCTTTTTTATAATTAACTCTAAATTTAATCAAAGTTAAATTTGACTATTTGAATATAATTCAACTCAAACCTTAATGGGGATTCGAAGTATATTTGAGCTTAAGGCTTGAACTTTAGTCGAGCCCGATATCATAACTAGTTATATACTTCATTTATGACCAGGGTCGTTCTTAATATTTTATAGGCCTTGGGTAAAGTAAAAAAAGTTCATAATTTTTCCTTTTTTGCCCCTCACAAAGAATATAAATAAGCAAAATATGAGGCTTTTTATTGTTCTTTATAAGGTTAAGAGTAGACCCTATTTTGATTTATTTTATTTTTTATGAGGATAAAAATGAGTCTTATTTTATCATTTATAAGGCTGGGCCTCATGGGCGGGTGCCCGCCCTGCCCTTGTTCAGGGCCGACCCTGTTTATGACATGATAGTCCACCTTATTCTCTAGAGAATTTGTATAGGTAACTAAGGAAAATGTGTAAAGTAATCTTAGTGTTGCTTGTTTTCTTAATCACAATTACAATAATTGGAAGGCAAAGTTGAAGAAGGGATACATATCCTAATAAAGGATTCTTGAGATTAAGGATTATCACATTTAAGGTTTTAAATTATCACAATAACAAAAATTATGATTAGAACCAGTATCAAAATTTGACATAATAACATTGGCATCACTTGTAATTATATACGTATTATCTGCAATTATACATGTAAAATTATAAGTGAGAAAAATGAAGACTTAAGAAGAATTGGATAGAGGTGATCAACAATTGTATACACTACTGAAGCTTACCAAGAACATAACCCGCAATAGAAAACTTTGGCATACTATGATACAAATAAAGGATCTCTCGTAAAGAGATCATTGTCGTGCTCATAGTTATTTTAGTTTTTTCTTCTTTTAATTAACCTAAACTTTTAAATATGTAATACTTACGTCTTAAGAATTTAGCCTAAGTTTTTTCATACTTAACCTAATTATTATTATCATTATTATTATTTCTTTACCGTATTATTTAATATAGTACTTATTTCATATTTTATTTATTATTTTTTTATGTGAATCATTTGGAAATAGTTATAGATAGCAATAATGGCCCAGTCTGCCCGGCCTGGTCAGACCCGACCCGTGACCCGCCTTTTTTTTTTAAACGACGACGTTTGCCTGTGTCCTAGCCCGTAGCTTGCACATTTTTTTCCAAACAACATCGTTTTGATTTTTTTTTGCTTTAAAAAATAAATGGCTACTCGGGCCAGTATCCCCACAGGTAGGCCCGTAAGGCCACGGGCCGGTCATGGGCCACCGTCGGCCTAGCTCATTGATATGCTTAGAAACAGTTTCTCTACTAATTAGAGATAAAGCTTCATACTATTAACTTCTTCAGATCCCGTGTTTCAGCGAAATTTTTACTAAGTTGTTGTTGTTGTTGTTATTATATTCATAATTATTGTAATAATTACTTAATCAAGTACGAACCCAATGTAATTAATCCCGAATATTTTTATAAATATGACCCTTTGGTTTCAGTTTATGGAAGAATAACATGAATAATACTTCATTAAAGGTGGAAGAAATCACTGACAATAGTTCTAAGCATGTTGACCTAACACAATTCATTAACATTTAAAGCAAAATGCATTCCAGAAAAAGAAAAAAGAAATAAGGATCTAGAAATATTAATTCGTAATTAATATAATTTATATTATATGGATAGTATTGTTTATAACAATTCACAAATAAAAGGTTTTTTATTCATCTACTTGATATTTTAAAAAAAGAGATAATTAAAATTAAATATTCAATCTAAAAAAAAGCGAGTAAACAATTGAACTAACATCGTTAGATAATACCAATGAAATCACAAACTAAACTACTACTCCATGGTGAATTTGATCGAGTAGATAAAGGAATTTTTTTGGGCATCTTTTCTTATATTGAAATAATAAATTTTTAGGGAGAATATTAAATTCCCTATATAAAGACATAATATATTTTGATCAATATCTTAAGGTCCCGTTTGGTTGGCAGAAAAATAAAGTGAATTTAGAATCTGATTATTTAAAAAATAAATATATAGAAAGTAAAGATATTCACAGGTGGATTCTTATTATAGTGTTTGGTATGCAATAGTATTTCATAGAATGTAAATTAATTTTGACTTATGTTTTTAATTATATTTTTACAAACCGAATAAAAATTGAAATCATTAAATAATGTTAATTTGTAATATAAGTTATATTATTAAATATTATTTTTTTATTTCTGATATTTTAATCTTATAATGATGTTATATCATAAATATAGTATTAAAAAATACTTAAAAACTTTAACCACGTACAAAAATAAATCTTAAAATGTTGTTAATTCACATCGTCTTCGATTTTTCTTCTCATTCCTACAATTTCGTCAAAGCCTGAACTTGGGTTTTACCAATTTCAGTCACTTGGGGGTCGATAACTTATACTAGCGGAGTTCCATATCTTTCGTCAATGTCATTGCTGCTATAGGATTGTCTCGTTTCATCAAGTTGCTAACAATTACATCCTTTTTGCTAATTTACGACAAGCTAGTTCATCAAGATGGGTTTTTGTTGTAGTAATATGATTACTTCCAATCAAGGCATTCTGTATACAAAAACACCATAATTTAGTCTAAATTGCTATCGATTGAAAAAAAAAAGCAAGAGCAATAAAATAATTGCTTTCATAAATCAAACAAAAACTATACAAAAGTTAAGTAAGAAGGAAAAATATGAATTTGAAGATTGTCGATTGAAACTTCTAAATAAAAATATCCAAAATTTTACCAACGGAAGAACAATAAGAATAGTTGAAGAGGAGGTAGGGTTTTATAAAAGAGTTATCGTAGAATTAAGAGAGAAGAAATGATTGAATTGACTAATGTATTTTTTAGATTAAATTCTTGAAGAAAATAATATAAATATCAAGAAAGTGATGAGATTTAGAATAAAAATAAAGTGCTACTAATTTTCCTAAATTGGGAAATTTTTTACTTTCCTAGCTACTCAAAAAAATGAACCAAATATAACGATATAAATTTTAAGAAAAAGATTACTTTCCTATGCAAGAATTCATGCCAACCAAACAAAGCCTAAATACTTTCTATGTTGGAAGTACATAAAATATAAACAATCTAACGTCTCAATTGATGCTTGACCACAATCGAATGGCTACATATTAATTAATCAATGAACTCTTTAATAGCATTTAAGTTGTTAGCCAGTTAGCACATGAAGAGTCTTTACAACTATTTAGAAACGGACCTCGAGTTAAAAGTTAGCTTAACGATGAGCATGACAATGTTATACAAAAGTTTTAAGGTAATTTAGCAATTTAGATCAAGCATGATACGAGTTTTGTTAAAGTTTTGGACAAATCAACTTAGATTAAGGTTAAATTTTTAATGAACTAAGCATTTAATGTATACTCAAATGAATAGACTATAATTAATGGACTTAAAATGAGTAAATATTAGACCAGAATAATGTGTTATGAAAGTTTATAGGCTTGAATGACTCATCGTAAATTAATAGAAATGAGGAGTTATTAAATAATCCGGCAAATAAAATTACAGAGATCAACTCTAAAGATAAGGATCATATGAACTCTTATCTTTTTAGTTGTGACGTAGGTAAATGATAGATAAAGTCTTATTTGATGAAAATGTGTTAAGGTCATGCAATTTAAAAAGATAAGATATGATATAGTTAGGTATGTTCACTTAAGATTTTGAATTGTAACTTGGTAATCAAAGTCTTAAGTACCTATAAATTGCTCATTTTCTATACTTCGAGGACCTAGTTTTGCGAGGTCGTGAGAGTTCAAAGATAAGTTAATCGCGTGTGGACGGCTGAGTGAAGACCTTTGTAGCATAAGCCATGAAATCAGCTCCTAGAGATGACCATTTTCGACCACTTATTCACTCAACTTTACTGAAGAAAGAGTATTATATATACACATAGCATTAAACCCATTTGAACTATTAATATAATAGCAACAAATAAATTATATAATAACCAATGTTGCCCAAGATGGTCACTAACTAATAAAGAAAAGAAAAAAAAGGTTATCTCGAGAATCTGCATGCAAGGCTTTATGGTGGGCCAACGAGAACGATGACATATAAGATTATGGAGTTGTCAAGTAGTTGTCTCGTTAGGTTTCGGTATCGCAAATTATAGTTTTATATTTTTAGGTGTTCGCCAGATAATGTACTAAACTCTTTAATTATGATTATGGTCACCATAAAACTGTAAACTTTTTGTGATTATTACAAGTTAGGCTATGTTTGGATCTGTGATGTGGTGGAGATAAGTACTTGCGGTGTCACGCAGAAATCAATAAGTAGAAAGAAGGTTGCGGTAAGAAAGTGCTTCTGCGGTAGAAATTCTATTTTCTATTAATAACTTTCTGATAATTATTATTTTCCATTATATCCTCAACTAATAGAAAGCAAGTTCAACGCATCCCCTTCTCCGATGATTTTATTTATATGACTAATAATATATATTTTATGAAATATTTAATTTACTAAGTTTATTTTATTTATATTTTTCTTACTTTAATTTAATATTTTATTATTTATAATTTTAAATTTATATGACTAATACTATGTTTTTTAATTATTTATACAACAATTAATAATTTATGAAATTAATGGACTTTTTAGTCATTTTATCTCTTTTCAACTGCCCGTAACCACAATCGCACGTGTCAAAACCTATTTTCACATTTCAGCAGTTACCAAAGCAGCAATCCTAAATACATAAATGCTTATTGAGAATAAGTACTTATCATTACAGCATATTGATTTCAGCAGATTATCAATCATCTCCGCCCCTCCAAACCAAGCCTTAGAAACAATTATGGTCAATGAATTAAGGGATTTCACTTATGTTGTTCTTTTATAAATTATTTTTTAATTTTTATTTTAATTGTTGTTTTAGTCAAAAAAAACCTATTTGAATGTTATTATAATTTTATAACCGATAATAATTAGTATTTATTAATATATTTTTAGTATGTTTTAATTACTAAAACTAATATTAGTATTTCTAATTAAATATTTAATATTGTATATTTAAAAGATTATCAAACTTGAAAGTATTTTTTATTCAAAAACCAATAATCACATGGAATCAAATAGGTCCTAAACTTTTGATTATGAAATATAAAAACTCCACTAATAATAGGAACCCTGATAAAAAAAGATGAGTCCTTCGTAGAATTTTCATGCATTGAAGCATTAGACACAATGGATATTATTTGTATATATTAGTTCCCTTTTAATTACATTAACTTAAATTGTGATAATCGAATATATGATTATTGTAATATTGAGATTATTATTATTATTATTAGTTGCAATTTAAATCTTATGAATAATAAATGAACACTGGTTGTGTTAAGACGGGTGTGTATTTTATTTAATACAATAATTGGCCAAAAGCGTTTCGTCAACTTCAACGTTTACAATAGAATAATTTGAATTCTAACATATTGAAATGTTTAAATTAAATCATAACATTTTTAAAACTCTCATAATTGACCATAACTAGTGTTAGAAAGGCCTTTCTAATATAGTATCAGAGATAGTTTGGGTCGATGGTTTAGAGCGGTGTCTGGTTATGTCCCTTTGTCCAATATGTCCATCAAATATCCAGTCCTGCTCTGGACTGAAGGAGGTGTGTCAGGAATCCCACATCGAACAACTACAAGAATATTCAACAATTTATAATAATGTGCAAACCTCCTACTCTTGAGCTAGCTTTTGGGGGTGAGTTAGGCACTTCTAACATGGTATCAGAGCCAGTTTGTTTCGATGGTTTGGGGCGGTGCCTGATTATGTCCCTTTGCCCAATATATCCATCAGATGTCTACTCCTGCTCTGGACTGAGCGGGGTGTGTCAAGAATCTCACATCGGACAACTATAAGAGCATTTAACAATTTATAATAATGTGCAAATCTCCCCTCTTGAGCTAGCTTTTGAGGGTGAGTTAGGCCTTTCTAATAAATAGTAGAGTTAACTCTTTATTAGTTAAACGTCATGTCAATGTTGATATGATATAATTTTAATATTTTAAATAAAAAATAGGTCCTATTATCATATAATTAATATCACTTGTCATGTGACAGTAAAATCCACTATTATACATTTCAAACAACAGGGTTCATTTGCCAAGTGACAGTGGGGTTTATTTTTTAAAAAATAAAAATTGTTGGACCAATGGTGGTTGACAAATAAAATCCTTCTATGTTTTGATAATAATAAAATGTATAGAATTGGTTAAGAA
>JAOTAY010000189.1:32602780-32640722 GCA_025629805.1 Erythroxylum baracoense
ATAATTTTAAATTTATATGACTAATAATATATTTTTAAATTATTTATACAACAATTAATAGTTTATTAAATCAATAAACTTTTTAGTCATTTTATCTCTTTTCAGTAACCGCAACCACACTTGCCAAACACCTATTTTCACATTTCAACAATTATCAAAACAGCAATCTCACACAATTAAGAATAAGTACTTATTATTTCAGCAGGTTGATTTTAACATGTTGTTAACCGTTATCGCTCCGTTAAACCAACCCTTATTCGTTTAGAAATAAATAGACCTTAAGGAAGGAGCTTATTTAAAGTCTATTTACCTTATTCACAAGATTTAATCCCGAAAAGTTATTTAAAAAGAAACAAACTCTTAAAATTGTATGCATTTATATTATTTTTTCAATTTTAAAGTTGGTTTTTTCCTCTCATTAATTACTTTTAAAAAAAGAGCGATTATGAAATAAATTTTTTATTTAGAAGTTACAAATAAAACTTGGACTAATCCAATTCATTATAAGTAAATCTACGAGGAGCAAATTTAGAGTTTATTTACTTCAATCACAAGATTTAGACCTATTTAAAGAGAATTAAAATTGTGTATAATATATATGTGTATGTGTGTGCTTGTGCTTGTGTGTTTGTGTAAATGTTTTAAAAATGAGATCTTAAATTAAACCGCTAAAACAAAAAGTTTAAGATTTAATAGGTTCAACTAGTATTAGACCGTCATAAAACTAACTAAAGATTTAATAAAATTAAAGAATTTGAAATATGATTGGAAAAAACTTTTCTTCTTCACTGAAAAATTTGAATTTTAATTAAAAAAGAGATTATTAAATGAAAAATAATTAGTTTATAAGAATTTATTAAGTATAAAATCATGATTAATTGATAAACTAATCGATTTTTAATAACAAAAGTTATTAAAATAAATCAAACCTAAAAGTTAAAAACCGAACTAAAATATTAACCGATTTAAGGTTTTTATAGTTAAATCGATCGAACCAGTTGAATTTTTTAATTTTAGATGTATATAATTTAATCTTAAAGTTAGTATTTCCTCTCAATAATTACTTTTCAAGGGATGCCCTCGTTCTACGCCTTTATGGACACATACGTGTAAAATAACATCATGAACTCCTCCACTTCAACTTAGATTCTAAGTTTTCCTTTTCATAAAAACCATCAAATGCAGCCCCCATTATCTGCTTTTATCCGTGTGCTAACCTTCCGTGTGCTAACCGTTTAAATAATGCCAAATTGTTCAGTTTTGATTTGCAAAACCATTACTCTTTCTCTTACCCTTTGTTCACTACCTTCTCGTGAACCCCATTTCTCTCTATAAATACAAACCATCACTTCCATTGAAGCTCTCAACCATATATTCTATAGTTTCATCTTTTGTTTCAAGTCGTATAAGTCAAGCTTTTCAAGCCATGTCGAGCATTGGAATGTCTTGTGCTAGAGTTTACTTGATGCAGAAGAACCTTGAGAAGAAGCTGAAGCAGAAAGAAATGGAGGAAGGAAGAGGGACAGTTGGGGTTGAGCAGACAGAAAAGAACCCTAAAAATGTCGTCTCTACTACTACTAATACGAGGAAGAGCAATAAGGTTCATCCTGGTAACTTCACCACCATAGCTGGGAAGCAATGAAATGCATGCATGAATGGAATGGAATGGATCGATGGGTTGATCCATCCATTTGGTTTACACAAATTCATCACTCTCGTTTGTACTTGTATTGTTGTGTGTGTGAGGCCTTAGGTTTGTGTCTTATCTTAGTATGTGCCTTGGATGTATGATGGATGAATTAGTATTGTAAGTTTAAGGTTTTAAATTATGTATTATAAGTTGCATTACAATTGTGAATAGAAGTTATAGACACAATTACTAATGACAATGATAATATAGTAATTAAATTAAGGAGTAAAAGAGGTTCAAGTTTTTTGTGATTTAAGCAATAATATTTAAAATTTTAAAAAATTATTTATAATTTTCAATTTTTCATTAAAATATCTTCTCTTATACTTCTATTAAAAAGTAACGATAAAATACACGTAATATGAATATCACCAATTAATTATTGTTTATACGATGATCTAATTTAACTCTTAAAATTGACAATAACTAATTAAATCCGCTTCAAACAAATAATTTATTATAACTATTTAAATTATTAAAATTTGGGTTAACTAATTAATTGTTATATTAGTAATATTTATGTGATATTTATGTCACGTATATTTTGTCGTTGCTCTATAATAAAAATGTTGAAAATTTGAGAACCACACAAATTTTTTGATAATTTTAAAGATTAAAATTCTTTAAATTACTTAAATCACGTAAATTCTTATCTCTTCCCTCAAGTTGATTTTAATTTATTAAAATTCCTATATCCAAATATACAATAAGTTAGTAATTAAATAAGATATTCTTATTAAATGATGAAAGGTCATCTTTCATGGAATCTCCATGATAAGGTACTTGAAAAAAAGAAGGTCCTCCTCCTCCACTGTCCTTAAAAACAAATTAAATTAAGACAAGCCGTACTTATCACCATCAACCTTATTAATCCATTTAACATCGGCAAATTAGGTTAAGCGCTATGATTATATATTACTACTTGTCGTACTTTACCTTTTTGAAATAATTTTTCTATTAGTTAAGAATAAAACGACATAATAATAAACTTTTCCAAATTCTGTATTTAAATTTTTACTAATTTATTGTTATTCTAATGATCGTATTTTAACTTTACAAGCTTCTGTTGAAGAAATCACTCATTTGATTTTTTTGATACTTTTATTTATATTTAGAATAAATTTGGCAGTATATTAGTTACTTTTATGAACACCAATCAAAATTAAAACATGTTTTAAAATTGAAAATAAACATACCTTACAAGTGTATTGAGAATTTCTATGTTGGGATTGAACCAAAACTGGGATGACTGTTGAAAATGTTGCTCTTACCATCGATAAAGATCGAATCTTTATAGTGCTGAGTTGTTGACTTCATCCCCAAATCTCAAACCTCACGCAGCCAATCTAATTGGATGGGATTTTGTATTCACATAGACCTCCAAGTCTGCTAGGCCTTCGTTTTTGCCCAGTTAATGGAGACCACTTCATCAACTGAAACATTTTCTCGCAGGCAACGGCAACAATGTGTACGTGTGAACTATGATGCAAAAAAGTGTATATTATAGAGATAGATGCAGAATTATGATACTTCCTAGAAAGAAAGGTTCCACCATTTTAGGCTGGGAAAAGTTAGTTTTTCTGAAAATACAAAGCCTACTCACGTAGACAAATCCAGGGTTCAAATATGTTTTTAAGAAAACTAAAAAGTCACAACTTAAGACAGTCGAAGACCTAAGCTCACCAACATGCAACATTTCTCTCGATTTGGATAAACCAATTCACTCCTATCCATCATTTATCTAACAAACTGGACATCCATGACAAATTCTTAAGACCAATTGCCTAGGTAAGTAATAGCCTCGTTCCTACTATTTGGTGTTTCTTCCACGTTCTGCAAGCTTTGCAGCAACCTGCTCTTCAGACAATGGAAGATAGTAGATCCGCGGGGTGGCTTTGGTCTTCTGGAAGAGATCGTCCAGCGTAACAATAGGAGGCTCATGTTTCTCGGGCATAGGAGGTGGTGGATGAGCAAACCTTTCCTTGGCAAGTGGTGGGTTAGACAGAGGTGGAGGTGGTGGAAGGACAGGTGGGGGTGGAAGTTGCTGCCTGGGTACCTGTTGACGGGGTGAGGGCTGCGGCTGCAAAGTTGGAGCAGCAGGGACACTAGGAGTTACGGGTGTCACAGGTGACTGAGGAGGAGCCTCCACCCGCATCTTTACTTCCTGCGGGTCAACGAAGTCAGCCACCAGTAGGCGTCCACCATTGGGTGGCCATTGTAGGTTGTACACAGCATTTCGAGTTTCTATGGCTTCGTCCACAGATGAGTACTGCATCAACAAAATTTCCCACGTCAATAGAAATCTAGAGTGCCATGCAGGCTCATCGAAACACATACATACTGACAACAATGGTGATTATATAGAAAAGGTCAAAGGTACCAAGTCCACAAATCTACCACAGTGCAGAGACAGAGAGAGAGCTTACAGTAACATAGCAATGAGTTTTAATCTGATCCATCCAGAAACTGGTAAAAGTCCCAGTTTTTTCAAGTAGTTCTTGGACAGCTTTCAGGGTGAAAGGACGGACAAAACGATCAATCCTGAGAGAATTTGTCGGAGGCTTTTGTGATGGTGGAACTGAAAAGCACAAGAGATAGAGAGCCTTATTAGGTACTAAAACAACTTTTGCTCAAATTCATCAAAGTCGAGAAAAAAATAACTCACCAACTCGCTCCTTGGGTGTATCCTCACTCACAGATGAGTCGGATCGAGAAAAGTTGCGCTGCATGGGTGCAGGCTGAACTGCATTTTTGGGCATTGTGGTGGGTGTGAGATTGGTAGTTTCTGTTTCGGAAGTCTTGATGCTTTCAGAATTCCATCTGCGTTGCCTCTTTAATGGCTCATTTACAACATTTTCTTTATCTGTGAATGACAGTCAGTCAAATAAAAAGTTAGTCCTTCAGAACCAGATTCTTTAAAAACAAGAGAAACCATCTCACTAACAAGAAACGGATGGGAAAAACTGGTAGGTAAAGTGGAAGAACAAGTAAATAGAATTAGCTTTAAACTAGTGGCATGACTTCAGGACAAGAATACCCAATTCTTCCATGGCAATATACCAAAATTAGAAGTTGTCTCCTGGCAATAAGCCAAACGTCAAAGATGAAATTTAAAGAACACATCAATTATAAAAACATATTTGCCACAAAAATGATCACCTTGTCCAACTTATTAGTGATCATACAATAATTCAAAGACAATTAGGTAATAAATGCAAAATTCATATTTTGACATAGAAGTAAAACCATATCAGCAAATGAAACAAAAAGAACATCAATAAAGCAGACAATATAATGCAGGCTCACCATTAAGCTTCCTTTTCTCTGTGGGCACAGAAGAGCGAATCTTGTTCTCATCATGTACTTCTTTTTGCTCAGTAGATAAATCCTTTCCAACAACATCAGCAAGATTTTCCTCCTTCCCAGCAATTACTTCATTTTTCTCAGTCTTATCTCCAACTTCATCAGGATTATACTTTGAATCAATTTGCTTACTTTCCAATACATCATCCTCCATAGAATCATCACCAGAGCTTCGGTCTAAATTTAATTTTTCTGAGTCTATGATTTCTACAATATCATTTTTCTTGCTTATATCTGCATTTGAAGCATTGATGGTATCTTTATCTCCAACTGATGGCTTCTTCTCTTGTGGCTCTTCAACATCCATTGGATGTGATTCACCACCAACTGGGACAACATTATCCAATAATGGTTCCACAATTTCTGGTTTAACAACATCTAGTTCTAATTTGACATTATCAGCAATTATATTATCCTTTAGTTCTAGTTTTTCATTAATTGACACAGAATCAGTAGAAATAGAATCAGATTTTACTTGAAACCCTAAATTAGGGCTGACCTCAGATACCTGGTTTGCTGTTGTAGAAGTGTCATACATTGCATCCTCGTGTGCAGGCTTCATATCCTCCTTGTCCAGCAGGGACTTGGAAACCTCTTTCTCCATTTGGGGCTTCAAATCCTCACCCTCCAGCTGGATCTTTGTATCCTTATCATCCTGCTGGAGCCTTGAATCATCAATCCCCAAAGTCTCCTGCGTTTCAGAACCATGTGCAATTTGACCACTTAATGTGCCGTCAGAAGTCACATTCCCTTTAACTCCAATGCTGGTATCCAATGCAAACTCAGAAACCACATTCTGTGTAACAGTAACACTAGTCTCAACTGTGCTTGTGTTAGCTGCAAGCTCCCCTTCCACTGTATATGAATTAGTTCCACCATCCGTTACAATAACTTCTTGAACTTTGTATCCTTGATCCTCGGCTTCTAGACTATCATTGATGTCAATCTGAAAATCCTGGGCTGTAGTATTATCAACCTTCTCTTTTTCATTAGCATCATCAGTTACAACTTCAGCCTTCTTCCTAGCAATAGAAACCGGTTCAGATTGCTTTTCCGGACTTACATACTGGGGATCCAAATTTATGCCATTGTCTGCATCCCTCGTAGCATTTTCCCCCTCAATGCGAAGTGCTTCATCCAAGCGTTTTATTAGATCATCCTTCAAACCTTTAGTTGTTAGTTTCCGTTTCTTTAGCTCTTCCTTCAATTCTGTAACCTTCCACTGATCTATCGGTCGATTGTCTAGAATTGGGTATCGGGACGACATCTTTTCCAACTAATATCACCTTCACAATCCTGCAAACATCAAATGCAACTCAAATTCATCTACTTACAGAAACCATGTAAATCATATAGACATTTTTGAGGATAGGAAGATAAAGGAAAAGATCATGATGAAATCAACTATGAAGTAATGATATGCTGAAATAACTATGATTTCACAAGAGGAAATGCAAAAGGTACATAACAATATTATTTGTCAATGGAAAGAACATCTGCAAAATTATCTTTAAAACAAAATTGAATAAGTGGAAAAAATATCATTGAAAACATCTTCGAGGCAAAGAATGGAAGAAAATTCCACAATTGCACAACAATGTGACATCTTTTGCGCATGTAACAGGAATCAAACAAAAACCAAATGTCACGGCTTTAAGGCTGGAAACCAATAATATTCTGTTCAAAGGCACATGATTTTACTTAATGCTCCATTTGGTTTACCAGATAAAGACAAGTCATTCCACCAGAAAATGTCCCTTTTACCAGATAAAGACAAGTCATTCCACCAGAAAACATCCCTCCTTTAATGAAATGTCTGTACTTTTCATATTGAACAAAGCACTGTTACAGTACAAATTTTGCAGAATTTCCCTTTTCCAAACAAGCTTTGATATAGAAACTATTAGAAGTATTCACGACCGAGAGCAAGTTAAAAATGACAAAAAAGAGTAAACTGATTGAATCACCTGGTCCAACCAGAACAAACAGCCCAGCTATTACAGAAGGAACATCAAATCGGTAAAAAAAAAAAAACCCCAAAATACACCACAAGGGAACAGAAACATTGAAATGAAGAGCAAAACCCAATGTGTCAAATCAAGAATAATTGTAGACCTGAATGTGCGATAATCCTGTTACCTCGATTCCAGGAAACTCACGCACCCACGACGACGACGAAAAGCTCGAGAACAGATTTTGTAAAAAACCCTAAATTTCACAACACAAAACCCGACATTAGAAATCGATAAACCAAATGAACGCGGAGTAAAATAAACTACAAAAAATCTGCCGCCCAGTGGATAATTTATTTCACAGCGAACCCTCGAATTCGACCCAGTGGACCAAACACAATCTTTTTTTTCTCTAAATTTCCTGGAAAAGAAACGAAGAACAAAAACCAACTGAACCAAACAGACTACTGAGAAAGTGCGAGAAAACACAAACGAAGGCTTCTTTTTAAAGAGGAAACCGAAATCAGGAAAAGGATAAAATGGAAATGGAAAATCGAAGTACTGACAATTCCCAATCTATTTGTCCGTTTGCGTTAACATTTGGGCGTTAGGGTTTTTGGGTTTTGCCATTATATTTCGTTAAAATGTCGCCTCTGAGCACATTTTTGATGTATCAATTTAAAAGATGAAATAACACAATACAAATTAAATCCGATTCTTAAAAAACTCAATTGGTTAAATCATAAAATTTTAAATTGGTTAATTGATAACTTTTAATGTTTAAATTGATCATTTTAATTAACTGATTAATTTTTATAAATTAGTATATTAAAATAAATTAGTTAATATTTATTTAATAATATTTTAATTAAATTTAAATTTTTTTATAAATAAATATATTTTAAATTATTTAATTCTATTTAATTTTTAACCGGTTTTGTAACTGTTTAATATCTGTTAATCCTTTTGAAACTCAAATCTCTTATCTTACTGATTTAATTTCTGATTTACAGCCCGTTTGGAATCCAATGAATTGGATCCAATTCATTAATTTTATGTATTTGAATTCAATTCATGAGTTTGGAATATTAAAAAAGAAATGACTTGAATTCAACCACCTAATTGAATATCATTCTCTTTATAAATTCAATTCACATATCAAATGCTCCGATTTAGTGTGTGAATTGAAGAGCCGATTCTTTTCAAAGCATTAAAAAAAATTTCCAAATATACACTTCATAAATATACAAATTACTACAAAACATACATACATTGATTACATATTATTTTTAGTTAAGGATAAAAAAGTTATATGAAATAGTTGAATTCATTTTTATTGTGTTCAAAACAATGTAATTGAATCAAATTCGTCAACGAATCCAATTTGAAAGTTTCCAAATGACCTGTTAGTTTTTAAAACATTGATAAAAATAGAAATTTAATAATAACAACATAATTAATAATTTTTTAGTTTTATAATAATAAAAATATTATATTATAAAAAAGAAAATTTTATTTTATATATAAAAGTATCTTATTAAATTTGTACTTAAGATCAGACTTACTTTAATATTGATTAAATATTTTGAATTAGAATAAAAATGAAAACATTTGAAGTAATTATATATAGAAAATAAAAAATCAATTAACTAATTTAATTTAAAATTGTATTTTAAAATTTAACATTAAAATTAATTATGTGTTAAAAAAATTTTAACACATCATCAACTACCAACAGAAAAACATAAAATGTAATAAATAAATAAAACATTATTAATGTCTTTTGTAGTCTCGACGCTAAGCTACTAGAGATCAGCTCTGTCTCTGTCAGTCATTTTATCGAACACTCGAAGCTCTAATCGAATCTCACGTCCTCCTGTACGTCGCCGAGAAAAGCGATGTTTCGAAGGTATGCGCTCTGTATTTGGTTTTTCTAGTTGAGGTATGCAATTACAGCAGCAATTGGTATTAGTTGAATATTTGTGGATTTGTAGGTCGATTTTGGACTTTGCGTCTCGTCGATCGTTTAGGACAATTCCGAGGCAGCCGACGTATCAGGCACGTATTTCATAAGTATCTTAATAATTTTTGAAATTCTTAATCTCGGATTGGAACGTTGAGGGGATAGTCATTGAATGCTGTTCTATTTTAAAGCTGTTATTTTTTCCGTGTTTTTGCGTTCTATCTCAGTTTCTGGATTGTGGGTTTTATTTGATTTAGAATGGGAAGTTGGGCAAAGGACAGGAACTGGGTTTGTTGAGTTCCAGCTGATGGGAATGTGTTGTTATTAGCTTCTGCAGTTGGTCAATGCTTTTTGGTGATACTGATATTTAGTTTGCGGTTAATTCGAGCAGACACCGGCGTTCATTTATACAAAGAAACAATTTTCAACTTCCTCCAAGGGCAATGGATCCCCGAAAATGGGTTCTGAAGGTAAAACACCAGAAGCAAAAAGCAATTCAACAAATTTTGTATTGGGGAGTGCCATTGTTGCTGGAGTAGCTCTTTTAGCATATCAATCACGCTATTTAGACAAAGTTGTTGGTAAAGATCAGCAGGGTTCTCATCATTCAGCTAAACTTGAAATTGACCATAAACAAGTAAAGGAAACTCAAGACTTAGGAGAGCAAGTGGTATCCACGACAAGTGAAGAACCCTCCTCAAAGATTGAAAGCCAAATAGATCTTCCTGGTGTTGGAACTGAAAAGAAGATTGAGACTCTTCTAGATCCTCCTCAAGTTGATACCAAGAAGGATGATGAAAGTCCTAAAGATTCGCCTCATGTTGAAGTCCAAGTTGATGTTCCCCATCAGCAAGCTTTTGGTTTAACAGAAGACGGAAATCAAACTCGTGTAAAAGTGGCATCTGATGTGAAAACAGAAGCTGAGGGGATTAATGTCCAGGAGAAACATAAATTGGAATCTTCTCATAACACAAGTACCGAAGCTAATGTACCTGCAGAAAGCCCAGAGGCAAAATCTGATGTATATTCCAATGAGAATGTTCAAGTTAGACAAGTACATCAAGATGCTAGCTCGGTTCCTGAAGATGATCTTGGACGCACTCAGCATCACACTGCAGAAAAGAGATCAGAGGTAATCTGACTGTTTGTGGATAATTTGATGCATAAAATTGCATAGGAAAAGAAAGAAAAGGGAGTATCAGGGCAAAAACTCTCAATACCAATTCTCAATTATAAAAGATGTAGTAACAATGAATCCAAACCGTATAACTATGGAGAAAGTCCTAACTGGACTTGAAACTAAGACTTTTTTTTCTCCCAACAAAAGTTTTGTGAGGTCTTGTATTTGATGATCCCAAACTGGAAGCCTTTGTGCAATTGATCCCTTTTTTAAGCTTGAAATAAATCTAGGGAAATCATGGAGTCCATTGTGTTTGCTATGTTGTTTGCACAGTTAACAACAGTGTTTGATATTCTGCCATGGCAGCATGCAGTTGAGAAAGATAGAGAAGGGGCAAGTCTACTTGATACATATCTTCTTAAGGGTAAGGCTGAAGATAGCTCAGTGACTAAAGACTCTAGTGAGCAGGTAAACAAGCAATCTATGCTTTTTACTTGGCAGATTAATGTTACATTAATCGGAATGCTTAATTGCATGGACAGAAATGTTACAGAAAGGAACTACTGAAATTATCTTCTTTGCAAATGTAGGCTCTTGTTACTGCAATAGAAGAATCAGATGATGGTTCTGTGACAGTTGACGGGAGGCTGGTTATGAATTTTCTCGAAGCAATTCATGCAGCTGAAAAGAGGCAAGCTGAGTTGGATACCCGCACTTTTGCTGAAGAGAAAAAGGCCTTGAAGGTATATTTGTTCCTGGCTTGAACTATTAGTAGTCTTGATGTACATTCTGGAATGTAATTTTGTTGTATTCTTTCCTTGGTATGAAGAAACTTGAGTTAGCATCAGTAGAGGTAATCTGATTCCTGTTGGTGCTTTCTCACACTCTGTGCTTTGGTCATTCTGATCCTTATTCTATGTTCAGGAGAAGTATGAAAAGGAATTGAGGGATTTGAGGGCTAGAGAACTCATGCATGCAGAAGAGGCAGCAATCCTTGATAAGGTTTTATAGATCATCTCCTATTACCTTTTTCATTATCGATGAATGGAGTTAAACAGAGTTAACGGGATATGCACATAAATAGGAACAGTTAGGCTACTTTTAATCCAACCTCTCCCTGGCGATTTGTACCCTGTAACCAGACTATGACTTTGACCATTTCAGGAACTAAAAAGAGAGAGAACAAAAGCAACAGCTGCTATCAGAGCACTTCAAGAAAAAATGGAAGAGAAACTTCGCATAGAGCTTGAAAAAAAGGTGTTCATGTTTTTGATTTTGCGAAAACAGCGTATATCTTTTGGAGCTAGTTGTTTAGTTGCTAATTCAAGTTGTGATTGTAGGACACCGAAGTCAAAAAGAAACTTGAAACATTGCAGGAGTTGACAAAAGCAGAACTGTCTGCTGCTATTGCTAGTGAGAAGGCAGCACAAATAGAAAAGATGGCTGAAGCAAACCTCAATGTGCAATATTTTCTTTGAATGAAAATGAGTTATTTTCAACTATATTCGCTTGTTTATGATTCTGAATAAGATTATTTGTTGCTTAATGTGAACCTTAAGGAGTATTGGTCAACAGGATTTAGATGTTCTTTGTCCTTTATTTTCCCATGCTGAATTTGGAACCTTTATGTTGGGATAACTCTGATTGCTTGCTGGTGATGTTGTTACTTAAAGCCTGAGGCGTTCAGATTTCTTTTCTTTTGTAGATAAATGCGTTGTGCATGGCTTTCTATGCAAGATCTGAAGAGACGCGTCAAATCCATTCTGTTCACAAGCTTGCATTGGTAACAGTCTTCATTTTCTTCACTCAATGGCTTCATACACACGCACATATGTGAAGTATCTTACATGTATACTGTGGCTGATTTCATGTTCCCAATTTCTGCTAATGATTTTATTTCGTGCTCAGCAAATTGATTTTTTATCCCCGATTGTAGGGAGCACTAGCATTGGAAGATGCACTAACAAAGGGGTTACCAATTCAGCAAGAGCTTGATGTTTTAAATCCATATATTGAAGGAATTGATAAAGACTCACTTTTGCATTTGGTCCTCTCGACCCTTCCGGAAGAAGCACGGCATAATGGCACAGATACTCTGCTGCAATTGAATCAAAAGGTAAGCAACTTGGCAAACCTAAAGTCGCAGAAGTAAATGCTGCCACCAATAATTGTGATTGCTCATTCGCTTGATGTGTCCTCATGTAGCAACTTCATCAGAAACTTATGGATCAGATATTGAAATGTTTACTTTAGAGGCAGAATGCTTAGTTGTTAATACTTTTGCGCAAAAAAGTGGCATATGTTTAGAAAGAGTTTAGGATATCGATGTACGGAATATGGTTGCTTTCTCACTAACTAATATCCATTTCGGTTTTAGTTCAACGCCCTGAAGGGACCACTTCGACACTACATTTTGATGCCACCAGGTAGCGGTGGCCTCTTGGCGCATGGTTTGGCTCAGGTTGCATCCTGGCTAAGGGTATGTGATCATAAAAAATTATCTGAATATCTATTTTAAACTTGTACGGGATACTTTATTGATATAGTTTTTGCAGATTAAGGAAGTTGATCCATCAGGAGAAGGGATCGAGTCCGTGATTATTAGAGTCGAGAGTTTCTTAGCTGAAGGAAAGCTTGCTGAAGCAGCAGATACTCTCCAAGACGGTGTCAGAGGCAGCCAAGCAGAAGCAATAGCTGGAGACTGGGTGAAGCGAGCCAAGAACAGAGCTATCATAGAGCAAGCTTTAACCGTACTCCAATCGTATGCAACTTCCATTAGCCTAACCCAATAATACCGTTGTTATCACCTTCACTCTTGTGTGATTAAGCTTGCCATGGATGTACCGGTACTCGTTTCCGGTTAACCCTCTGATCAGATTATTGACACAGAAAATTGAATTCTGAATTTTTGTTGAGCAACAGAAAAGTGTAGTACCACCCATTAGATTAACCACAGTCCCAAATAAGAGAAGTTTTGTTTCTTCATGATCAAAATTCCTTATTCATGTTCTTGAAGATAGTATGATGGTGAGCTGTCCTATTGAGAGTAACTCTGTTCATGAAAGGTACTTTAGTCAACAAGCTGGCATTTCATGGTGTTGCTTCAATTTCACGTGTGCCATTCATTGTTCCCATTTCCCAGATGGAAGGAAAAGTTTCCTTCTTTTCTTTCCATAAAGTTTTCCCTGATAATGTATCCAATCTTTATCCCTATGTCAAATATGGAGCTTTTTGTTGTCTTCCCTGTATAGATGTAATCCGGTTCGGTTTAAAGTCAACAAGACAAGTTTGAAACTGGACTCAGGATTCAAACTTAAACAATTTTTTTAAATTTTTTGGAGTTGGTTAATCATGACAAATTTTTTAAATAATTTTTTTAAAACTTGTATCAATTCATAACATTTTGTATTTTTTATTATTATTTATTAGAATATATGGGTACCATATTAGATATCTTATTTGGTTTTATTTTATTTTATTTTATTTATTTACTTTTTAAATTTTATTTACGTACTCTTCTAACATATCAGTTTTCATATCTACTCTTATAATCTGCATCACTTTTTTATTGTAACATTTACATGTGGGTTTACCGGAAACAACCTCTTTACTATATAGGAGTAAGGCTACATACTATCAAACCTCTCCAGATTATGCTTTGTTGCAAAATTTCGGACTAAGTGATGATAATAATTTATCATAATAAATTAGTAAGAGTTTGGGTCATTTTGACTTGGGAAGTTAAAAAATTAAACTATATATAATCGATTCGAGTTTTGGTATTTTGGACCAATTAGAATTAGATTTGAAAACAATTTTAAGTTATGATTTAAATTTAAAAATAATTTTCAATTTCGAAGTCCGTTACAAACCCTAGATGAAATTGATAATATTTGTTCATCATGTTCATGGGGCACGATTAAATAGGGGAATGTATGTGTTTGAGATTCCATATTCTAAGGTCGACCAAGTCCACGTGCTTCCAGGTCCTGCCCATGTGAATCTTATTCTCATTTTGATCAATAATTCAAGTCTCTCGTTAAGTGTTAATTAACAACTATGACAAGGTATCGCATTAATTATTATTTTATCTACTCACCATCTTAGCAACTTAATGCGAGATTAAAAAACCAATGTTTAGTATTCGAAAAGAAGAGTAAAAAACATAAAATTGGAAGTACATAATTATAAATAATATATTTTAAAAAAATTATTTAAAAAAATTAACAACTCGAAGTTAAGTGACAAATTGTCAAATTTAATTAAGCATTTGTAAGTATATTTCGATTTTTTCTTTTTAACTCATATTCTAATTAAAATGATTTTGTTTTGATTGATACATTCTTCAACAATTAAATAAAACATCATTTTGATTTGAAATGATACTGATTAACTCTTTCAAATTTAATTCCAATCGACACGCAATTAACTTGACATTCTTTACACTCTCTCGATCGAACCTGTCGTACAGGGATTATCTAATGCGGAATATATGATTGGTGTGATTTACAGGTTATTGCATCAATTCAGAGGTTTACCCAGAGCGTATCCAAAAAATAACGACTGCAGGTTCCTCTGTTTAAAAAAAAAAGCTTGACATTCATATCAAAATGTCAATTTTGATTTCATTGTAATTTGAGGGTGCTTGATTGATGAGTTTGAGAAAGAGTTAATGGGTAAGGAATAAAAAGTGAGTGGTTGGTTGTTAATTATCGTTATAGAGGTAATAGTTTGATATCCCACTCCTAAGGAATCCTTCATACCTAGTAGATAAATGAAACTTGTTCCTTAATAATGACCTTTTTTTAAAAATATTTTTAATACTAATTAGTTAAAGACAATTAATTAATTAAAATATGATGAATTATTTAATTAAAATATAATTAATTAAAATAATATTACTAATTAATTAATTACATTATAATTAATTAAAATATAATTAATCAAAATATAACTAATTCATTAATTAAAATATTGTAATTAATTAATTAATTTAAATATAATTAATTTAATAATATAATTAATTAATCATTTATATTATAATTAATTATAATATAATATAATTCAGTCATTAATGAAAATATTGTAATTAATTAAAATATAATTCATTAATTAATTAAAATATTGTAATTAATTAATTAAAATATTTTAATTAATCAATATATTGTAATTAATTACTTACAATATAATAAATTTGTATTTTTTAATATTTTTTACAAACCAACCACTGTCAATGGTAATGATAATCATTATTTACTCTTAACCAACTATTATAATTATAATGATAATATCAATTCTCATTTTTTATTGTATTCATTTTCATTCCTATTATTATTCTCCCATGCGAACTAACCGCCCCCTTAATAAGTAGAGATGATATTTGTACTTTGGCTTTGTCGGCCAACAAGCTCATTTCAAATTTATTGAGTTTTGAGCTAGGGTTGAATTTGTATTATATTTTTGGGTTTCGAGACTATGTTGATTAGTCAAACTCGTCTCAAAACCTTGCACTAAAAAAGGTGGAATCGCCCACTCCAGGCATTCCTATACCCCGGCCCGACAGAGTGGTGGAGGGATAAATTATGGTTTAATCTCATTCAGTTCTTCAGAGAGGGGGCCTCGTGTCCGGTGCACACAAGGAGCCACCACATTGGATGAAACTCCCACACTGTCACTGCCGGGACTCGAACCTGAGACCTTATACTCAACAACCTCCCTGAAGACCAGTTGAGCTGCCCGTGCGGGCAAACCCATCTCAAAACCTGAATATATTAACTGTGAATGTTATTTTAAATAAAACGATATTTTTAATAATTTTAAATAAAAAAATCAACTTAGCCCAATCTTAATTGAACTATAAATTGACCAAATTTGGATCGCACAAATTCAATCAAACTCAAACTCAAGCTCGAACCGAACTCGTCTAATTATTTTCGGATGAAAATGTGATCTTTTGGTCCATATGATGCACTATATGTTGTGAAGTTTCGTCAATGTGCGTTAGTCGGAAGAAAAAAGAAAAAGAAAAAGGAACATAGAGATAGCAATCATGTTGGATGAAGAAGAAGAATACGTCTCCACCAAACTTAAATGTCCCATCTTACGAGCTGACGTGTGTGGTGGCTGTCTTATGACTTACGCCTGATTTCATTCATCGAAGCTGGCAGTGAGGATGTGAAAGTGAAACTAACCCTCTAACCAAATCATGTATTTTAAAAACCTCGTGACGTTTTGCACGAATATTTAAAGTGTAATTTTTTTAAAAAATTCTTTTGTGATAAATAATAATTAAATTTATAATCAAATTAAAGTCTAAATATTTATTATTTTAAGAATATAATGAAATTTTATTTTATTAAATATTATGTTTTTTTCTTTTCATTTAAAAACAAACTCTCTACTAATTAGAGATAAGATTACGTATTATTGAACCTTTTCAAATCCTGTATCACTTGATATTGTTGTTATTGTTGTATGTTTTATCCCCTCTGTTCTTATCAATTCATTAAAAAGATCAAACAAATAATATATAAATTCCCGGAATGAAATTTTCTAAAAGTTAATGTTCACACATTTTAAATTTTTAGTTTAACTTATATTATTAGGCCTACCCCACCCAAAATAAAAAAATCAGTTTTGTATAAATTACACGTAATACTTTTTTTAAAATACACATAATACATACAAATCAAACAATGACTGAAAGATTAATGCGAACCTTATTCTAATTAAATGAAAAATTTATACTATTTCAAAATTTTTTTATATAAGAAAAGAGGGGGAAAACCTCGAAGAAAGAAAAGAAAATTCAAACCTCGTTTATCATCGTGTTCGTGCTATAGACACTATCATAAGATGCGTTGCAAGGAAGGACAAGGACTTACAAAACATGTAAAACCTCAAGCATGATTTCTTGTATTCTTTGGCTAGATAATCCGCATCCTTGTTTTGTTCTCTCATAATATGCCCAATTTGAAACAACCAAGGTCTGTTCAACATATCTTTATACCAGTGGACAATGTTTTGGACCCGATCTAACACCTCTTTCGTTCCCTTAATCAGTGTGATTACCTTCTTCAAATCCAGCTCAAGTATAAGACATGTACAACCCTGCTTTCATGCAAATTGAAGCCTTATTTAAGAGTAAATTTCATGCATTAAATGGAGTTGTGAAATTTAATTCGGTCTAATTATATTGAATTTAATTTATTTTAAAATTAATAAATCACATTCAAATTAATTAAATTTTTTTGTGTTTGAATTTAAAAAAATATAGACTAAACCGATTAAATATTAAACTATAGTGTTAGTTGGCAATAAATAAAGTAATTCTTTTTTTTAAATGTACTTTCTCTTTCAGCAAACCTTACAAAAACAGACGGTGACATCTGAGGATGTCTGATTCTTAGTGACTATTTGCTGGAGATTGCACATGTGAATTTGATGGAAGAAACATGCTCTGTCCTGAATATTCGTTTATAATAATAGGAAAATAATAACTGAAAATAATAACCAGTACTTAGTCTTATTTTTAATTAATAATTAATAATATTAATTTTTTTAGATATTACGATTATTTTTATTTGTTATCATCCCATATTACTGTTACCAGATTTCATGTGTCTGAATCGAATGTGGTAAGACATCAACATCGTTCATTATAATGTAATCATTGACTTGAATCAAAATAAGAATCACTAGGAGTCTAGGACCAATAAAAGTATATCAAATCCTCTACTCCATTGTAGTTATTTTGTTTCAACCTTATTTTATTAAATTTCATTTATATATTTAAGTGGAATTTACGTAAATATTTGAATAAGATTTAATGAAACATGATAAGAATATCATAGTCAGAACAGAAGATTTGATCCCCAATAAAAGGAATGTTAAATTTAGCCAGGCTCGACCTTAACCTAATTTTGACCTGGTTAATTGAACTAGAGGCAAGCCACGAGTCAAAGTTGGGCCTAACACGGGTCAGCCCATGGCTTGATTCTTACTTCAAAAATAATATTATTTTGACGTTTTTCTTTTTTAAATAAATGTTGGCCAGGTTGGTTAGGCTGAGCTATGGGCCATCATGACTCACGGTTGGGTCGATCGAGCTAAAAACAACCCAAATCCGACCCGAGCTATTGACAAGTCTAAACAATAAATTCACATAAACATTATGGAGGGATCAATTTGTAATATCAGGAACTATAATTTATTTCAACTTTTAAGAAAATAATTCATAATAAATGTATTAATATAATCATTATTTATATTAAATTCATCATTTATTTATGCATCATTATATTTGATTTTTTAAATCTCATGTTCATCTTAATAGTTCTTTTACGTTAGGAGTAAAACTGCATTCTACAAGGTCTCTTCGTAACTGACAAGTCAGTATTATTTCTACTGAATATTGTTGTTATTATATAATAAATATAAATCTAATCGAATTACTTAATTGATAACTTTGACGCATAAAATTTTATAGAAACGAGATTATTGGGTGAAATTAATTTAATATTTAACTTTTATTAATATTTTATTTAATATAAATTAGAACTATCCTTTCCCAAAACTAGTCCTAAGTCTCAATCACAGCTAGAAGAAGGAAAAAAGGGGGATTTTGGAAAAAAGGAAGGCTTAATAATAAGAAAGCATCCTGATTAGGTGTATCCTTCTGGACTTAATTATAAGAAAAATATCTAAAACAAATTAGTGAAGAGTGTTTGGTTCAGCGCCAACTAAGACAAAGACAAAGAGATAAAAAGGATGGGTTTGGTTTGGTTTTCCAATTCGGCTTGGCTTAGACGTAGACTGAGTAGTGGGTACTCAAGCGGAGGTTGCTCTTTCCCATTTGGCAGTTTCTGTTTTTATCTTACTCAATAACTAAAGTCAATGTTTTAAATTCTTATAAAGTTAAAAATAAAATATTTAAATCTAAAATCTAAAACTTATATATATATATATAGATTTAATTTTAATTAAAGAAAGACAATGTTAACTAAAAAATTAAATGATTCTATTATAGTTTATTAAAATTGATTAATTTTTAATAACGATAGTTATTAAAATAAACCGAACTAAAAAATTAATCGATCAAAATTTTATAATTTAATTGATCATTTTAATTTAATTTTTTAATCATTGACTAAAATTACGTATATAATGTAATTCTTCGTAGTGAATTATAATTATTAGATTTTTATCCTAATTACATTTATAATTTGTACTCTTTTAAGTAAATTAAGAAATACTCTTACAAGTTTATAGTGAAAAAAGAAACATCCACAAGATTTAAATATTAATTTTAGCTCATTTCAAATAATTATTATTGAAATTTAAGATTTATTTTTTATAATGGAAATTGTAATCAAGCATATTAATTAATAAATTTGAATATATTTCAAATTAAATAAACAAGCTCATATGAATTAGTTTAGATTCTAGACATATTAAAAAATTTAAACTCATTATATATATATATATATATATAAGATAACAATATATCACAAAATATCTTAAAACAACATTGTTTTAATATAAATAATTAAAATAATATATTTTAAATTTAAAATTTTAAAAATTAAAATTTTATAGATTAAAATAACATTAACCAATCAACAACAATAAAAATATTATTATTGTAATATTATTCCTTCGTGATAAAAAAGTCACGGGTTTAAGTTACGATAATAGTCTTTTTTTTAATGTAAAAAAAGACAATATACCATTAATGACCCTCCCCTAACTTCGCAATCTTAACTTCGCACAATGAGAAATTACGTGCACCAACTCGTTGGGCTTGCCCTTACTTTCACAACTAAACAAAATATGTAATTTTTAAAAAATAGAATTTTGCAAAAAAAATACATTAATTAAAGGTTAAATAATTAAATTAAAATAATACTATTTTGCAATTTTTTTTAGATAAGCTGTTTAATTTAATTTAATTAATTAATTTTAACAAAGTCAATTATATAATAATGGTAAAAACAGGACAAGACAAATTGTAGTTTTTTGAGTTTTAGGTGGCTAAGTTGTTAAGGTTGCAGCCAAGCCGAACCGTAAGATGTTAGCGTAGTTCATGTAGTTGTCGGTGGTCTTGTGAAAGCTAACTGCAAGCTGAGCAAAGATTGACTCACTCACATCTCATCTCTTTTAATTATCTTTCTTCTTCGCTTCTGTTCTACGACATCTGTAGATGCTAACACATTCTCTTCTTCTTTACTAAATCTCTGCCTCTCTCCATCTCTCTAAGAGGTAAGTAACTAACTAAGACCCACTTACCCGCTCTCTTTTGGAATTGTATTTTGCTATTGCTTTCCACTCAATGTGATTTGTCATTCCTGGTATTCCTGGAGGAGGTGGTCTCTTTAACTGTTGTTAGATTTGATCCATTCTCATTCCCTCTGCTTGAGATTTGATGCGCTATCTTTTGATTCATTTCAAGTTCGATCCACTCTCTGACTATCGTTATCTTCAGATAAACAAATTCTAGATTTTGCTTCAATTTCTTTCTTTTGGGAAATTTCCAACCAGTTCAAGTTCGCTTCTTTTATTATAATTTTTAAAAATTGAATCTTTCTTCTGAATGGCGACAAGGGCAGAGTACTTTGGTTTTAGTTTTACTTCTTGGTTGATTGGCATTGGATTCGTTTTAAGATTTTAGTTTTTCTTACATGGTTTTAGTTCAATTGAGCTCAAGTTGGGGAAGCAATTAGTGTCTGCTTGCGTCTGATCTGACACCGAGTTTTGCATTGGGACTTTTGTACTTTTGTTCTGCCAGAGGATTTTGATGCTTTGACTGTGTAAGGCAGGCAGATCTGGGGAGGGGCAAGGTTTTGAACTGATTTATTTGTGTTGGGAATCTTGAAGTTAAGTTAAACTGGCGACCACAATCGCTTGGAGGTTGGCTGCCAGCAATGGCAACGGCCTTGCCACAAATGATATGGTAAAGTTCACATCTTTGCTTGTTTATGTACTCTGAGCATGAGATTCAGATACTTATGCTGATTCGTTGAATCTTGATTGATGTGGTACGGGCTGGATCTCAGTGATCTGATAGTTGCTCATTGGTGAATTTTATTCTTTATTGGACTGTAGTGGAGTTACTCAAGAAGACGTATTTAATGTTCTTTTTTGTTTTGCTCTGGTAAGAAGACGGACAAAGTTCCTGGAGATACTGCTTTTCATTGCTAATTTCTGATCCCAGTTTAGATACTGAATCAGAAATAGGTGGCATTTCTGATATATATTCTGTCCCTCCCCCTCACATCTGTCAAAATAGAAAAAAATGGAAAAGGGATCAGATGCGTTGAAATTCTCCATGTCTTTGATCAATGTTTTGTTTGTTAGATGCGTATGAATAAATCTACGTTCTCCCTTTTCATGGTTTCAGGAAAAAAATGTTGATGCTAGACTTCAAGATTCAGAGCCCCCTACTCCACACTCTGTTATGAAGATGGGTTTACGGTAAGTTCTAATCTAATTTAGTAATGTAGTCTTCAAGAACAACGTGCATACAACTAAATTGGCATCTTTTGTTGTTTGTTATTTGTTGCTCATCTATGTTCGCAATTTCTAAGGTGCTGAAATTTTTTTGAATAATGTACTTATTCATGTTCCTGCCTTTTGAAAAAGGAAAATGCAACAAATCAGTAGCCAAAACTTTGGGAGTTTCCAAAGGTTGTGGCAATTGGTTGCGACAAATTTTCTGACCTGTTTCACCCATCTCCTCTGCTAGTCTGCCATATGCAATGGCAGTTGGTTACCAAAGTCAATATCCTTTCCTCATTTAGTCAGTAAAGGTACCACATGCCTGTGCGTAGAATTCCACATGAGTAGGAAATATGTAATCTCTGTGATGTAAACACTTAAAACTACACTTTCTGAGTCATAAAGTGCCAATTAAATCTCTGTATATGTTTAATCTAAATGGTTGTTAACACTCTGAATTCGTAATGATTCAGTTATGCGATTGTTTTGAAATGGTTATTATTTGAGCTACAAATTTACTGGAACCATGGCACTGGATGCCTAGTGATCATTAGATTTTCTATGAGTTTGACATACTTCATATTCAAACTTCTATGTTTGATGTCACAAGGTGCATCATGCCATGAAAATATACTTCCTTTCCTAATATAACAAAACAAAAGTACACAAATAAACAAACCAAAAGCATTCAGCTTATGTTCATTCCAATTTCATAAGGTGCTAACTAAGAGACTTTTGATATAACTTTATGTGAGAAAATAACATTCTTAAATCATCTGCAGAGATCGTAGTAGTAGCATGGAGGACCCAGATGGCACATTGGCCAGCGTTGCACAATGCATTGAGCAATTGCGTCAAAATTCTTCATCTGCACAAGAGAAAGAATTTTCCTTAAGACAGTTGCTAGATCTTATTGAAACACGTGAAAGTGCCTTTAGTGCTGTTGGGTCTCACTCTCAAGCAGTTCCCGTACTTGTTTCTCTTCTCCGTTCAGGAACACTGGGAGTAAAAACACAAGCTGCTACTGTTTTAGGTTCTCTCTGCAAGGAGAATGAACTGAGAGTAAAAGTATTGCTTGGAGGATGCATTCCGCCATTGCTTGGACTTCTTAAGTCAAGCTCTGCAGAAGGTCAAATTGCTGCAGCGAAGACAATATATGCAGTTTCTCAAGATGGGGCTAAGGATCACGTTGGGTCTAAAATTTTTTCAACCGAAGGAGTTGTGCCAGTGCTTTGGGGGCTGCTTCAAAGTGGGCTGAAAACTGGCAACCTAGTTGACAATTTGTTGACTGGAGCACTTAAAAACCTCTCTAGCAGCACTGAGGGATTTTGGTCTGCAACGATTCAAGCTGGTGGAGTGGATATACTAGTGAAGTTGCTCACAGCAGGACAGTCAGGGACCCAAGCTAATGTATGCTTTCTTCTTGCATGTATGATGGTGGAGGATGCATCAGTTTGTGCTAAAATATTGGCTGCAGATGCTACTAAACAACTTCTCAAGTTATTGGGACCTGGTAATGAAGCTTCTGTTAGAGCAGAAGCTGCAGGTGCTCTTAAGTCTCTTTCGTCTCAGTGTAAAGAAGCTAGAAAGGAGATAGCAAATTCTAATGGTATTCCGGCCTTGATAAATGCTACTATAGCTCCATCAAAAGAATTCATGCAGGGTGAATATGCACAGGCTTTGCAGGAGAATGCAATGTGTGCTCTTGCTAACATTTCTGGTGGTTTATCATATGTCATCACAAGCCTTGGACAAAGCCTGGAATCATGCTCATCACCTGCCCAGACAGCAGACACTTTAGGGGCCTTAGCTTCAGCTCTCATGATCTATGACAGCAAAGCTGAATCAACAAGGGCATCAGACCCTACAGCTATAGAGCAGACTTTGGTTAGGCAGTTCAAGCCTCGTGTGCCATTTCTCATCCAAGAACGAACTATAGAAGCATTGGCCAGTCTGTATGGTAATAGCATACTCTTAACTAAACTTGCAAATTCTGAAGCTAAAAGATTACTAGTTGGTTTGATCACAATGGCTGCAAATGAAGTTCAGGATGAGCTTATAAGAGCTCTCCTCACACTTTGCAACAGTGAAGGGAGCTTGTGGTGTGCACTACAGGGACGTGAAGGTGTTCAATTATTGATATCTCTTCTTGGACTGTCCTCAGAGCAGCAGCAGGAATGTGCAGTTGCATTGCTTTGCCTTCTATCTAATGAAAATGATGAAAGTAAATGGGCCATCACTGCTGCTGGTGGTATACCTCCACTCGTTCAAATACTAGAAACAGGATCTGCTAAAGCCAAGGAAGATTCTGCAACAATCCTGAGGAACCTATGCAACCATAGTGAAGATATACGTGCATGTGTTGAAAGTGCTGATGCTGTTCCTGCATTATTATGGCTACTGAAGAATGGTAGCCCCAATGGAAAAGAAATTGCCGCAAAGACTCTAAACCATTTGATCCATAAATCTGATACAGCAACTATCAGCCAACTCACTGCATTATTAACCAGTGACCTACCTGAATCAAAGGTTTATGTTCTGGATGCTTTGAAAAGTATGCTTTCTGTGGTTCCCTTGAGTGATATATTGAGGGAAGGTAGTGCTGCAAATGATGCAATTGAGACAATGATTAAGATATTGAACTCTACTAAAGAAGAGACTCAGGCCAAGTCTGCCTCGGCTTTGGCAGGGATCTTTGAGATCAGAAAGGACTTGCGTGAAAGTGGCATTGCAGTTAAAACTTTCTGGTCTGTGATGAAATTGCTAAACGCTGAGTCAGAAAACATCCTGGTAGAGTCTTCTCATTGCGTTGCTGCCATATTTCTTTCGATTAAAGAGAACAGAGATGTTGCTGCTGTCGCTCGAGATGCATTGTCTCCCCTAGTTACACTCACCAACTCTTCAACTCCAGAAGTAGCAGAGCAGGCAACATGTGCCCTGGCAAACCTTATTTTGGATAGTGAAGCTTCCGAGAGAGCAATCCCTGAAGAAATTATTCTGCCTGCTACTAGGGTTCTGCGTGAAGGCACAGTTTCTGGAAAGACACATGCAGCAGCAGCTATTACTCGCCTGTTCCATTCTCACAAAATTGATGATGCTGTAATTGATTGTGTCAATCGTGTTGGAACTGTCCTTGCATTAGTCTCTTTCCTAGAATCTGCTGATGATGGATCTGTTGCCTTATCAGAAGCACTAGGTGCACTTGCTATTCTGTCAGGTTCAGGGGGAACTAGTGGGAATGTTAGACCTGCATGGGCAGTATTAGCTGAATTTCCAAGAAGTATAACTCCTATAGTTTCATCAATTGCTTATGCAACACCGGCGTTGCAGGATCAAGCTGTTGAAATATTATCACGACTTTGCCGGGATCAGCCTGTCATCTTGGGAGAGACAGTTTCTAGTTCAGCTGAATGTATATCATCAGTCGCTCGACGTGTGATCAATTCTACAAACCCAAAGGTCAAACTTGGGGGAGCTGCCCTTCTTATTTGTGCTGCAAAAGTCAGCCCTCAGAGATTGGTGGAAGACTTAAATCAATCAAATTCCTGTAGTCATCTCATTCAATCACTTGTTATGATGCTTAATTCCATGGAGATCTCTGCTTCGGGAAATCAAAGTGATGATAAGGAAATAATTAGCATCTCTAGGCATTCTAAGGAGGAGGGAGGCAATAGTGAAGCCAACAATGGAACATCAGTAATTCATGGATGTAGCTTGGCAGTTTGGCTACTCTCAGTTCTTGCTTGTCATGATGAGAAAAGTAAAGTTGTGATAATGGAAACTGGGGCGATAGAAGTCCTCAACGAAAGAATCTCCAGTTGTCTCTTGCAATATAGTCAGGTATTCAATCGTTCTCCCCTATCTTCTGTTTTGTCGGTTTTGTCTTAAACACATAAAAACCAAAACTGAAGAACTTCCTATGTTATGTATCCTCTTCTCTGAAGGTTGTCAGTATTAAAAATCTCGACATAGCTGAATGTTTATGGATTCTGAGATTCATGCTATAGAAAGCATTTGTATTGTATTTTCAAGTTGATCACATCAATTTTGTTTTCTTTTGTCCATGGTTCTTCATGCAGAGTGATTTTGGTGAAGATAGCAGCATATGGATTTTTGCACTACTGCTGGCGATCCTCTTTCAAGACAGAGATATTATACGAGCACATGCAACGATGAAAGCTATACCAATACTTTCCAACTTGTTGAAATCAGAAGAGTCTGCAAACAGATATTTTGCTGCACAAGCAATAGCAAGTCTAGTGTGTAATGGTAGTAGGGGAACTCTTTTATCTGTTGCAAATTCTGGTGCAGCTGGTGGTCTTATCTCCTTACTTGGCTGTGCTGATGGGGATATATGTGACCTTCTTGAGCTGTCAGAGGAGTTTTATCTGGCACGTTATCCTGATCAAGTGGCTCTTGAGAGGTTGTTCAGAGTTGAAGACATCAGGGTTGGAGCAACTTCCCGAAAAGCAATTCCTGCCCTTGTTGATCTACTTAAGCCTATTCCTGATCGTCCTGGTGCACCTTTTCTAGCATTAGGACTTTTGACTCAGCTTGCAAAAGATTGTCAGCCAAACAAGAATGTAATGGTAGAATCAGGGGCTTTGGAAGCACTAACCAAGTATCTTTCTCTTGGTCCTCAAGATGCAACTGAAGAAGCTGCAACTGATCTTTTAGGTATCCTATTTGGCAATGCTGAAATTCGAAGACATGAAGCTGCCTTTGGTGCTGTCAGTCAACTTGTTGCAGTTTTGCGCTTGGGTGGAAGAGGTGCAAGGTACAGTGCTGCTAAAGCATTGGAAAGCCTTTTTTCAGCAGACCACATTAGGAATGCAGACACTGCCAGACAAGCTGTCCAGCCCTTAGTTGAAATTCTTAATACTGGTCTGGAGAAAGAGCAGCATGCTGCTATTGCTGCATTGGTCAGGTTATTAAGTGAAAACCCATCACGAGCCCTTGCAGTTGCAGATGTTGAAATGAATGCAATAGATGTGCTTTGCAAGATCCTCTCATCAAATTGTTCAATGGACCTGAAGGGGGATGCTGCAGAATTGTGTGGTGTACTATTTGGAAATACGAGAATAAGGTCAACGCTTGCAGCTGCACGCTGTGTTGAGCCTCTTGTCTCTCTCCTTGTGACTGAGTGTAGTCCTGCTCAACATTCAGTTGTCCGTGCACTGGACAAACTTGTTGATGATGAACAACTGGCTGAGTTAGTTGCAGCTCATGGCGCGGTAGTTCCTCTTGTTGCTCTCCTATATGGTAGAAATTACATGCTTCATGAAGCTATTTCTAGAGCACTTGTGAAGTTGGGGAAAGACAGGCCGGCTTGCAAAATGGAAATGGTAAAAGCTGGAGTGATTGAAAGTATACTTGATATCCTCCATGAAGCACCAGACTATCTCTGTGCTGCATTTTCAGAATTGCTCAGAATATTGACCAATAATGCCAGCATTGCAAAAGGACCATCTGCTGCTAAAGTGGTTGAGCCCCTTTTCCTCCTTATGACAAGGCCTGAAATTGGCCCTGACGGGCAGCATAGTGCATTACAGGTTCTTGTCAATATATTGGAGCATCCACAATGCCGTGCTGACTATACCCTCACTTCTCACCAAGTCATTGAGCCACTTATCCCCTTGCTTGATTCCCCTGCTCCAGCAGTGCAACAGTTGGCAGCTGAGCTTCTCTCACATTTACTTTTAGAAGAATATCTTCAGAAGGATTCGGTGACTCAACAAGTGATTGGTCCCCTCGTAAGAGTTCTTGGTTCTGGCGTACACATCTTGCAGCAAAGAGCTGTTAAGGCTCTTGTTAGCATTGCACTAATATGGCCAAACGAGATTGCCAAGGAAGGTGGTGTTGGTGAGCTGTCAAAAGTGATATTGCAAGCTGATCCTTCTCTCCCTCATACATTGTGGGAATCTGCTGCTTCAGTCTTAAGTAGTATTCTTCAGTTTAGTTCTGAATTCTATTTGGAGGTGCCAGTTGCTGTATTGGTAAGATTGCTACGGTCTGGAATGGAGACCACTGTTATTGGGGCATTGAATGCTCTTCTGGTATTAGAAAGTGATGATGGAACCAGTGCTGAAGCAATGGCTGAGAGTGGTGCCATAGAGGCTCTGTTGGAACTTTTAAGAAGTCATCAATGTGAGGAAACAGCAGCGAGGCTTCTGGAAGTATTACTCAACAACGTGAAAATCAGAGAATCAAAAGCGACCAAATCTGCAATCTTGCCACTCTCCCAGTACCTATTGGATCCGCAAACCCAAGCTCAGCAAGCAAGGTTGTTGGCCACACTGGCTCTTGGAGACTTGTTCCAGAATGAGAGTCTGGCTCGAAGTTCTGATGCAGTTTCAGCTTG
Source organism: Erythroxylum baracoense (assembly GCA_025629805.1). Lineage (NCBI taxonomy): Eukaryota > Viridiplantae > Streptophyta > Magnoliopsida > Malpighiales > Erythroxylaceae > Erythroxylum > Erythroxylum baracoense. Next base: position 32,630,726 of record JAOTAY010000189.1, read on the forward strand.
TCGTGCTCTTGTCAATGTACTCGAAGAGCAACCTACAGAGGAAATGAAAGTTGTAGCAATATGTGCTTTGCAAAATCTTGTTATGTACAGCCGCTCCAATAAAAGAGCAGTTGCAGAGGCTGGTGGCGTTCAGGTTGTCTTGGACCTTATAGGGTCAAGTGATCCAGATACGTCTGTCCAGGCTGCAATGTTTATAAAACTTCTCTTCTCTAATCATACTATTCAAGAGTATGCTTCCAGTGAAACTGTCAGGGCCATAACTGGTAAGTATATCAATGTTCTGCACGTGAGTTTGTCAACTTTCAGGCATCAAGATGGTCATTTTTTTTTTTGACATCATGCATTACTAACTTATTGGGATTTGTCATGGAATTCTTGCTTGAGATTGACTCTTCAAAGGTCTTTTAAATGTGTGTTTAACTTGTCCTCTAAGTTTTGAGATTATTTTGGTAAAAGAAATTGTCTGGTTTGTTTTCCTAGCTTATCAGAGACCACAAAAACAAAGATAGTTTTATGATTCGTATGGAGAGGATGCATAGATTAATGTATTGAGATCAATTACTAATTCGATTCTCCAATGATTATCCATTTGGTCATGCAGCTGCTATTGAAAAAGATCTATGGGCCACCGGAACAGTGAATGAGGAATATCTGAAAGCACTGAATTCTCTCTTCAGTAACTTCCCTCGCTTGAGAGCCACGGAACCGGCTACACTCAGTATACCTCATCTGGTAACATCTCTCAAGACAGGCTCAGAAGCAACTCAAGAAGCTGCTTTGGATGCACTTTTCCTTCTTAGACAAGCTTGGTCAGCGTGTCCGGCTGAAGTTTCTAGAGCTCAATCCATTGCCACTGCAGATGCAATTCCATTGTTGCAATACTTGATACAGTCTGGACCGCCTCGGTTTCAGGAGAAGGCTGAATTTCTCCTCCAATGTTTGCCAGGAACACTGGTGGTCATCATCAAACGTGGAAATAACATGAAACAGTCAGTAGGAAATCCAAGTGTGTATTGCAAGCTTACCCTGGGCAACACACCACCGAGGCAAACAAAGGTAACAGACTATGTTTACTTTCAACATCCTTGAATTTCAATTGCGTTCCAAAGGAGGGGAAATCTCTTTCCAATCTCATTATTTTCTGCAAAATGAAACTGGGAAATGCCTGAACTACTTGTCCTTACTTTGTTCATCCGTGTCTGTACTCAGGTTATATCAACTGGTCCTAATCCAGAGTGGGATGAGAGCTTTGCTTGGACCTTTGAGAGTCCTCCAAAAGGCCAGAAGCTACACATTTCTTGCAAAAATAAAAGCAAAATGGGAAAGGTAAAGATCAGTTGGGACTCTTTTTTCATAGACTAAGGATTGAAGTCGATAAATGTTTTCTTAATCTTTGATGAATTTCTGTTCAAACTAATCTCTTCCGATCCAATGACAGAGCTCTTTTGGCAAGGTAACAATCCAGATTGATCGGGTTGTAATGCTAGGGGCCGTTGCCGGGGAGTACACTCTGTTGCCAGAAAGCAAAAGTGGACCCTCCAGAAACCTGGAAATTGAATTCCAGTGGTCTAACAAGTAATTAGTGTTCAGGAAAATAGCAATCACCACTACTGCAAATTGAAATTTTTAGGGGCTGGAGCATACATGTCAATATATATTTCTTTCCCTACAGTGTAAATATTTTTGCCAGAGATCTCCATATGTTCTTGTAGATGTTTTGAGGATGTTGTGAAATAGTCATTTGTCAAAACCCATTCTTTGGTAACCTGGATTCTTTTTCTTTTTCTTTTGAATTTCCTGGAAAGAACATGAACAGGCAAAGCTCTCTGTAATTTTTGTACCAATAGTTGTGTGCTTGTCAATCTGAGTTATAATGATGATGCTGCTTTCTGGATCAAATTTGGACATATTTTTGTTCATATTGTTTACTTCTGGTCATGCAAATTCTCTGCATTATCATTTCAATTGCATAGTATGTACATTTATGCATATGTATGTATAAGCATGTAAAACTTTGTCAATTACCTGGAAAACTTGATTGTAGCACAGAATTTTCACAAGTGACACTTCATATTGCCCTTTAATGCAAATTTTCACCAAACTTTTAGATAAAAGTAGGAATGACAATAAGTTAAATCGGGTAGATTCGATCTTTTTCGGTTGGATCTAAGCCAAACAACTATAACCAATATGATCTAATTGGACTTTGTCAGCCTGAAATTTATTGAATGTGGTTGGAGGTCAAAACAACAAAATTTATTAAATTTAACAAAATGGTATCGTTTTATGGAAACTACTTTCAATTGGGTTCATTCAATTCTCGAGAGTCCAATTTGGAATTCAATTGCACTAGATAAATGACAAAACAAAACACATATTCCATTTACAACGTTGAAAAAACAGGTAAATCATAACATCGAAACAACAAAAATCAACAAAGCATAATGTGAAGTTTTGAAACATTACAATTACTTAAATGAACCTAAGTATAAAGAGGGCGTGTGCATTGCACTCAGTCACAGGGAATCCACAGGAGTGGACCACTACACCCACCCAGAATCCAATGCAAGCAGAAGTGAAAAGTTGTCTTTTATGTTCCTTTTTCTTCTTTTACAGTAGGAGAGTCTGCAATTGCCAGGTATTCTATACATGTTAAATAAACTATCAAATATATGTAATAATTCATAAATTATATATTTAAAAAAATTATTTAACAAATTAATAACTTAAATTAAAGTGATACAATCAATATAATAATATATGTAGTTTTTTCTAATTTTCCCTCGTAACTAATAATAAAAATTAAATTTATTATTTGAGCTAAATATCATATTATAAATTAATTTGGTTCGACTTGAAGTTAATAATTAAAATATGATCAAATAAGACGTAATGTTATGCTTAGACCTAAAAAATTAATTTGAGGCTCGGCTTGGTCAATATTTATCATCATTAACATCCAGTTGAAGTCTCGTTGAAACGTGAAGTTTAGAGAGGTTCAATAATATGCAACTGGATCACTACTTAATAAAGAGGCTATTTTGAATAAACTCGCATATAATGTGTCATGAAAATATTATAAAATGATAAATGGATATGCATATATATATATATATGCTAAATAAAAATTAAGTAAATAAGTCAAATAAAAAATGTAATAACTACTTAGGACAATATTATATTATAAAAAATTAAAATAAGGTCCGTTTTGACCAATTTTGGTTGTAATTTTAAGAGGTCCGACCCAATTCAACTCAACCCGATAAGGTACATGAACCTTATGTCTGTTTTGTCTTGTTTTTCTTTTTACCTTTTCGTTGTATGCCACCATTTGCCGACCACACTTTAATAATGAATCCTAAGCAATGCACTTGAATGCTTGTGGAACACTTGTTTGACAGAGGGAGAGAGACCAGAAAGTTGAGAGTGAAAAGAGTATAACTTAAGCTTATCAATGGTAAATCCAATTTTAGGGTCTCGAGAGAGCAAGGAAATAATACTTTTTCACTAACAAAAACACTACTTTGTCCCTTAGCCACAAAGCTCTTACGTGTACACCCTCTCTTTCTCTCTTCCGATCCCTTATGGCAGAGGCTGGATCTCTGCTTCTAGTGCTAATTGCTGCTTATCTGGTGGAGGGAAGTTTGGAAATCAGCTTCTCCTCCCGCCTGATTCACCGCTTCTCCGACGAGGCGAAGTCACTCAGGGTTTTGGGTGGCGGCGCGTGGCCGGAGAAGAAGAGCGTGGAGTATTACAGGATACTTATGAGCAGTGACTTGGAGAGACAGAAGATGAAGCTGGGACCAACTTATCAGTCTCTTTTCCCTTCTCAAGGCAGCAAAACTATGTCTCTTGGCAACAACTTTGGATGGTGAAATTCAACAAACAATCATAAAGCTTGAATCTTTTTGTTTATGTATGCTTTCTTAATATACATGGGTTTTCTCTTTTCTGTTTTGCAGGTTGCACTATACTTGGATTGATATAGGAACACCCAAAACTTCTTTTCTGGTTGCATTGGATGCTGGGAGTGATCTGCTATGGCTTCCTTGCGACTGTGTGCAATGTGCACCCCTTTCTGCCAGCTACTATAACACGCTGGTACCCCGTTCTTTCCTCTTCAAACTTGTTTTTTGCTTAACTTTATTCTTTTTGTGCCTCAATTCTGTCTGAAATTGAGAGTGATGATCAGTGAAAGCTCTATGCTAAGTTGATTGATGCTTCAAAATGGACATCTGAGTGTGCCATGAGCTATTAATAGGCTAGAATATGATGTCTTTTCTATTGTTTGACACCCCCTTTTGGTCAGAAAAGAAAAAAAGATGTGAACTTTAAAGGATTAGTGCCATTGTTAAATTACGGGAACGGGTTTAGCGCTTATTTCCGATGATTGATTTGGCAGGTGCTCCGTCGTGTTTGGAGCATCTATTCTGCAGGACAGAGATCTAAGTGAATATAGTCCTTCTCACTCAAGCACCAGCAAGCATCTATTTTGCAGCCATGAGTTATGTGCGCTGGGTTCAAAGTGCCAAAGCCCAAACCTACCTTGCCCTTACACAATCAATTATTATACTGAAAATACGTCAAGTTCTGGATTACTGGTTGAGGACATGATACATCTTGTATCAAAAAGTGACTTTGTGAAAACCTCTGTCCAGGCTTCAGTGATCATTGGGTGTGTTTCACTCCTGCCTCGTTATAATTTTGAGTCAAAGTTTCGATAATATATTTAGAAAGTTTCCCAAGGGAGCAAAGAAGTTATTTCCTTCTAGTCTTTAATTTTTTTGTTAGTTACCCATCTTTGGTTATCTCTTGACAGATGTGGCATGAGGCAAAGTGGTGGTTACCTGGATGGAGTTGCTCCTGATGGACTGATGGGTTTGGGACTTAGTGCAGTTTCAGTGCCAAGTTGTCTTGCCAAAGCAGGGTTGGTCAGGAACTCTTTCTCATTGTGCTTTGATGAGGATGACTCTGGGAGAATTCTTTTTGGTGATCCGGGGCCAGCTATTCAGCAATCTACTCCATTTCTGACCTTAAATGAGAATTAGTACGAATGGTGTTTTGCATCTTTACATGGTTTTAATCAGTGCAAGCTTTTTGACTAATTTGATTTTTCTTCAAGATGCTTAAAGTTGATCTTCATAAGGTTATCTGATTCAGTTCAACATACATTGTTGGTGTGGAGGCCTGTTGTGTTACCAATTCTTGTCCTGAGCAGACTAGCTTCAGAGCACTGATCGATAGCGGCTCATCATTTACATTTCTACCTAATGACATCTATGAAAGAATTGCCGAGGAGGTACTGAAATAAAATTCAACTAAACATGTGGAGTGATTATGTAACTGCCTAATATTACATGCTGAATTTAACAGTTTGACAAACAAGTGAAGGCTACAATCTCTAGTTTTGAAGGCTATCCATGGAAGTATTGCTACAAGTCCAGGTGACTTTTCTCGACATAAAAAGCATCACTAGAGTTTCTTCCCTGCAACCCTTCTGTTCTCTACTTTTCTGAAAATAAAAAAGGGAACCGGCTCTGTTTTTTATCTCTGCACGTGGCTTCTTTTGTATGCATCTGTTATACCGTCTAACATTGAGATGAATCTTTGTTAACAGTTCGGGGAACTTGCCCAATATTCCCACGGTGAAGCTCATGTTCCCGCTAAATAATAGCTTTATTGTTCAGAATCCCATTTTTGTGATTTATGGCATGGAGGTAAGAGATAGCGGAGTTCAATGTGGTGATTAAAGTTCTTCTTATCTTTCCTTGTAGTAATAATGATTTTCTAGGTTATCATGGTTGTAACATGGTCCAATGACTTGGGATGAAATGTTATGTTCAAAGTCATGGTTAAGAATACATAGTAGAGATTATGGCATCAGATTTAAATGGTTGACTAATCTTCTAAAACCATTTTGGAGCATATCCATGAAGTAATTTGTCGCTGGTTTGTATCTGAATGGGTAACCTACTTTCGGATACAGGTTTACCGGTTTACATGACTGTGTAGCATGTCATAGGTTTGGTTATTCACCATCCTGGTGGCGGTACCGAAATAGTTGATCGAACAACGAGGGTTGCTGGTGTATGCGAATCTAAAGTGTAATGGCCTTACTGTGCAGGGAATTGCAGGGTTTTGTTTGGCTATTCAGCCAGCTGATGGAGATATTGGCACAATTGGAGGTAATCATGCTAACTTTTCGGTTCCCACACTGATCCTTCCTCGAACTCAATCTGTGCCTCACGTACTTCATTCTTATGAGAAAATCTCATGCAGAAAATTTTATGACGGGATATCGAGTTGTGTTTGATCGGGAAAATCTGAAGTTAAGATGGTCACATTCTAATTGTGAGTTCAAAATCCTCTTCCTTTTTCACTCAAGTTGGAGATCAGGGAAAACAATACTATACTTTCAATTTCACCAATCAATCCACTTGTGCAGGTGACGGAAATGATGATAGAACGATGCCCCTTACTCCCAACGGGACAACCGTAAACCCATTGCCGACAAATGAGCAGCAAAGAACTCCTGGAGGGCATGCAGTTTCACCTGCCGTTGCCGGAAGAGCTACCTCCAAACCATCGGCTGCAACAGACCTACTTGTTTCATCCCAGTTTTACTGCAGAAAGCTGTTGCCACTACTTCTCCTACACCAACTTGTTTAGTCTATGTAAGTAAATACTATAGGATTCCCTCATAGAGATGGAAGTTGTGATGTTTATAGCTGTCCCTGTACGAAGCCAACCCCTCCCATCTATATATATATATATATAATGCACCCAGTGTATGTGAGACTGTTCTGTTCATCCAAAGGCCGCCATTTTTCCCCTCTTCTTCAGGCCATTTGGTTGATTAGGACTGTCAGGATATGTATTAGCTTCTCTTTTGGTTTAATCAATATTCCTTTATTCTTTTCTTTTCAGTGCCTAGTCCTCCAACTCAGTTGATAAATTATCCAATTCCAAGCAATATACTCTAGTTGTCAATAATTGGATTCTACCTTATATACTGATTAAGTAGAACAAGCATACTTAAATTTGATAATCCTTTGCAAGAACTTATTAATTATATATTAAATAGATTACTTAATAAAATAATAATTTACAGTTAACTAACTAACTCGTCTGAAAAATTAATAGAACTCTCAGAAAACCTTATTTCATTCATTCTTGGTAGAATATTGAAACTCTTACTCAACGAGCCGGGCCATTCCTAAAGATTGACAGTTGGGTTTCCATTCCTAAAGATTGACAGTTGGGTTTGGCTTAGGGCTTGCTTGATTAAACTTTTAGAAGGTGAAAAAATAGTTATTGTTAAAAAAAAACAATGGTTTGGTCGCAAAATTTAAAAGTATTTTTTAAATAAAAATAATTTTTTTAGAAGTTAAAATAAAACTTTTTAAGAAGCTCAAATTTGGAGTTTTTTTAAAAAGTTCTACTGATAAAAGTTTTATTAATATAAGTTCATTCAGCTTGAAATTAGCTCCTGATCGGGCTTTGACTCAGGCTTAGTTTGACTCTGAAGCCTAACACTTATAAAAAAAATATTATTATTTTTATATTTTAATTAAAAATTAGTTCAAGTCGGACCTTAACATTGGCTGTTGGGCTTAAGTTCGGTCTGAGTTATTGCTATTTTTGACAATTCCTTTTCTTTTCAATTCTAAAGAAACCATATAATCATACTTATTTTTTACTATATCAACTTGGTAATTGGAACATGACGTACGTGTATGTTGATTGCTCATGTGTTATGGAAAATTTCACTTAATTTAAAATTAACAAATTAAATTTGTTATTTTATTTAATTTCTTAAAATATCTTCATTTAAATCTTTAATTTTAATAAATTCAAAACTAAATTAATAAGACCCGAGCTTATCCGTGAATTGAACTTTAGAACAAGCTTTTGTCCGACTCTTTAGCGAGTCGGAGTTATGTCTGATTCGGTTCATTGTCAATCTTTTTCTTTTTATTTTTTGTCCTAATCAAATATATGTTACCTTTTAAAACCCACTTTTATTTTTTAATTAAATCCTTTTAATTTCAATGGGCAATTAGGAAGTTTTTGGACTGTAACGACAGTTGTGAACGAAGACGACAACGGTGGGCGGTGGGTAGTGAAAAGAAAAGCCATTTCCTTAGTTATAAAATTAAAAAAGAAAAGGGTCGATTCAAGCAATCTTAAAAAAGGCAAAAAGGAAGGGCACGTCACACATACTAAACCCATTACAATAAAAAGAAAGTATTGTTATAGGAAAGCAAGCATTTTTTGACTTTTCATGTTTTGACCTTTTGTGTTTGGGAATTCTTTGCATGTTCATAATTCAAAAGTTTCTTTTCTAACGAAGAAATCTGCAGTCATTATCCTTTAAATGCTCATTAAGTAAATTTTTGAATTAACGTAATAGCTTGTAAATTATGTCAACCCAATCCTGACCCTGAGTAGGGGCGAGATCGGCCACTGCCCAGGGCTCACTTTTATTTTTAAAAAAAATTACTTGTAAAAATATAATTTATTGAAAAAAAAAATTAATTTATTTTTAATTAATATTAAGGGCTCATTTTTTCTTTTTCGTCCCGAGCCTATAAAATCTCAAGACCGGCCCTGTGTCAACCTAATACTCTACATTAAGCAAGTCATGTATGACAAGAAAGTGTAAGTAGAGAAATTCGAACACATGATCTTTTGGCCTTATTTCTCTCACTCCACCAACTTTATCACTCCTAAAGCTAAAAAAATACACTTACAAGGTTTTCACATCATTCAAATAAAATTTTGAAGTTTTTTATGCTTATAAATTAATTTTTAAATATATTTTATTGAAATTTTCGAGTAAATACGTTAAGATTAAAGAACTTTAAAATATTTATTATCAATTTTTATATAAATAAGATTTATTTTGTAAACGAATGTTAAGATGAAAAGGTAACTTATATAAGTTCAAACACATAACCTAAGTACACAAGGCTTTGCACTTTAAAAGAGTAAGAGAAGGGTTATTAATGTAAGTAACCTTTCTTTTATATTTTTTATAAAGAGATTGTTTCGTGACTTAAACTTGATTACTCCAAACCTCGCACTTGATAAGTTATATAATTTCATTAATTTAAAATAATATATTTATTAATCAAAAGAAACTCATCCACTAAAGTATCTTTCTAATTAATAAAAGAAAGCATAAGTCTAAAATATTTTCCTTTGAAATTTTTTATTATTTTGAATTATTTAAAAAATTATATAAAGGTAACAAATAATTTATATTAAAATTTTATCAAATTATTTTGAAAATTTACTGTTAAAATAAAAATTTACCTTATGATTAAGATATTAATTTGATTGGGTATCTTATCAAATTCTCTATACTAAAATTGTTAGGAGAAAGAAAAGTGTTTAAAGAGAACAAAGAAAGTAAGTTGAATGACTTACCCAATTTATATTATGCTTTTAAGTATGATATTGTGAAATGGTACTTTGGTTTTAGATTCTGAAAGAGACGTACTCCTATAAAAATTATGCTCTCCGCACATGTTTATTTGACAACCCAATTTGTCTAAGGATGACAATCAGCTCGGTCTCGATTGATCGAGCCTTTAGATGGGCTCAAACTCGGTCTGATCGGGCATTTGGATGAGCTCAAACTTGGTATGAGTTGAGATCCAACAAATATTAGAAAAATGATGTCATTTTCTATTTTTTATTTAAATTAGTTTGAGCTTAGGTGCCTCGGACCTAAATGAGCGCGACCCGACTTATTGTCACCACTAAATTTGTTTATTGCATTCATTAGAAAAAGGTAAGATATATTTTAAATCAATATTTTCTTAAAAGTGTTAAATAACAAAGGAACGTATCTGGTTCAGCCGGATTCTGACGAGGCTGCACGTTGCCGTTTGGGTCCATGGAGACAACTGTTAGACACGAGAATTCTGGCTTAAGGATTCCTGCAAAACAAAGAAGGCACGTCGGGGGTTGTTTCCCGATAGGCCTCTCC
>JAOTAY010000189.1:32645147-32668691 GCA_025629805.1 Erythroxylum baracoense
GCGAATGGGCCAAGGAGAACGCGGAATGGTCCTGGGCTCGGAATGGCCAATGGGTATGAGACTGATCTTTGAAGATTTGACCGATTGACCTGTGGGTCATTACGACTGGGTTCAGGCCCAACACGACCGACCCGACCAGTATCTTTAATTCTTTTCTTAAAATAAATAATTTTAGGACCTAAATATCAAATAATGCCTTTAAGTTTATAACTAAAGGCATATTAATCCCTTATATCAGGAAATGAATAACTAACTTTACAAACCTTACAATCCTGAGAAAACAAATTAAGTTTAAATAATTTATATATAAAAGAATATCCAACAATTAAAAAACAAAATTAGTTCAACCGGTTTAACCGTAAAAATCTTAAATCAATCAAATTTTTGGTTCAGTTTTTATTTTTTTAGTTCGATTTACTTTAATAACTGATATTGTTAATTAACTAATTAGTCAATTTTTATAAACTAATTAGTTTTATAAATTAAAATAGAATAATTAATTTTTATTTAACAGTTTTTAAATTAAATTTTAATTTTTTATGAATAAAAATAATCTTCTTCAATTATATTTTGAATTTTTTAATTTAATTTTTATCACTTTAAACTTCAAATATTTTGTGTTACGAGTTTAAGTTTAAGATTTTTAAACATCAGAAATATCATATCTCACTTAAAAATTTAAGACATAATCGTGTCTTTTTTCCATGTACAAATCACTTTTTCCTCTTATCCTCCTATGACGTATTTATAAAATCCCCGCTAACTAAAATCATAATAATATAAATTTAAAATAATAAATTTTTATTTATTTTTCTTAATATTATTTTTACATAGTCCACGAATAAATAATAACCACAATTAATACAAAAAAGATTATTTTATCATCATAGAAATATAAAATTAAGAACTATAAAAAGTCTTTAAAATATTATAATTTTATCGTCTATTGGCAATAATAAAATAAAAATTTTATCTTAATATTTAATTTTCAATAATAAAAATATATTTTATCTTAATATGTTATTATTATTAATAATAAAATATTGTTACATTTATATTAACAAATTTAAAAAGAAATACAAAAAATTGAGCCCTCTTGATTTTCATTTTAAAATATTTTTAATTATTCTTTATAGAAAAAATAGAACTAATATTTTATATATGAATTTAAATATTATATTATTAATAATAGTGAAAGAGAGTGAGAGTGAGAGTGTCAACAAAATAAAGAGAGGAAGAAGAAAGTAGCATATTCGGGTTTTGAGGTTTTTTTTCAGAAATGTTCTTGATTTTTAAAAAAATTTTGTCACCAACCAATATATAGCTGGTATTTTAAATACTGGCGATACCGATTAGTACAGGCCAGTATTTGAATCCGATAATAAAATATCCTATTTTGTACCAATTTTTGACCAATATAGTACAAAATTTATTACAATGCAACAAACTAACCAATTTTAAATTGCCCAGGTCACCCCTAGTTAGATGATTCGGGAATACTAGATCTTGTATTTAGGAACAAAATAACAGTACCCTTATAATGGGAATACAAGATCTAGGAACAAAATTAAAGTACTCTTATAATGGGAATATGTATACATCTGATTCAATCTAATCCAATATGAAATGAACTTGCAATTATAAAATCGACTCAATTATCATAAATTATAAATTCATAACTTTAGTATATGGAAATTTTAGTTTAATACCAGGAGACAAATGATTCGTTTGGTTGTGCCCGTACATGCATTTCCGTCCCATTTGTTTATATCCATGTACGTATGCAATCTATCTCTGTTCTCTACCACTCGACAAACATGGATTATCTTGAATTTTTAACTTTAATGCATTATTGATGCTGTCGGAACAGTCGTTTCTTACAATAATAGAGGAGAGAGGAACAGTAGTGTCGGAACAGTTGTTCAACGTGGTTATCGTCTTTTTACAGTTTTATCAAAATGTAAATTCTCTTAAAGAGTCAGAGAATCCTTATGTTTACGAATGACATGAGTAACTGCATAAGGCCTTAACCTTCATATGTAACATCCATATCAGGCTTTTCCGTCATAGGCTCGATATGGGTCTAGTCTACACTGATTGGAATCCATTTTTCACTCAGATTTCGACTCATTGATTTAGATCATTTATTGGATCACTTTATTATCTTTATCTGGATCAAATTACGTAACTTAACCAATAAGTTATTGAAAAACCGAAAAATGCAATTAAATATTGTCCAACTTTATGAGAAAAGTCAAAATTATCTAACATTCTCGCCCTTGGATAATACTTAATTGCGGTATTGACTCAAGTTTAAAACAGTTTAAAAAACTCAGTTAAGTCAAGCTACTGTATTAATTTACTAAGTTTAAAAAACAAAATATTCGATCCAGAGATAATGGTTCATCATTCCGTCCTCCAAAGCTTTCGATACCGAAAAATATCAAATGCATGTGTCATGTGTGGCACAGATCTAATACAATCACACATATCTAATACCTCACTAACGTAAATGAGAAAATAGAGTGTGACAAACTAAGATGATACCTGTGTGATCTAAATTATATCATTTTCATTTGTAGGTCTTGATTTCTCCAACTTTATGCTAAACTGCATATGCTAAATAGCATTAGAGAAATATTGTTTTCTCTTACCGAATGCTAAATAGCATTAGAGAAAACTTGTTTTCTCTCACTGAATGCTAAATAATATCAGAAAAAACCTTTACGTTCTCCAACTAAATGCTAGACTACATTAAAGAACCTTTATGAGATTAAAAGCTTATATCCCCTTATGCTATATCAAACTTTATGGATATCCTTAATAAAATTTTATGTGTCTAAATAACATAGACTCAAGGTCAATCTGTATATATACCCATTGACCTTTAAATGCTTAAGATCGACACAAATCTTAAGACTTTCTTATGTATTGTGACAATATATTATAACACGTATTACTAAGGATAAACGATGGTCATCTTTATTGATGAACCATCATTCCGTCATAATACATCAAATGTATAAATGTATAAATGTATATGGAACAAACATAACTATCTTCTAACTAACAGTGTTTAAGGACTTCATAGGAACTGTTCACTAGGATGCGGTTATCGTTTTTCTATAGTTTTCTCAAAACACAAGCTCTCTTAACGGGTCAGAGAATCTTTATGTTTACGAATGACATGAGTAACTGCAGGAGGCCTTAATCTTTTACATAGCATCTATATTGGGCTTTCCCATCATAGGCTCGATATGGGTCCGATTCATACTGATTGAAATCTATTTTCCACTCAAACTTTGCCCATTAATTTAGATCATTTATTGGGCCACTTTATTATTTTTATTTAGATCAAATTACGTAACTTAATCGATAAGTCATTGAAAAATCGAAAAATGCAATTAAATGTTGTCCAACTTGATAGGAAAAGTCAAAATTATCCAACATAATAATTTTTATTGTTAAAAATTGATCAATTTATTAATTAATCAGTTAACTTTCGTGAATTAATCAATTTTTACAAACTACAATAAACAAATTAATTTTTATTTAACAATCTTTTTTCAATTAAACTTTAAATTTCAATTAGTTAGGATATTTTTCTTCAAATTCTTTAATTTTATTCAATCTTTAATTAACTTTATAAAATTCTAATATTAGTTGAATATTTTAAATCTTAAACCTCCTATATTTTACTGGTTTAACTTTAAATACGATTTTAAAATAATCGGATATAACTACCGGGCCTTTGTCTCCCACCCTATGATTAAGACAATCAATCACGGACGATGCTGCAATTATTAGCTTATCTTGCAATTGCTTTGAAAATGGTAAGTGTAGGGCCTTCTCCTTCTTTCAACATCCACAATTATTCTCTTTTATAAACAAAATTAACTAGCCATGCCAATAATTTTTTGTCCGTTCAAACATGCTCCTAGTAATTATATGTGATTTTTTGTTAACTCCATTTTAACGAAAATTTTTTAATACCATTTATTTGTTGAGGGCATTTGAATATTCATTGTAATTTAATGCTTTTTCTAAAATTCTTAAAATTTAAACATATTAATTTTTTATAATTTTAAAATTTTTAATGGGAGAGAAGAGAAAACAAGGTGATGATGAGAAACTAATATTTCAAAAATCGAACTGAAAGTTAGACTGGTAAGATAAGAAGCTTAAAGTTTAAAATATTCAACAAGTATTAGACCGTTATAAAATATGTTAAAAATTGAATAAAATTAAATATAATTAAAATAAAAAATTTAATTAATTTATTTTAATTTATAAAAGTCAGTTAGTTTGCAAAAATTGCCTGATTAATTAATAAATTAATCTCTTTTTAACAACAATAACTTAAATTAAATTAAATTGAAATATTAAAAAAATTAACCATAATCTTCTGTTTGGATTTTTAATCATTGGAACCATAGTCTTGTGTTAGAAAACAGTGTTATTATATAAAATAGTTATAAATTTAGGATTAGATCTTCTGTTATAGATATGGTGTTCTTATCATGTTTCATTAAATCTCATCCACATATTCGTATGAATATTTAATAAAACGCGGTTGAAATAGAGTAATTGAAACGAAAAATTTGATGTTATAAATTTGGTGGTCTTTAGACTTCAAAGGTTGATACCTCTAAGGAAGCTTCACTGTTTCAGAAATCTATAGTAGAAAGCTTATAGGTGTGTAGGTACATGTTTAAAACACACAAGAAAATAGAAGATACCAGCATTGATACCAACTATACCCGTGGCCCATAGGAACCCTCCACCTTAATGCTTACTGTCATTCACCCTAAATTTAAATTTTATAATAATAATTTTTAATCCTAATTCTCTAAATATGGTTACTAAAAATAATATAAAAATTTAAATATAATTTGAATTTATTACGTTAATAAAAATTAAGAAAAAGGTGGGGTGAGTGATACGCTGGCAGTGGGGTGTGCGAGGAGGACTCTACGAACCAATCAGAAAACAGCTAAGGAGGATACAGCTTAGATAGCAAACACTTTTAAAAGCCAAGCCAGCTCCTCTTACCATCTTAACCTTTACTTCATTTACACGTGTCGATCATGCACTCGGGTGCTGTCTTCTCCTGCACATGGGCTCTTCGAGTCGCGCCAGCTGCTTTCGCTTTCATTCTGGAGCCGACGGCACTATATTATTTTTATTCCCTCTCTCTTGATGGCAAAGGGCTCTCTACGCGTAGAGCCTAGAGAGGTAGGTAATGCATTTAACTTGTCATAAGACAACATGTGACGTTTCGCTTTCATTTTTTTAAGGTGATAGTTGGTTTTTTATAAATATTTTAAGAAATTAAAAAATATTTAAAATTTTTACAAAAATTCTTTCTTTATAATTTTATTTAAAAATAACAATAAACATACATATATGAATCAATTAAATATTTCTTACATAAAAATTCTATTCACTCTTAAAGCTCAAATTAAATTAATTAAATTTGAACTAAATTAATACTTTAAATTTTAATTTAACTTTGTTTGAATGGTCAGAATTATATTAATTTATTATATAATTGATATTTGATTAGTCATATATTATATTTATATTATGCTCTACATTGCTTCTTCACGAGGATTCTGTATATCAGAAAGTTTTATACTATAGATTCTGTTTGAGGTCGTTAAATCAGAAAAAGATTGAAAGTGGAAGATTTCTAATAAGCAAGCCTTCAGAATTAGTGCCCATAAAAAGAAAAGGCTTGTGTATCTCGACCAACATATCTGAAATTTATATTCTAATTTTGATTGATTTTTCCTGATATCTAATGAATGATTTGTTCCTAAGTATAAGATCTGGTATCCCGAGTCCTCTGAGCAGGGTCGCCCGCGTGGTATAAATTTAAGACTTAGTTTTATTTTAAATTGAAAATTTCAAA
This sequence comes from Erythroxylum baracoense, assembly GCA_025629805.1. Taxonomy (NCBI): domain Eukaryota; kingdom Viridiplantae; phylum Streptophyta; class Magnoliopsida; order Malpighiales; family Erythroxylaceae; genus Erythroxylum; species Erythroxylum baracoense. The sequence goes on from JAOTAY010000189.1 coordinate 32,651,062, forward strand.
TAAATATATTTATTTATATTTTTGTATTATCATTATTTTGTATCTCTCTCCCTGAGGGTAATATTGTATTTATATTAAATACAATTATTAGTTACATAATTTATAAATCATCATATATAAATAAGAACTTTTTCGCAATGGGACCACTACCTTTTTCTCTGTTTGAATCAGATGAAACCGTGGGATGGTTTTCTATATAAACAGTGGACCTATGCAAAGCGAGTATCTGAAATGAAGTAAAGTGAGTTGTGAAAACAGAAAAGAGCAGACTTGGAAATCTATTCTTTTTCTTTGTTTGTTAGAAGGCAAGCAAGGAATCCATTGTCTTGCAGGGAAGTTCCTAAGTAACTTCTTGGTTAGCTTTACTTCTTATTTGTCTTCTCATCAATATCTCTCAATCTCACAACTTGGTTTTTCTCTTAAACCTCTCTGGATTACAATTCTTGTCATACACCATTGTCATTAGTTCAAAAACATGGGGATTGGCGGTACCTTAGACTATTTATCTGATCTGATGGGAAGTGGAGGCCATAAATACATGAAGAAGAGGAAGCAATTACAGACAGTAGAGCTCAAAGTGAGGATGGACTGTGATGGTTGTGAACTTAAGGTTAAAAACGCACTTTCTTCAATGAGTGGTATGTTCTTATTGTTCATTCTTGCATATAATGAAAAGGGTCGATCAAATTTGAGAATGTAGATTAAGGTTTTTATCAAATTTTCTTGTGCAGGTGTTAAGAAGGTGGAGATCAACAGGAAACAACAGAAGGTGTCTGTAACTGGATATGTTGATTCAAACAAAGTGTTAAAGAAGGCCAAGTCGACAGGGAAGAAGGCAGAGATTTGGCCTTATGTTCCGTACAATTTGGTGGCTCAGCCTTACGCTGCTCAGTCTTATGACAAGAAGGCGCCTCCTGGTTATGTCAGGAAGGTAGAGAGCGTCGCAGCAAGTGGTACTGTAACCAGATACGAGGAACCATATATGACCATGTTTAGTGATGACAATCCAAATGCATGTTCCATCATGTAAAAAGCATGGAATGTCTATATCAGACATGTTTTGCTTCCTCTGTTCATGAGAGTGTACTCAGAAATTGATCAATTTCCCAATTCAGGATCAGTCTGCTTTTGGGGTTTTCCTTGTAATACAGATGAATTAAGAGCAGATTAGCCAAGTTGATCAATGTTTCTTCTTTGCATTCTTCTTTAAGCAGAGTCTTTTGGTCTTTCTTAAATGGTTCCAATTCCAGACAGAAGTTTGTAGTTTAGCAGTAAATGGTTTTGGTAGGCCTGCTTAGTGCAATTAGGTACTTGATAGAGAAACATTGTGGGCCGACCCGACTCGAAGATAGAGAATACTAGATCGGATTCAACATTTTGGTTTTGCACTAGAATCAAGGAGTTAGCCACTGATTGCCTCTTCCAAACGGTCTAAAGCAGAAGCCAAAGGCGCTCATATCTTTTGAAATCAGAGAGCCTGCGTTTGACCATTTGGTTCTGAAGGAAGAGCCTAAGAAGTTGCCAACAAAAGCACACTCTTTTCTTTTTCTCTCCAACCCAAATCTCAATTCAAGAAAAAAAAGAATATTTCTTTATCAGATTACTTTTCTCCAAACTTTCTCTGATCCAGAGGAAGCGTAAAGCAAGACCTGCATGACAATAAGAGAGATTCACAAGCAATTAATCTAACCTAAATTGCCTTTGAAGAAAGCAAGCATCTTAAGGGTGGTTTTATGTTCATTGCTTCTATTCTGTCAGATTTTCAAGTCACTTCAATCGGACCCTTCACTTTATTTTAAGTTATCGAGTATGTGACTTTTACATATTGTTGAAATCTAAGTCCAAGAACCAGGATGATTCATAAAACCAATCTAAGCAAATAATAACTTCGCATTCATCGAAAAGGAGCCCAAGTCAATGATCAGTGAGCACTCAGCTTTCCTTGTATCGAGGATCAAAACTTTCAACCACTAGACTGGAGCCTGAACTTTTATCTGCACTCTGAATTTGGCTTTCTGTTCCTTCAAAGTTTGAGAAACAACATTTTCAGGCGAAAATTGGAAGAACTAATATTACTAAGGAGCACTGCATACGAACATTCATTCAATGAAGTTATATTATTGATTCAGGGCAACTGCAACTTACTGGTTTTCCATCAATTTGTCATCTTGGTCTATTTCCTGAGTAGATTTCAACAAATTTTATATCGTAAAGAAGAGTTGCATTGCCAGGGATATTGCAGTCACCTGTATTAATCAGATCATGAGTTTGGAGATAAAAGAAACATAATTTGATTTTCCTGTATGAAAAGAAGTTTAAAACAAATTGCAGAAAACTATTCAATTGGGAATTTCATTCAAGTAATTTGGAATAGCACCTGAAAAACATCCTGCAGGTTCCGGTCCATAAGCCAAGTGTGGAGGAATTTGAAGTTTACGTTTACCGCCTGTGGAAAGTCAGCGATGAAAATACTTCAGATAAACAACCACTGAGATAAGAACTCACAAAAGTCTAACCAAGGATCATACCAACATGCATTGCAGGAACTCCTTCACCTCCAAGAATTCCCTGATCCAATCCCCTGATAACCTGGATATACAAAGGATTGTTGAGAAACAAAAATGCTGCATTAATGCTCATGTTCAATTCTTCATGATTTTTCTTTGTGACAAGAAGGCTGGAACGACCACTTGCAGATGTAAACAGTTAAATTTGTTCGTCCACATTGTTTCTGTTAGTAGATGATTAGTTTCCTTGCAAAGTTCTAATTCAGTTTTTAGTTTTCTTTATAAAAAAAAGATTCTCCTGCAACCATAAGTGTGTCAAACAGTAATGTTTTAAGCATCAGTGGAAAACCTCCCATCTGTAGTTCATGTTCCAAGAATCTCAGAACAGATTAGGAGACTTTGAAGAGGTATTTACAACTAACTAGTCTTTTGTTTTACAACTGAGTCAAATAGAGACCTGAAGCTTGAAAGTCCTTGGTTATACTTGTGATCCTTATAAGAGCTTAGTCTTCTCATCAGGTTTATTAAGTGTTATATGATTATTGTGTATAGTTATCAGAATATTTTGAGAATAGGAATCAATTTTTGATTAACTAACTTAGACCTTTCTTGTAATCTTATAACCCTATATATAAGTTAGCTTAAGTTTACATTATCTATAACCTAACTTAAGCGAATACAGGAGGGAAGAGAAGAGTATAAGTTATTTTGCATTGCAGGTGATTCTACAAGTTACAAGAAACGCCTATCATGTCTTCTAATCTAAGTATTTTTGATATCATTCTACTATTCATATAATATTAATTATGATCTGATAATTTATATTGCTTTAGATATAAACAAGGTTGGACCACTTAACCTCCATTTGGATTAGAAAATAAAGGTAAGTGATAAACTGCAGCTTAATGGATTCGTACCTTACCAACACCAATCCGCATGGTAAGCGGTCTACCCCGTTTATAGCTACTGTCAAAGACTGTTCCATCTGCAAATCTTGCTGTGTAATGAACCTAAGACAGGTTCATCCAAAAAGATACAGATCAGACTTCAGAGAACATATAATAATCTGAAGACCCAAATACAAGTGTACCATATCATGAAGTCGAATATATAATTGACAAGCACTTCCATGGGGAAATCTAACCATGAAAATAAACCAAATGGTATAAATTACAGGAAACAGAAACCACTCTTCGAAGTTCATAACTCACATTGATAAGCTCGCCATACGGAGCCTCCTTACCAGAGCCCACAGTAACATCGCAAAAACCAAGGCCAGAGTCAACGAAGTTGATGTCACATAAAGGCTCTCCTACAGTTGCATAGTACTCAATTCTGGTGGCATTAGCATCTACTGGTGTTAAAGCAACGACTGTAGCTGCTAAAAGCCCTATACCCACTTGAAGAATGCACTTCTTTGTTGATGATATTGAAGAAAGACGTACTTGGACATCTTTATCTCGGGATAAATGAGAGGAACAACGAAATGGGGAGAAAAAAGAAGTGGGATTTGTATAGAAACTGGATTTTTGAAGGCTTAAGTGATGTTTGGGAGTTGTGATGGTTAAAGCAGAGAGTGACGACGCCATTTTTGGTGATGAGCGTTAGCTTTCTGCTATCCAGAGCTGAGTGGACTAAACAAAACTGGTTAAAGTTGACACTGTTCATCGGAGAGAGAGGACCCCACGTGGAGGCTTATCTGGATTGTTGTTGGATCATATGGTTGATATATAGGAAACTGTAGATTTTTAATTTTCTTAAATTACAAAGATTTTTTTACCTCCAAATTATCTTTTTTAAGTAAAGATAATCATTTTTAAAAAATGGAGCCAACTATTATTTTTGTAATTTTTATAATAATAATTATTAGCATATCTAAAATACCACCATACATTAAAATTTTAATATATGCATAAATAATTTAAATAATATTTATAAAGATCATATTGTATACTAAAATAATTTTTATTTTTGTTATTTTAAATTAAATATAAAAATATTTTATGATATTTTAAGTATTAATAAATAATCTTTTGTTATACTTAAGGATGTCAATGGCTCGAGCCGGGCCGGACCATGCGCTGACCGACAGTGACTCAAGTTATGGCCTGATGGGCCACACGCGGGCTGTGCCGGGCCAGCTCGGCCTGACCCCCCATTTATTTTTTTAAGCAAAAAATTTCTAAAACAACGTTATTTTGAAAATAAAAAGCGGGCTACGGGCCAAACTAGGTGAGCCGGGTCGATTTTGTCATTCCTAATTATACTTGATATTTTATGATATTTTGATACTTAAGTATTAATTCATCGTATTAAAAATTAAATTAGTAAGATAAGATAATTAAAATTTAAAAGTTTAATCATTATTATACTTTCAATAAAATTAAAAAATTTATAATAGAATTTAAAGAGTATATTATCCTTACCCATCGAAAAGTTAAAGTTTAATTGAATAATAAGACTGTAAAATAAAAATTGATTTAATTAATAAACCGACTAATTTATAATAATAAGAATTATTGAAATAAAACTGAACCGAAAAATTAGAAACAAAATTAGAAAGTTAATTGATTAAAGATTTTTATAATTGCATCGGTAAAATTCTCGGAAGAATGATTCTTTTTTATAAAAGAAATACTATCAAAACTTTAAAAATAGAGGGTTAAATTATGCAATTAATTAGTGGAAAAACCGAATTTTCTGTTGTTTTAGCATTTTTCAACACAAATAGTTCCTCCCATATCGGAGAATAACTTTTTGACCTTTTTAACCAATATTGCTTGCTGGAAGAACTTGTCTAGGTATGTACATTTCGTTCCAAGATAACCACTTATTTTCCATGAAGATGTTCATAAAATTACCACTTAACCATGTAAGGTAAATGTATAATAATTAACAATATGACTAAATCAACTTAAAGCTCCATATAATTCGCTACATCCCTTATATCTTTCCTCTTTTCTCTTTGAATATCTATCTCTTCTTCTTCTTCTTCTTCTTCTTCTTCCTTAATTTTTTCATTTCCACTTTGGTGTTCCTCTTCGTGTTTGTTGTGAATCAAAAGATCAATCTCTGTGAAAAAAATAATGGGTCGTGTTAAGCTACAGATAAAGAGAATAGAGAACACCACAAACCGACAAGTTACATTCTCTAAACGTAGAAATGGTCTCATCAAGAAGGCTTACGAACTTGCAGTCCTTTGTGACATTGAGATTGCTCTTATCATGTTCTCTCCTTCCGGTCGTCTGAGTCATTTTTCTGGAAAAACAAGGTTCGTTTTATTTCTTTTTTTTTCATTTTAACTCGAATTACGAACACGATAAGTTTTGTTAACATATTCATTCATCATATTGTAGGATTGAAGATGTTATCACTCGTTACATAAATTTACCAGAACATGATCGTGTAGGGTATGTTTCTCTTCTTCAATTTATCTCTTCTTTTATTTTTTCTTCCCTCATAACTTGAAATTATTTATTTCTTTTTTGTGCAGAGATATCCAAAATCGAGAGGTAAAAATACATTTTTATATCTTAATAATCATATATATAAAACATAATTAATATGATACAATCTTGACAAATATTTTTTTTGCAGTACTTGCTCAACATTCTTAAGAAACTGAAGACTGAAAGTGAATTGGCACTTCAAGCTGCTACGTATGATTTAATTTTATAAGTATATATCTAGCCATGTTCTTCATATAATATAACATATCTTTTACTAAGACAATTATGCTTTTCTTGTTACAGTCCCGATTCTGCAAAATCAAATACGGAGGTGAAGATGAATTTATTTAAATTATATTTAATTTTATAAACTTATTAAAACCTTTAATTAATTTTATATTAATTTAAGAAAAAAAATATGGATTGTGTAGGAACTCCGTCAGGAAGTTTTTAGCTTACAACAACAGCTTCAGATAACCGAGGAACAATTAAGGTCATGACTTTTAATTTATCATTATCGTGTTATTTAATTACTAATCAAATGTTATTAATATTTCGTTCGTCTCGTATGTTCAAAGAATGTTTGAGCCGGACCCTTCGCTTATAACTTCAATGAGAGAACTTGAATCTTGTGAGAAGAACCTTTTAGATGTTATGGCAGGACTTGAAGCAAGAAAGGTGAAGTTAATCCCTTGTTTAATCCAAGCTAATTACTAACTAATTTTATTTTAATTTTCTTCCTTGTTCTATTTTATTTGCAGAAATATCTAATGACCAACCATGCATCTACTTATGACCCATCAAGTGTACAGGTACAAAAATTCGATATAACTATTTTTTAGAATTTAATAATTAAGTTTTAACCTTTCGAACCATTTTATTATATACTTTCTTTATTTTTATATCACTTAATTGTGTTTTAATGATGATTTTTGTTTTCCTTATAGATGTATTTGGATACACAAGAAGGACTACAAAATTTTGAGAATGATATTGCAAGTTGGTTACCCGAGAGTGAAAATGGACACACTCCAAATTCTATTCGTATAGGATCTGAGTCATCTTGTATTCCTGTGAGGTATGCATGCATAAGCATATCTGTCTTTCATTATTGAATTTTTGTACATATATTAAAAATTAACTTTAGAGGGTGTTTCTTTCTTTTTTTTTTCAGTAATCAACAATCATCAACGACCATCTTTGATGCTTTGTCCCATGGCACAAACAGTACTGTAAATATGGATCGGTGCAACAATGGAGGAAGCCTCATAGACAACTCAATTAGTGAGAGCCTACCAGCTTGGTACCAATCTTTTTCTACATTGTCATCATCTGAGCTCCTCACAGCCTTCGTCCCTCCTACTTCCTTTTCCCTCACAAAGGTTCTGTTTTCATCTAATCTTTAGTTTTCTTACCAGTATTTAATCCGACCCATTATTATTTCTACTGTGTTGTTTTGTGTGGATTACTTGTTTTAGTAATCTACATGGTATATTTTTTTGTGAAATAAGTTTTTGAATGTATTTTTTATGACATAAAATATAATCTTGTGTGTTTTCAGAATGAGATTGAAGGACCAAGCTTTTCGTCAATGATACAGCAACAACAACATGCAGATATAGCAACAAATTGCCCACAAATGCCATCAAGTGCTGAAGGTTCTGAATACGAGAGCAGCAAGCTACCTCAGCTCAATTTGGATTGATGACTCTAAACTCGCTTATGAAGAACTTGCTTCAATTACGTACATATATAGTCATTGCCTGTTTGAATACTAATTCGTCATGTTTATAATCAATTATTGCATATTATTTGTATATAAAATTGACTTCTCATGAAAAATGAGTCGATTTTCTCTAAATATACTTCATGTTTACCCTATTTAATGATATAGATGTTTAACTATTTGATCATTATTTAATGGTTATTAATGGTTGTTTTTATTACATAATATTGTTTATTATTTATAAATAATAATTATTGAAATTTTTATTATATAACTAAAAAATAATAACTTGAAGGAATATCGTTTATACAATATTAGTAATTTTCTCATATATGTTGAAAGGCCTAACTCATACTATGTTGAAAGGTAGCTTAAAAGGGGAGGTTTGCACACTATTATAAATGACTGAATGCACTCATACTTGTCCGGTGTGAGATTCTTGACACACGTCCCTCAGCCCAAAGTAATGCTGAATATTTGTTCGACATATTGGGCAAAAGGATAGAACCAGGCACCGTCCTAAACTATCGAGACAAACAATCTCTGATGCCATGTTAAAAGCCCTAACTCATATCATATTTAAAGGTCTAACTCACCCCAAAAACTAGCTTAAGAGGGAATATTTGCACACTATTATAAATGAATGAATGCACTCATACTTGTTCTTGACATTTTCTTAGAGATATTTTTAATATGATATTGGGTAAATCTCCAAAAATAGGATCCAATAATTTTTTAATAGATTTAATTTATTTATATATTATGTTTTATCTTTCTTGTCTATTTGTTTGGAGAATTAAACTAATTATATATTTTTTCTAATTATACTAATTTTATAGTTTTTTTTATTGATTCTTTTTTCTATCAAGATGTATGAATTTATACTCACATCTTACTTGTTCACGAATTAATGAAATATACATATAGATTAGTCATTTTTATATTTTATGAATTTCTTATTTTTTTACATCCGAACTTAAACTTAAAATTCATATTCTATAGAGAAGAGAGATAACCCTTTGTACTAATTAAACTATATAATTAATGGATATAAAGTAACATGAGACAATATTGATATTATATTAATGTGTCCATCCATACAAGAGAACAAAAACCAGCAAAGAAAAGCCTTAAAGTAGATCATTTGAAACGTTTATCGACTAAAATCAATATGAACATACTGTGCAAATTTGAGCTAGATGATGTTCTTTGAATTGTAAAACATAATTTCATCTAAACTTAGGTTTTCATCCCTCGCTAGGTCATGATCTGCTAAGGAGCCATCTTGGTTTCTTTCACTTCTCATCTCAACCTGCTAAAATTGCATATAAAAACTCAATGATAAAACCAAAAGTCACCCTTTATTAATTGAGAAGATAAATAACTTCTCAATTTGATTAAGGGTAGCGATAGCCTCCTCTTGCCACCCCGGGCTACTGTTACTGGACTTCTTAGTAAGTACTTTCGGTAAAATTACTTGAAAAAGTTTAGAATATTGTTGTTTTTATTCACTTTTAGATATCATAATATCATGTAATTAATTTTACTTTCATTTCCTAATTTGTTCTTTTACAATTTTACTAATATACTAAGTGAATGAAACTTCAGTAATTGGTTTTAAAAAAAACTTACATGAGCAAAATTTTCTGGCCGTCGATAATTGTTCAGGTCAAGATCATTGTTGCAGAAAATGTTTGAGGTTGGCATGCTTGAGATTGAATGGTTGAAAGTATCAAAAAGTATGGAAGATGAATTACTGTTACCAAAATTATGAAATAAGTAATGGATAACACAAAAAATTAAAAAAAGAAGCAAAATAAATACATATATTAGAAATTAAGACATATCCAACAAAGCCGAGAAAGGGATTAGCGTACATCATTGACTTTTTAAATCTTAAACTTATTATCTTATCGATTTAACTTTTGATCAGATTTTTAAAACATTAATTTTATATCGCACACTAACTAGAAAACATCGAATACCTCGTCTCCCAATATTTATCATTTGTATTATAGACATTCCGTGATCTTGTATAATCGTACCCTTCCATAACATCCATCAATTCAGCTTCTCCATATTCCTGGAATAATAGTATAGTTTGTGTTAGTGAATATATAAAACTAATTAAGTTAGCTTCACACAATAACTTAAGTATTTGTGGTGAAACGGTTACCAAACATAGTTAGTATGAAATCAAATACACTTATAAAAATGCATTAATGTTGGACTTTACGAAGAACATAATCATAAGTTAATATAATATCAATTCTAAATAAAAAACTTTAATGCTTAGATATCATTTTTAAGTCGTCAACAACAATATCTAACGAGAATCCGCTGAAATACGAAATTTAAGAAAATCATGTAATACGCAGTCTTATTATTACTTGAGAGAGGAGCTGTTTTTGATAGACCTAAACAGAGTCAAATAATATAATGATATAATAATAATAAATATAATTTTCATGTAAGATCACCGAAAAGAATGTACAAAGTTGATTATATTGTTACAGTGACTTGTACCTGAACTGGTAATGACTCGAATGCGTTTGGCCAGTTTGCAAGCAATATTTTCTATCAAAAGAAGACGATAAATATAAGAACGAAGACTCGATTATGAATGATGCTAGAGTGTAACCACACGTGTTAGAGCATACTTTTCTACTTATGATTCGTCGTAAAGAGCATTTCAGGTTTTTCTCACACAACAAGATCTGGGCAAGACTCGCATCGTCTTCATGCTCTAAACAGGGTTCGTAGTTCCTTTAGAGCAAAACGATCAAAGCATATATGAGTTGCAAGAGGTCAAACCATAAAGTTTACTGGAAGTATAAAGCTATATTTACTATTTAGAGATGACAACAGGCTCGTCCGCTACTGCTGAGGCCTGGCCTCGTCCGAGGTTTGATTAGGCTCGAGGCAACAGGCATGAGCCTGACTTAGTCCGACATAAATTATTTTTTAAAATATTAGAAGTACAAAATATGTCAATTCGAGGCTCACTGTTGATTTCGGGTCGGGCCAGAGAGAGCTAGACCGGGTCGAGACCCGATTGTCATCTTTAATTATTTTATTTCGAATATCCTCAATTTTGTAAAATATATCTCAACAATTATTTTGAAATACTAGAGAGTATGATTTTTTTTAAAAATTACATTTAATTATATAATATTAGTAGTAAAATAACTAAAAAATGTTCATATAAACTTTATGATTATAATCAAAATAATTTTTTGAAGTATTTTATAAAAGTTGATGATATTTGAACATATATTCTAATTTTTATGACTTCTCGTGCTTTTAGCTTTAAAAAAGGTAAAAATATAATTTCCTCCTCTAATAATTTTTAAATTTTGCTTAATAAATATTAAATTATTTGAAATACTCGTGCAAATTTCACGTTACAATTCTAATTATTAAATTTTTTAAAGTTAAATTTTTAAAATAATTAAGATTCATTGCTAATTAAGATCCTACAATATTTAATTTTATAAAATACAAATTGAAATATATTTAATATTTTATTTATAATTTAATATTTTTTAAAATTATTTATCTAAAATATAATTTCAAAGTTCGTTACTTACTTGAGATCATTGTCGAGCAACTCCATTTGTGTTTCAACCTCCTTAATCCTCAGCTCAAGATGCTACTTCGTAGTAACACAAACACCAAAATATACTTATTCAATACTCTTTGAAACTTACTTAAAGGAGGAATGAGATACAAAACATATGTAATTATGTACTGACCTTGATACTAGAAGAACCATTGAAAATGTATTTGACCAATGCATCCAAAAGTAAATGAAACAGTACTATAAGTAATTATGTAATTAATAATAATAGTTATATGCATAGATCTTTTTTTAAAAATAAAAAGGAAGAGAAAAGGAAAGAAACAAACTAATTTTCGGCATGGCGTAATTTGTTTTCCTCGCCTTTGATATGATCGAGCTGCCTTACTCTGTGCATTTTTTGCTAAATATAAATAATAACAACAATAAAAACAATAATTTTATAAAAATCTCGTATAAGTATTTTATAAAAATAACCCAATTAAAAAAATAATTCAGTAAATTACGAAGGGGTTGAAAAAAGATACCTGAATATCCTTTATATGGCTTTTGGTGTTACAATCAATGTTAAAAATGAAAAAAAAAAGTATGAATTAATTCTTATTAAATAACTATAATTTAATATTTTACGAAATAAATAATAAAAATAAAAGATTAAAATATATTACAGGTATCTTTCCTCTGCTGGAAGATTGATGTATCTTTCAATCACTTCTTCAATCCTGTCATAGATGAACAAAATGCAAATTTTAATAATAGGGAATCAAAATAAATTAAGAAAATAATTAATTACCTTTTTCGGCTACAAAAATTACTAAATCGACCTGAAGGTGAGAACACAATAATCACAATATCTACATCACAACGAACAGAAATTTCATATCCCTTTCTTAGTAGACTACTCTTCCTTTTAGAGAAGGTGACTTGACATCTAGTGGTGTTCTCTATCCTTCTCATTGGTATTTTCCTACCCATTGTAATTGAATATTGGTTTGTGAAATTGTGAGGACCACTTTGTATTTATATTTGTTATTAAGAGCTTTTAATTAAGTAATTAATATGAGGAGATAGTGTTTTTATAATACCAAAAAGAAAGTCACATGATTATGCCTCCAAGAAGTTATTACTTTACTTTTAATGGATATTATACCTAATAAACTATGATGGAAGATAATAAATGTATTAAATGCAAGTAGGAGATAATGTCATTATAGTAAATATTTTATTAATTTTTAATATTAAATTAATTTAAATATAAAATATTACATACTATTTAATTTATTATTAACTAGCACTACATTATAGCTGCGTTTAGATTTGCGATGCGGTGGAGATAAGTACTTATTCACCGCAGTTTTTAAACGCAGTAATATATTTGGATCTGCGGTAAACAACTAGATGTTGAAAAAAATGCAGTGCTATCGTAGAAATCAATAAGCAGAAAGAGAGTTGAGGTAAGAAACTGCTTCTTCGGTAGAAATTTTACTTTCCATTAATAACCTTCACTGCAAGTATTATTTTCCATTATACTCTTAATTAATATGACTAATAATATATTTTTATGAAATATTTTATTTACTAAAGTTATTTTATTTATATTTTCTTATTTTAATTTAATATTTTATTATTTATAATTTTAAATTTATATAAGTAATAATATATATTTTAATTATTTATACAACAATTAATAGTTTATTAAATCAATAACTTTTTAATCATTTTATTTATTTTTATCAATTACAACTATACCCGTCAAACACCTATTTTCACATTTCAGTAATTACTAAAATAGTAATCTCAAACACATAAGTAATTAACGAGAATAAGTAATTATCTTTTTTTATTTCAGCAGCCTGTCAAGCAGCGCCGCTCTTTAAAACCAAGTCTATATTTAAGGGCAATGGTCCAAGCCCATAAAGCAACACAAAACAATTTCACCCGCAGTATTTCGAACGATCATAGCCGTCCGATTGGCCATCCATCATACCTCAGCTTCCCTCATACCACAGCTGCTTAAGTTTCCCGCCAAAACTAACAGAAACAAAAAACCAACTCACGCAAACCGTTATGCTCGGGGGGAATGCCATATTTCCAGACTTCACGCGTGTACTCAGGAGTTCATTTCACTCACGAGCTGTTCTGGAAGAGTTCTGATCAACCTTATAAATAGCCCGCGTACAAGTATTGTCACCTTCACTTCACTAGTGATTGTTCAAAAATGGCGAAAGCCTCTCTGCAAGTTGCGGTTCTCTTAGCTATTTTGATTCTCTCTCTCTGCCTCTCTCGGGTAACCGCCAGTAATTCCGTGTTCGAGTCTTCCTCCTCCTCATTCGCCTCCGCCACTTCGTCGCCACCCCCGACGATGACGGACACGGTCTCTCATGAGTTCCATGAAAAGTCGCTTTTCTCTAACAATGCTCTTCTCGGTCCCATACTTTCTCATCTCGGCTTCATTGAGCTCGCCATGGCAGCTCCGTCGCTCTCCGCCCACTCCTCCGTCGCCGCCTGGACAGGTCCTTCTACTCTCTTCGCTCCTTCCGATTCCTCTATCCGTTCGTGCTTCTCTTGCTCCATCCCGAACCTCCTCCGCGAGCACATTGTTCCTGGTCTTTTCACCATCGATTATCTCCGTAAGCTCGCCTTTGGGACCAAAGTCGAAACCCTAAGTCCCGGCCGTTGCATAACCGTCACCAGTAGTACAATCACTAACACCACAGCGGCTTCCTCCTCCACTGTCAGGGTTTTCATCGGCGGCGTGGAGATCACACAACCGGATCTGTTCAACAACGGCCTCGTAGTAATCCACGGGATTCAAGGCTTCGTGGCACCTCTCTCACTGTTTTCTTGCGACATCGAGAGGTTGAGCTCACTGGCGTTTCCGTTTCAGCAACCAGAGCGCGGCTTACCTCACCAGATTCAACATCATCCTCTGGTGCAGTCTCCGTCCGCGATCATGCGCTTGATGCTTCGTGACGCTATGCTCAGGCTCCGCAACAATGGCTTCAGCGTCCTCTCTCTGGCGCTGAAAGTGAAGTATGGTGAGCTAGTAAACCTGAGCAACATGACGATATTTGCTCTAGACGACGTGTCGATCTTCTCTGGATCACATGCATATATTAGTAGTATAAGGTTTCACATCGTGCCTGACTATTTCCTGACCATCGCTGAGTTGGAGAAGCTTCCCGTCGGGACCGTCCTTCCGAGTCTGGAGAGAGGACAGTCTCTGGTAGTTACTAGCTCCGGTGTAGGTGGATTAGCTGGCGTACCGATGAGGATTAACTATGTGAGGATAAAACTGCCTGAGGTGATGCGTAACTTGAAAATTGTTGTGCATAGCATTTACTTGGCATTTCCAAGGATTCATCCGACCGGTGCTTACGAAAGTATCTTGGGCATACCTTCAGGCGGTGTTGATCATCCGACGGCGGAAGAATCGTGTGCGGCGCTTATGGAGGAGGATGGAACTTGTGGCTTGTCTCCTATGCCTCATGTTAAGCCAACGGCTGAGATTGAATATTCCCATGGCCTGTAAGTAGTACGAGTATATGTCATATTTTGTATTTGAGTGATGATGATGTTGGTCTCAGTTCAGTCTGATTTTAGTTTTTTTTAGCTGCAAGTAACAGTGGCGTAATAGTCCTTGTAAACCTTGTGATTGTGCTAAATGGACTTAACGCGAAATCTGCACTACTGAGTTGCATAATGCTGTAGATATTATGGTGTCACTGTTGTATATTCTTCGCGTCTTGTAGCAGAGCAACTAGTAATAAATGGGCCTTGATTCTAAGTTTGGACCCTTTAATTTTCGTTTTGGGTTAAGCCCTTATATATATACCCCGTTTTCTTCCTTTCCTCAATTGAAGCCAAAACCTCCATCATCTAACATCCAGACAAATCCCTAACAACCGTGCGCGGCGACTACCATGGATTCCGATCCCGACGCAAAACCCGAACCAGTCCCAACAACAGATCCACTCTCTAACAGATTCGGCAGTCTGAACGATCTAGCCCACGACCTGTCTTCTCTCCAAGACCTAGCCAACCGAGGCAGTTGGCGTACCATCCTCGAGAACGTCTCACTAGCACGTTCCCAGTCTCTCCTTACCACCCCACACGACCACCTCACCTATCTAGCTTACAGCGTCCTCGCCCTCGCCAAACTACGCCGTTTCAAGGATGCTCTCGCCGAGCTCGACATTGTTGAGGACTTGGACAGCCACCACTATCGATACGAGACTTATCCCAAAATCTACCCCAATCGGTCCGGTTCCATGGTCCCCTTTTCTCTCCGATGGCTTAACGCCTTGATCCCTATAAAATTAGGTAATCGCCAACAAGGTTTAGATCGTTTCTATTTGTTGCTTGATTATGTTCGTGGAAAGATCAAGGAAAGGCAAGGTCTTGAGGAGTCTAGTATTTCTCTTAGGGTTTGGAAGAAAAGAGAGCTTCTTGTTATGAATAGTATAATCAGTCAGCACTTGAGCAGTAAAGAGCATGGGGTTTGTTTAAATTTGATTGCTGAATTGATCTCTGAGGGGGTTCTGGACCCGGTTCTGGTGTCCAAATTAGGGTACATTCAGATGCAAATTGGGGATCTTGATGGTGCTAAAGAGTCTTTTGATAAGGTGGAGAAATTGTTGAATGAGTGGAAGAGTGGTGAAGATGATGAATGTTTGTTGAGTGAGGTTGAGTTGAGGAATCTGGTGAGTAGGAACAAAGCTTTGGTGTATTTGGTTGGGAAGGATTATGTGTCTGCTGTGAGGGAGTACGAAGAGTGCATTGAGAGGGATCATAAAGATGTGGTAGCAATCAATAACAAGGCGATTTGCTTGATGTATTTGAGGGATTTATCTGATTCAATTAAGGTGTTGGAAAATTCCCTGGAAAGGGTTCCTACAGTTGCTCTCAATGAGACCCTTGTGGTGAATTTGTGTAGTATGTATGAATTGGCATACGTTAATCATTCCGACATCAAGCGCACGCTCAACAGCTGGATCTCTCGGGTCGCACCTGATGATTTCGATTCATCCTGTACCAGAATTTAGGTGTAAAATCATACCTCGCTGCTTCATTCAGCTATTTTGTTGCAGATATAAACTGATTTGAGTCTCTCAAATTGAGAAGTGTCAAATAAAAGTTCTATTGCTAATTTTCTTTTTCTTTTATAATTTATTTATTATATGTTTTGATATTATTTAACAGAGATAACAACTTTATCAAAGTGTAATCATATGAAGATAAAATCTTGAAGAAGAATTTAGGAACCAAATGTCAAAAGCTCATTCTTGCTATTTAAGGCGTCCCGTAGAAAAGCATGTTGCTGGTAATTTGACTTTAGTGGCAAACCTGAAAGTCCAAGATTCAAGAAAAAGGTTCATTGTTACGGTTGGCGTGGGTGGTAGCTACCCATGTCCCTTAACCATGAGGTATGGAGTTCGATTCCTACCCATGGGTATGGAGCAGCACCTGTAGCTAGCGGTTTACCCCCATATTTGGGAGCTCCATTGCCGCGGGGATTAGTCACCGTTGTTGCCGGTGCCTAATCTTAAAAAAAATATATATATATATATAAACTTTCTCGATGCAGACGCAAGTACGGAAAAGGCTGTTGGGATGATAATTGGATGGTAACGGGCAGGGCTGGACTTGAGTCTTCCCAAGTCTGAGCCTAGCTTAGCCAGATCATTTCTACAAAGGTTAGGCTTGGTATGCTTAGCTTGGCTTGATCCGATCTATTGTTATTTTTATGGATCATCATTCTCACGGCTTGATTGGGACTGAATTTAAACCCAAGCTCAACTTGGTCTGGTTAAATTCAGCCAAATCTAAGTGTTTTTTTAATTTAATTAAAAATGTAAAGATGATGTTATTTTTGCAAATCAATGTTGTTTTATTTATTGCACAATGCAGCCTAATGTCCAATTTTTTTCGATAAAGTTGAGCTTGAGGCCCGATCCGAACCTTGGTCCACCTGGCATGGCTCGTTAACCTCAAGTTGGGCCAGACGAACAGTGATCCGTTCCCTCGTATCATGACCCAAGTGATGCAACCATTGAGGCTTTCATGCTTTTGTCTTGGTCCAAGTCCTGCGTGGATTTTAGAGTCAACAAAAGGTGCCTTTTAAGTCTTAATTAAATGTTGATTTCTCATTATTGTTTTTATTACTCTATTAATTTACAAATTTAAATTAACGAAATTTTGATTTCGTTTTAAGTTTGAACTTTTCAAAGTTCGATTCCAATTGAATAGGCCTATATTAATCTATTGAAAATATATATTTATAATATTTTTTTCCTTGAATTAGAATTACAAAATGTCAAAGGGACAGAAATAAGATATGCTCTAGACGGGGTCTTTATAGTCCCTAT
>JAOTAY010000189.1:32668791-32680617 GCA_025629805.1 Erythroxylum baracoense
CCTTGAAGCTTTAGAAAAACTACTCACTAATGATAGAATAAAAACCACAAACATTAAAGTCAACAACCAACATTAGGAGAAATCAGATAATAAAGCAGAGAATGAATGAGTTTTCGGGTCTCCCTCTGATGCGTGTATACGTTGTGTGGGTCTGTTCCTGAAACTCACGTCTCCAGCAGCTGTGTCCCTCCTCTGCACTTGCTGTTCATGCACCCCTATATCCCAGCTAACTTTATTTTTGTTTTCACCTTAAACCACAACTCTTCTATCCGTTATTGCCAAAAGATGCCTTAATATGCTTAGTGGAAAGAGTTTTGGTGTAATGAAAATGAAAATAGCGTGAGTGCTTGGTGGGGCTCTTGGTCTCTCCTCCAAAGAAAAAATGTTCTTCTCTTCCTTATTGGTGTATGCATTTTTGCTGGTCCCTCCTCACTAAGGTTAGTTCCGTTTTCCTTTGTGCCTTCTTTAGAGCTGTTATGTTGGAGAGTATTATTTTTGTTTTTGGTGTAACGTTAATCTCCAAAAACCCCAGCTACTTCCTCCCTCTTGCTTCTCACCTAGCTTCCACTTATTTGTTTTCTCCCTTGGTGGCATTGATGTCGTTTTTTTTTTTAAGTTTTAACTTTTCAAAGTTCGATTCCAATTGACTAGGCCTATATTAATCTATTGAAAATATATATTTATAATTTTTTTTTCCTTGAATTAGAATTACAAAATGTCAAAGGGACAGAAATAAGATATGCTCTAGACGGGGTCTTCATAGTCCCTATACGTACGTTAACAGAAGATTTACAAGAAGAACAAGAAAGAAGAGGAGGAGGAATTGGCCGCTTGACGGTGGCTTGACGTGATGGTCTAACTTGCCATGTTTGTGTTCCATAATATTCCACCATATCCATCCTGGAAAGATACGTGTTTCATAACACCCAGAAAACCATGCTCTACAAACAAGCCTATAGACTTGAGGATGAAGGAACTTGAAGATTGTAACAAGAGGTCCTGTAGATCCTAATGGTTAGATACAAAGCAACCCTACTTGTTAATTTACAACTACGGATATTCCATTATCTGTCTGGAAATGCCATGAACAAGCCATCACCAAGAAGATAAGAAACTCCTCCATCCAAACCCTATTTGACTTGAACCACAAGACAATCAACCTCCAACCCCAAGAATTCTCTTCTTTTACTACTTCTCCTTTCAACTCAAACCATTTATATGAGTACCCAACGACAAGAATAGAGCTATAGACCCTGAACTCCCAACCAACAGGTACGTACAAATATGGAAACCTCTAACAATTCATGCTCGTCATCATCAGAGATTGTGTTCTTTGACTTGGAAACAACAGTCCCCAACAAAAGGGGACAGCGGTTCTGGGTATTGGAGTTCGGTGCAATCATCGTTTGTCCGAGAAAACTGGTGGAGCTTGAGAGTTACAGTACCCTCATTAGACCCTCGGACTTGTCCGTCGTGTCGTTGACGTCTTGTCGACCTGATGGGATAACGCGCGAAGCTGTTGCAAGTGCTCCGGTGTTTGAGGATGTTGCTGACAGGATTTTCAGCATTCTTAACGGTAGAATATGGGCAGGACATAACATCCAAAGATTCGATTGTGCTCGTATCAGAGAGGCGTTTGCAGAGATTGGTAGGTCTCCGCCAGTTCCTGTTGGATTGATTGATTCTTTAGGCGTTTTGTCCCAGAAGTTTGGTCGTAGAGCTGGCAATATGAAGGTGCATTTCTATTACATCTGGCAACTCGGCATTAAGTGCAACTTTCTTTTCTTTCAGCATTAAATTTTCCTGGAAAATGTTGAAGATTTCTTTTGGATTTTCAGATGGCAACTTTGGCATCCTACTTTGGCCTAGGACAGCAGAAACATAGGTAGATATGTACTAAGGTTTGCTTCGGTTGCATTGACATACGTAATTACAAGTAATCATTATGGTTTTGACATATCACAGAAGTCTGGATGATGTTCGTATGAATTTGGAGGTCGTGAAACATTGTGCTACAGTTCTATTCCTGGTAAAACTCATTACCATTCCTCATCTCCAATTCTAAACCATGTCATGATAAGTTCTAATAGATGAAGTCTTGGGGTGTTTCTATGTTGCTAATTAACTAGGAATCTAGCCTTCCTGCTGATTTAAATCGAAAATGGCAACACAACCCGCCCTCTGTTACAACAAGGAGTAGATGTAATGGAAAGCTACAAGTTGGCAGGGAAGAAACCAGCGCAAGAAAATCTCCTCCTACTACGGTTGGACATCAAAGAGCAGTACCTTATTCAAGAGGAAACATAAACAAGGTACCTGTGAAGTTGTTATCTTCATATTTCTGAGTCAAGAAAATGGCAGACATCAACAATCTTCAAATTGTTAAATTGGTTTAGCAGATGACAGAAGGAGTGCAGAGATTATTGTGCAGAGCCCGAGAGACAAACTCTCTTCACAGGTTACTCAAGCACTCTCAATCTTTGCTCAGATGACCACCATGAATGCTTGGAGATCCCCATCTCTGAACCACTAACAACAAAAATGGAAGTACAACGTTAGAAATGACCGTGTTCTGAATCCATGGAAGGTTTCGTCGTCCTGGGTTTCTTACGAACGGCTTGGAGATGGAATGTCGATATTTGATGACTCCTTTCGATTCCCATAATTAGTTGATTAAATTCTTCTTTTAGTCAAATTCTTTTTGAGGTTATCACATCCTCAAGGTTACATGTAATTTGTACATAACAAATACTAATTGATCAAGGTTACATTTTTTAAGTATCAATAACTACGATCCATTCTTTTAGCACACGTACGTATACGTGATTCCTCGCAGGTGATGTTCATTTATGACTTGCAAATTCTAAAATATAATAAAATTTATTAATTTAAATATTTTAAAATTAATATTTTTTATTATTTTTGTATTATATTGTAGAGTCTACTACTACACAATATTTTTTATTAATAAAAATATATTAACAAAATTTATAGTTACTATATTTAGAGTGTGCATCAAATACAAATTATTTTAAATTTTATTATCAAAACAACTTAAATTCATGCATTACCAATCAATCTTGTGATTATTTTAAACCTTGGTTTTTCATGTACTTTATTATATGCAAATCAAATTTGAATCATTACAAGGGAAAATAGAAAATATAATTCCGCTTTCCAATTTAGGAAAGACCTCCACTAACATGATAAATTATTTAAGATTTATGATTTTTTAAAAGTAAAGGTTGAATTAATAAATAAATGTTATAAGGTACAACTTAGGAATAACATAACGTCTGAAGAAGTATGAAAACTAGAAGCAGATGTTAAAGGTAATAAGAAAGAATTTTGGTGGTCGAACGAAGAAGTCTAAAATAAGGTGAAGGTAAAGAAGGTTGGATATTAAGAATGGAAAAAAGATATTTTTAAATTAGCTAGAGTTAAGAAATGCAAAGCAAAGGATTTGGATTAAGTTAGTTGTATAAAGATTGAAGTAGGACAGGTGCTTGTGAATTAAAAACATCATGGGAAGACGATAAAGCTATTTGTTATGTTTCACGCGCACAATCACACAATGAAAGTAGCGAAAGTAAAGAAAGAACGACACAAAGATTTAACGAAGGTCGGCTAATTAAGCCTATGCTCTCGGCAAGAGCAGAGAGAGGATTTTTACTATGAAGAAAAACGATACATTTAGATCTCCTTTTATAACCAGGTCTTTATGCCCAAGCCCTTCGCTTCCAACACATATTTCTGTTTTTATAAGTTGGGTCGCACCTCGAGCTTATCGGATCAGGTCGCCATTCAGATCCACCACAATTTCAAGACAAAATATTAACACTATTCCTATAAGCTTTTTAATGAAGGTGGAGATAACAACATTTTCTCGCCTAAACTTAGTACTCTTAAGAAAAATTGTAGCTTCATTGTTGCCGACGTATCAGGAGAGAACAAATTAGAGGAGCTTTGAGTAAGATAAAGAGTGTAAGAACAATAGGATTTGATGAGTTATCCATAAAAGTATGGAAGAGTCTAGGAGAGTAGGTTCGTACTTAGTTAACCAAGTTTTATAATATGATCCTTAAATCCACCAAAATATTGGATGAGTGGACACTTAGCACACTAATCCATCTTTATAAAGACAAAGGGGATATTTAAAGTTGTAATAACTATAGAAGGATTAAACTACTGAATCATAACAAAAAGCTATGAGAGAGCATAATTGAGAAGAGAGTGAGAAAGTATATACCTATCTTAAATAATCAATTTAGTTTCAAGCCAAGGATTTCTACAACAAAAGTCACATGTCTCCTTAGACGATTAATGAAATATTATAGGGACAAACAAAGGGAAATGTACAAGGTTTTCATTGATTTATAAAAAGCTTATGATAGGATACCTAAGAAAGTCATGTTGAGGTGTTTAGAAGCTAGAAAAATTCTTGTTGCTTACATACGCGTTATTAGGGATATGTATGAAGATATTATGACTAGAGTAAGGATAATAGGAGAAAATACTTAGTATTTTTCTATTGACATCATACTATAACAAGGATTCTCGTTGAGCCATTTCTTGTTTACAATAGTTATCGATGAGTTTATTAAGAATATTCAAAGCGGTATATCTTGGTATATGTTGTTTGTTGATGACATTGTTTTAATGGATAAGATAAAATAAAATAAAGTATTAATGTCAAGTTAGAATTTTGGAGGGATACCCTAGAGTTAAAAGACTTTAAAGTGAACAGGACTAAGGCTGAGTATTTAGAGTATAATTTTTCCGGTCGCAAGGTTGCAATTGATGTGGAGATCAAGATTGATATAGAATTATATCACAGAAAGATTATTTTAAGTATCTTAAATATATCATTCAAAGTAGTAGCAAGATAGATGACAACATAGCTCATCGTATCAAATCAAGGCGGCTTAAATGGAGGGTGTCTTTAAAGTTTATGTGATAGGAAGATATCACTTAAGTTAAAAGGTAAATTCTATTATTTAGCAATCAATCTAGCCATGCTTTATAGAGTATTAGCCTATTAAAGAAATGTATAGTCATAAGTTAGAAATGGTGGAGATGTCGGTGCTCCAAGGAACTTGCAACCTTACATGAAAAGACAAGGTCTGGAATATAGTGGTAAGAGACAAGTTGGAGATGACTAACACTCTTAATAAATTAAGGGAGACAATGCTTAGGTAGTTTTGATATATTAAAAGGAAACACCCTCACACCCTAATGAGAAGATGCAAGAAGATTATACTTAGAGAATATAAAAAAAGACGAGGACGATCCAAGAAGAAGTAGGACAAGGTGATTAAGAATAATATTATTCAACTAGAGTTTATTGAGGACTTGACCCTTAACAGGAAACTTTGGCAAACTAGGATACCGGTAAAGGACTCTACATATAGAGGTTCTTTTCTTTTGTAGACTTTTTTCACTTTTTCTCAAAGTTTTATATATTTATACTTGCTCTTTTAGTATTTATTTATTTTTCATTTTTATCATTTCTTTGTTTTATCTACTTGTTTATTTTCTTTCTTATCTTTTTATTTATTTACTTACTTTTATTTGTATCTGTACCTTTTATTTTATTTTTATTTTTATCTTCATTTATGCAATTATTTATTTATGTATTTAGCTATTATTTTCTTTCAACCGTTTTCAAAAATATTTTTCAGTAGGTCTATTGAAAATAACATAACTACTAATTAAGGATAAGATTACGTACCTTTAAACTTTTTCAGACTCACATTTTAGTAAAATTTTTATTAGGACGATATTGTTATTGTAGTTAAAAGGCACAAAAGGGGTGTTAGAGAAATTCATCCCTACATCCAATAAGCACATTAGGGATTGTCAACAACCTACTAATCACTTATACTAACATACATTTTAATGTTTATTAAAGATAATTTTAGGGATGTCAATAGCGGCCTGTCGGCCAGGGTAGGCCTGGTGGCCTACCCATTTTTTCCAAAATGACGTCGTTTTGAAATTTTTTAACTTAAACAAACAAATAGCGAGTCGGCCCATTCCAACCTGTGGGCCACCATAGCCAGGGCTGCCTAGGCCCTGTCCGACCTATTAACATTCTTAGATAATTTATTTAATATGTACATAAAATTAATTATTCTAAATTATTTAAAAATATTTTTATGGCGAGACAAATGAAATATGTTTTCTTTTCAAATTAAGATTTTTAATAATCAACTTTGTAGTTTTAAGTATATGTTAAATAAATTATTAACAAATAATGAATCATAAACTATTTTTGTAATTTAAATTAAATAATAAATCCAATTTGATTGTAATTATTCTCTTCAAATTATTATTATTTAAATAAATTGTAACTCCATCGAAATAATTGATCTTTTGAATTGCGAAGCTTTGAGACAGACAGACTCCACCGATTGGGCCCCCTTCGCCACATCCACCATGAACACAACACCCCCAACGACACAACAAGGCTTAAGGTACAGCGAATCTAGACGACATTTTATGAAATGCACAGAATGTGGTGCCTCTTTATGTCTCCAAGTGGCGTATCCATAATACCGCGCACTATGTTAAGATTCATTGAACCTAGACCGTTTTTGAGTAAGAGGCGTAAAGTAAGAGTCAAATGAAAGCTTAAACATATATATCATATTAAGCACGCACTTAGTGGGATGTAGTCTTTTAGATTAAGGTTTTAAAAATTGGAGATAAAATAATAAGTTTAGCAAAATTAAAAATTTTAAATTATAATTGAAAGATATTATCTTATACATCAAAGAATTTAAAGTTTAATTTAAAAAATATTATTAAATAAAATTAATTATTTTATTTTAGTTAATAAGAACTTATTAATTTACAAAAATTAACATTAATTAATAAATTAAGGTATTTAATAACAAGAATTATTAAAGTAAATTGAACTGAAAAGTTAAGGGTTCAAAGTTTTTATGTTAAATGTATCAAACTAGTTGAATTTTCTAATAATTAGTTTTAAACGTTCGGTTCTTTGAAAATTTTAATTTAGTTGAAATAAAAATATCAAATACAATGTTATATTTTTTTAAAGTATAATTTTTGATGTTGAATAATTATTTTCAATCACCAAAAAAATTAGTAGGATTACATAGAAATGAGTCAGAAGTTAGAGTTTTTAACAAAAGTTGCTGGCATAAAAAAATGTTATAAACTAAATCTATAGGAGAATTATTAATAATTTTAAAAATTAAGAAATACATATTTAATATACCAAACCACAAGAGTTCTATATATATATATATATAAAGCTATATTAAAACTAAAAAAGGATTAAAAGAGTCAATGGTAACACATGAACTATACTAAACTCATTGTTCATTTATTTTTCATACAAGTGCAAGTGTTCCACTCATGGGATTTGTTACAACCACTCTTTATAAGAAAAGTCCTTATTTATCTCCTCACAAGGGAATCACATTAAGCAATCTGAGATAAAGCTTATAGTTAGCTAAATGCTTGAGATTTTGGCATTCAAACATGCATCCACAGCTTCCTCCACTGTCAAGAACACCTTTCCTCTAATCTTCTCCACAAAGTTGGCTAATTTTAACTTGTGAATCACTTGCCATCTTGGGTTTATGAAAGCCAGCTTAATTACACAAAAAGTAAAGAATGTCAAGTGGTTTGTAATAAGATGAGATTCCACATAATGTTCTATCAGTGTACCTCAATTCCATTTGAGATAAGATTTTTATGAAGCTCCTGCAGAGAAGCGATTCCTGATGTGTCTATGTTCACTAAATCTGCCAAATACTCATCAGATGTTATCAGAAGATTAATGGCAGACAAATTCATGAATTTCTCATTGTTCATTAACCTGACACTTACTGGAAATGTCAAGTATCACAAGCTGAACACTGATTTTCCCATTTTGTTTGTTGTTTCCATCTTCCTGATCTTCTGTTACTAGTTTCATTATCCTGAAAACAAAGATGAACAAGATTAAGAAAAGTAGAGGAAGCTATTTGAAGGTTAGAGAAGGGGTACGAGTCCTTTGTACTTTTCTTTAACGAAGTTGGCATTTGCAAAACAAATCAACCCTGATCTGAATCGGAGTACCAGGACAGGATTTGGCTTGATTGCCATAGGATATTGATCAACATTGCAAAAGATTTCACTTCCTGGAATTCTTCCAAGAACTTCTATGCCAGGTTGAATTGTTGTGATAATGATCTTCAGAAATGATACTGTCAACTGCAACAATCTCAAGTTCAACTTTAGTCAATTGTCATACATGAACACTTCTCGTGCTGGTTGGTTTAACTCGAAATAACAAAACAATGGAGGATCTTACCGCAGCAAGTAGGCCGACTTCAACAGATACAAATAACACCCCGAAGAAGGCTCCAACGCAAGCGAGGAAATCTAGTTTATCAATCTTCCAAATCTTGTAAGCCTCGTTAAGATCAACTAGTCCTGGAAGAGCAGAAAGTATGATAGAAGCAAGAATTGCAGTGGGAGTGAAGTACAAGAGCTTGGTGAACAATTCCAGAGATATGATTACTGTTATGCTCATCACAATGTTTGACATTGCAGTTTCACATCCAGCACTGAAATTCACTGCGCTGCGCGAGAAGGAACCTGCAAGAAGACAAGTTCCAAGGTTGGTTCATGGAAGTTTATTATCCAGACCAGATTCTATGTAGATTCAATAAAATATCGCACCAGTTGCAACATAGCAAGAAGATAAAGATCCTAAAGTGTTCATAACTCCCATGGCAATCATTTCTTTGTTTCCATCGATTCGGTATCCTTTAATGGAAGCAAAAGACCGGCCTACTGCAAGAGCTTCCTGTGGTGGTTGGAGATTACAAGAAAATGAAGAGAATTAGACAAAACTTAGATTCAATAGCTTTATAAAGCTTGATTCTAGTAATCATTTCTTACAGCTAGAGCAACGACAGCAACAACAATTCCAATTTTAGCAGCATCCATAGTACGCGAGTCATGGAACTGTAGTTGATGGATTGAGCTTGGGTTTAAGCCTCTTTTGATGTGTTTTATGATGTTGATTCCATGTTTGTCAGCTCTTGTCAAGTAAACAATCAGAGTTGATAATATCACAGATATCAGAGGAGCCATGGCTGGTAACCAGTAGAGCTTCTTCTTCTTCTTTCCCTGACAGAAGTAGAAACATTTGGACTAATATGATCATAGCAACAACCCAAGAGAAAAGGGTATAAGAAGTTTAGAACATACCACGAATCTAGTGATCAGAATGAAACATAGAAACGAACATCCAAGAATGCAATTTAGAGGATTCCACTGTCAAACAAAGAACAAAAATGGGATGAACAACTAGTTCCAAACATACATAAAACTATTCGAAAAAGCTTATGAAACACATGACAAGAACAAGGAAATAATCACCGAGTGATGTAGTGATATCCAGGTAGCTTTAAGGACGGAAATAATATCAGTTTTGTTGGTGAAATGAGTAAGACCCAGTAGTCCTTTTAGCTGTTGAAGGCCAATGATGATTGCAGCTCCTGCCATGAACCCAACAACTGCAGAATGAGAGAGAAAATCCACCAGAAATCCCAACCTGTAAATATATGAAACCAGGAAAGATATGTTAGGTTAGAAATTCTTTCGATCGGATTGAATCCCAGAAAGTTTCTGCAAATTTTGTTAGTCCATTAACCTGAACAGTCCGAAGATAGCTTGAAATATTCCAACAAAAAAAGTCGTGGTAAGAACAAGATTTCTGTAACCAACTGGATTCTCCACAGGATTTTCCACTTTCTGAACCATTGTAGCCAAAAGCAAAGAAACTACAGCGACAGGTCCGATTGCTATCTCTCTTGAAGTTCCCATAACAGCATATATCAATGGCGGGACGACACTTGTATCTGATGAAAACAAACTCTTTCAGGAAAAAGACGAAGAAGAAGAAGAAGAAGATCACACACGAATTTCTTGCTTCAGATAGCTAAAATTCAATACTGTGACTTACAAAGTCCATACTGAGGATCAAGACTTGCCAGAGTAGCATACCCAATGCTCTGCATGAAACATTTTCATATTATTAAGCAAAGAAACCTCAAGTTCTTAAAAAAAATCCTGACAGTGCTCACCTGAGGAATGCAGAGGCTAGCAAGAGTTAGACCAGCTAAAAGATCGTTCCTGAATTTTCTCGCCGTGTAGTTTCGAGACCAGCAAAGGATAGGAAACACTGCTTGAAACCAGACTAAGGGCTTGAACCCACCATTTTTGACAAGAGACGGAAGCTTTCTACCTTCAGGCAGAACCAGATCCATAAGCTCACGCCATAGACTTGGTGGGTCAGGAGCACTGAGCACCCACTTGGTTCTTTCAGCTCGACCATTTTTCTCAAGTTCAAGCAGTTCTTGGGGTGTTGATGTTTCAAGTGCCATTCTAGTTCATTGAAGTGTTTGGGAGAACTTGGGAGTGATCTTCTCTCTATCCTTCAGCTTTTTAGCTTCCTAATGCCTCTGCGAGCACCAGTGTTTAGATGATGGCGTGAAACTGAGAAAGCTTAGAAAGTGCATGGAGCGTGAGACTGCTTTATATAAATGAAGAATATAAAATCTTAACGGTTGAGGAATTCCAATAAAGGCTTATTTTGTGGTTATTAATTTCTTTAAATTAAAAAATTCTAATGGCTTAGATTACCCTAAAAATCATCTTTTTTTAATTGGATGGAAAATTAAATAAAGTAAGAATTTAGAGATTATATTTAATATATTATATTTAACAAGAATTTTGATCAATTTATAATTATGATACTTATAAGTTATCTTCAATTCTTTTTATATAATATAGAAAAAAGAAAACAGGGAAAAGATATTACAAAATTTTAAAATACTATTAATTAACTTAACTTATTGAATTTTTAGTATTTAGTTTTCTAAACTACAAAATGGAATTGTCTAATAAAAGATATAGTTTAAGCGGTGTTTTTAAGTAATAATTAAATAATTTAACTGATTCGGTCACTTCAATCATAAAAATTTTGAATAGATCAATTTTTTTGTAACTTTAATAATTTTTTTGTTAAAAATTGATCAGTTTATTAATTAATCAATTGATTTTTGTAAATTAATATGTTCTTATAAATTAAAATAAAATAATTAATTTTCATTTAAGAATCTATTGTATAATTAAATTTCGAATCTTTCAATAAGTAAGGATAATCTCTTTTAATCATATTTTAAATTCTTTAATTTTATTCAATCTGTATATGATTTTATAATAATCTAATATTAGTTATCTAAACTTTAATTTTCTTATTTTATGATTTAACTTCTAATATGATATTTAAAACATTATATTTAAATTCATATGTGAGATTGCACATACAATGTAAACTTGATTAAATTTCGGACCAGATTTGAACAGCACGATCTAAAGGCTTCGTTATCGAATTAATTGATATTCCTAATTAGAGATTGGAATTTCATTTTGTACCGGTCAGTACCGAGCAATAAGTACCATACCGGCCAGAGAACAGTACGAAATAAAGGTATTTATATACAAGATGTAAAAATTAATTGGTATCGACCTGTTTCGTCTGATACCAGCCATATACAAGTCAGTACCGAAAAATTTGAAAAATATAGAGTCTAAGTTGTAAAATTTTCAAAATTTTTTTAAATTTTCACTTATGCCTCTTCTCCCTTCAGAGCTTTTTAATTTGTTATTTAGTTAAACATTTATTAGGATTTTTTAATTTTTATTTTTAAAATAAAATAATATTTTATTACTAATAATAATTATACATTAAATAAAAATTAAAAATAAATTATTTTATTTAAATTTATTTTAATC
>JAOTAY010000189.1:32685069-32699875 GCA_025629805.1 Erythroxylum baracoense
CCGAAATCATCCTTGCCATGTTCTGAATTTCTGCATCAATATCACACGAAGTCTTTTGTCAAACTAGTCATTAAGGGAGCTACTTCATGTTATCCTTTATGTTGCTGTCTTTGTGGTGTGAAGATCATCTTAGTTCCACCTTGATCTTGAAGTTGGGTTTGGTGGCTTGAAAGGGCTGATATAGTTGGATCT
This sequence comes from Erythroxylum baracoense, assembly GCA_025629805.1. Taxonomy (NCBI): domain Eukaryota; kingdom Viridiplantae; phylum Streptophyta; class Magnoliopsida; order Malpighiales; family Erythroxylaceae; genus Erythroxylum; species Erythroxylum baracoense. The sequence continues at coordinate 32,685,262 of JAOTAY010000189.1, forward strand.
TTAGAGTACTGGATTGGCTTGATTTTTGAGATAGAATTGGAGTTAAATATGTAAGTAACAATCTAAGTTTTAAGGCATATTAAATGGTTTGACAATGATGTTTGAATTGGACTGAAATGCATGTGATACTGGTGAAGAAGAATTGCTAATATACGTTAGCTGTAATGTTTTCTTTGAACATCCTTTGTTCTTTTTATTATAATTCTTCTCCTGACATCTAAATGACATGAGACTAGGACCAATAGACTGATAACACATTTTGCTTCATCTGCACCAAAATTTATGAAAATCTTGGTGTCATTGGAAAGTTAAGACATGGGAGAACAATTTTCTGGCAGAAAATGTTATCAAATTACTTCAATTTCTTGATGATAATAATCATGCAAAGTGGACCCGAAAGTATGTTTTTTCAGACAAATCTAAATTGATTAATTGTGTATTGATATATGAATGAGTTTTATGACAAGAATAATGTTAAGGAACCCGGAATTTGTGATGAATATGCATTGTACATATTCAGTATACATAAATGTGAGTAAATAAATTCATAATTGTGAAAAAATTGATATGTGTATGTATTATATGTTATAGAGGAGCACTTTAAGCGCAATCACCCACACATTGCCGAAACTTCAAAGCAATAGCTTTCTGGAGCGATTTGTGAGTAACCTAGATGTGTGACCTCAATTTGTTCATAATATTTTGATTAAACTTGGTTTTTTTCTATATTTATTAGATATTGATATAATTATGAAATTGATGATTCCGAACAATTGATTGTTCGAGGAGTTTGATATTCGGGACTATATTGGGAGTGCTTATGATTTAAATGTGAATTTAATTGTACTAATTCTGGACATGAAGGTCCGAGGTATTGATTGATGAATTTGATATTGACGTGTTCCTTGAATGTGAATTTGGACTGACTATGTGTTTACTCAATATGTTTTTTAAAAGTTAGACTAAGGTCCGATGATAATTGTGATTTAAGTTGTGAATGATTGATTGAATATGATAAATAGTAATGAGACTATAAAGTGGTCGCATGAGAATGAGATTGAGAATAGGAATGATTGAAATAATGAATGATTGAATATTATTGTGATGCATTTCATACATGAATGCATGATCAGATAAAGATAGTTGTGACATGAGTAGCCACCGAACATGAGCTTAAAGCTCCGGAATCTGGTATAGAGCCAAAGGCTCGATATGTACAATGAGCCCTTTATCCACAACGGGTAAAGGATAGTATTAATGAACCCAGTATTCACAATGGATATGGAACAGTTTAGGCACTCAGTCACAACAACGTAATAATTGAAAGTGGGTCCCACATGAACATTGCATATACATTGATTAAGTGTGATCGACTGATTGAATTGGAATGTAGTTATGTCATTAAATGAGATTGGGATATGTGAAATATATGATATGTGATGCAATTTGTTAAATGGAAAGTTGTGAATTATGTGCTTATATGATTTGATATATGGCATGAATTAGGTGAACCATCGAGGATGGTTACATCATTGAATTCGGAAAAATCACCAAAATTATAACGCTGATATTTTAGGTCCGAGAGAGGACATTAGAGATAAACAAACTCTGCGGGAAGACTAATTATTGTACTTTTGTCAAGAAATAGCACAAAGGTCGGTCAACTGAGACTGAAAGAGTACTTAGTAGTTTTTGTACATATTCTCTTTCAAGCAGTGTGTTATGTATAGAGTTTGATATTGTATATATTCGAATAGTTTTGTAAAGCTACAATGTCAGTTTGGTTTTTATGAAATGAAATGAAGAATGGAGTTTGATTTTAAAATTTGGTGACTTTTATGTATAATAGTTGATGCCATGATTAACTTGGATATGTGTTTGCTCTAACATGCCATTATTATAGATTATATACTGGAATGTCCACTGGATGTTTTGGTATGTAATTTATAGTAGTAGGGTGTTACATACAATATATTATATGTGTGGAATAATTTATTTTGATTTCGAATTGATTCTTACTTTGATCTTTTTCTTTTTCGAGATTGGCTTGGCGTTCAGTCTACCCTACTTCTCAAAAATCATGCAAAGCATTCAAAGTGGGATGCCATAGCTTTAAGAGAGAGGGTCAGAGTCTGCTGTAGGCGAGAAAATGGATTTATCACACCATCGGTTTCTGTTACTAGATTGGATATCATAGCTTCTAGTTTTCCTTGACTTTCGCATTTAGTCTTGGTAGCAGTTCTACAATTAACTTTCTTTTTGAATTCCAACAATTTATTTTAATTGATTAATTTACTAAAATTGTTTAATTAATTTATAAATTATAAAAATATTAAATTAAATTAAAATTTTGATCAATTTTTATTATTATATGTTCTACATTTTTAATTAGATTTATAAACTTAGTTTTTTGTAAAGATAAATATCTAAAATCTAAATACTTTTGAAAATATTAAAAAACTACTAAGATATAATACTCATGTCATGCTCTTATAAGTTATTTTATACATAAATAACTAATACTAAACAACTAATTTTACCAAACATCTTTAATAAACAGCTGATGTCATCTGCTGATCAAATCAGATGATATAATGAGCTATTAGTTAACCGCTGATAGAATCCGCTATTATCTATTGCAATAAACTAATTGTCAACCAACAGTCTCTTTTCTTGTTTTCTCCTTTCCTCTGCGGAACAAGATGATTCTCGACAGCCTTGCAAACTCTGTAGATTATAATGAAGGAGAACGATGGTGGCATTCCAAGTTAGCAGGAAATGGGGCAAGCGAAAAGATTGATATTTACGATAATTTTGATAAGATAAAGAAGGCGAAGGAGAAGATGCAATAAGGACAACGAAGAAATAAAGATATCAATAACAGATAAGAGAAGACGATGGATGTAACTGAAACCAATCGGGAGAGGATAGAATTTCTTTTAGGGTCATTGGGAATCGGCAATGGCTGAAATTAAATAAGAGAGTAGAGGGATGGTTAATAGTGACTATGGGCGATTTTGGTGTACCGATGGGAATTGAATGAGGAAAGAGGAAAATTATGCTTTGGCTAGAAAGAGAGACAAAGGATATGAGTTGAGATCAGCTTATCAGTTATGACTAGGTTTTCTTTTCTTTCTCCAAGAGCGACATTTATTTTAATACAAAGGAATGAAAGAAAAGCCTAAACAGTGGGCCTTCGGGTTAAAACCCCACAGATATCCTCAAAGAGGATAGCAAGACATCCCGAAGGAGGAGATTGCAAACTAGTAAATCTGAAACCAAAAGACTCCGCATTAGAAGCCAACCAATCAGCGTAACGATTTCCTTCACGAGACATATGGCGGATGTGAATCGTCCAGGATTTAGCTAATAGAACATGAATAGCCTTTATCAAGGAAGTAGTATAGGAAGACCTCGATCCTGAGGAGGAAAGAATGTTAATGACGACTAAGGAATTAACTTCTAGCTCAACCTGTCGATAACCCATATCCCAAGCCAGATTCAATCCCGAATAAACACCTTATAACTCAGCATCCAGGGGCGAGCAAAAGCCAATATGATAGACGACCTCCCAACCAAACACCAAAACTATCGCGAAGGAGACCACCAGTAGAAGCAATCCGACTTGACGTTTGCTTCGCCCCCATCCGTGTTTAACCTGATCCATCCCTCACTTGGTTTGGCCCAACCAATATGCCTAATGATACTAGCGCCATAACCAATAGCAGCTCAAGAAGTAACTGTACTTGCTTTCACAACCCAAGTCGCATAATCTTGAACAATAGTCTTGCTAGCGACTAGCCAGGAGAAATCATCTTCAAATAAACTTTTATTTTGCCAAAGCCACAAGAACTAGCAGGAAACCCCAAAGATAATTGACCACTTTAAGCCACGTTGAAGTGTTAAGACTAAAGAAATCCGCAAGGGCCACTTCAGATGAAAAATGCATCCAAAATGGGCGCACTCTAGGGCAATCTCTAATAGCATGCAAACAAGATTCAGGATTGCCACAATAGTGACATCTGTCATCATCAGAAAGATGTCTATAAGTACGCTGCTGATTAGTCAAGAGTTTTCCTTTAGCAAATAGCCATAAAAAAGATCTGATACGTTGCAGACTTTGCCATTTCCAAATCAAAGACCATAATCTACTATTGCCTTTATCACCAATATTTTCAATTAACTCATACGCAGGTGCTATTGAAAAGGACCAATTTTGGTTTGGAGCCCACACCATACGATCTTCATCAATCTCAGGTCTCGGAGCCATAATGCCTGCAATTGTTATACACACTGCCAACGGAAGGACATCCTGAAACTTCTCCTAGTGCCAACACCCATCTGTGTCTACGAACTCTCTTACCTTTGCATACAAAATACTGTTTGGGATAAGATTAATAGCCAAGAGAGCTAAGGTCCCCCATCGCCAACCTAATTGTCTAACCAAAATTTGATACAAGTCCCATTACCTGCACACCATCTTGTACCAGCAAGGACAAATTTCCAGGTGGTAGAAATACCTCTCCAAACTGAAGAAGCTCTTCTACTCTCCAAGACCTCAGGAATATTCAAAGTATCAAAGTGGTATTTTGCTCAAAGGATCTATACCTAAAGTGTAGAAGGATTAGTGATTAACCCCCAACCAAGTTTAGTGAGAAAAGCATCATTAATAGAATGAATTTTTCGAAAACCGAGGTCCCCAGAATGCGTTGGTTTGCACACCGCCTCCCAACTCACAACATTAACCTTCCTTTGACCCTCCTTAGATCCCCAAATGAAATCGCGCATAATCTTCTCAAGATCATCACAAAACTACCTTGGTAACTGCACTGTTTGCATGGTATAGATAGGTAACGACACAAGAACAGATTGCGTCAATGTGACCCTACCTGCAAGTGAAAGAAAGTGAGCACCCCAACTTGCTAGTTTATGTTGAGCTTTATCAAGGATGTATTGATATGTATGCCTTGTCAATCTTTCATGAATTAATGGCACCCCAAGATACTTTCCAAGGTTCGCAGTGAGCTGGAAACCCAAATTCTTACTTAGGGCGCGAGCTCGAGGCCGAGAAATATTCTTTGAGAAGTAGACTTTAGACTTGTCATTACTGACTTTTTGTCCTGATGGCATACAAAATGTATTTAGAACCCTAGAGATTAACTACACTTGATCCATGGAGTCGCAGCAAACAAAATGAGATCATCCGCAAAGAAAAGGTGAGAGATGGTAGGACCTCCTCTACTTAGCCTAATCGGTTTCCAAGTTCCTTGTGCTACCTCAAAATAAATAAGATGTCCCAACCTCTCCATACAAAGAACAAACAAATAGGGGACAAAGGATCTCCTTACCTGATTCCTCTATTCGGAGTAAAAGAATCAAAGAGTTCACCATTCCCACAAACTTGCATTGAGACTGAAGTAACACACTTCACAATCAAACTAATCAAGTCCGTTGGCAAACCAAGATCCATTAAAGTATCCAGGATGAAGTCCCATCGGAGACGATCATAGGTTTTCTCTAAATCTACTTTGATTGCTAGAATCCCATATTTCCCTTTTTTCTTCCTCATCAAGTGAATGACCTCCTGAGCAATAATAATGTTATCTGTAATTAAATGGCCAGGAACAAAACTGCACTGGTTGTGAGCTACTAGAGAATTGAGGACAGGTTTCAGATGATTCACTGTAACCTTAATAATAGTCTTGTATAATAAATAATAGAGACTAATCGGTATGAATTGAGTGATGGACACTGGGGATTGGACCTTCGGGATCAAAATAAGGACAGTTTGATTCAGCTCTGACTCCCATTGTTCATGCTTGAACACCTTCTGAACAAATTTAAACACAGATTGGCCCATTAAATTCCACTGCTTTTCGAAGAATAGCTCATTGAATCCGTCAAAACCAAGAGCTTTATTGGCATCCATCTCAAAAAGAGCTTTCTTAATTTCATCATATACTATAGGAGAGCAGAGAGAACCCAACTCATCTTCTGTCAACCTAGGAAAGGCTCCAACCATAGGAAAATGGATCATCATACTTTTGTCGTCTGAGAAAAGCTTGTGAAAGTAATCCTTAGCTAAGTCACGAAGTAACGTAGGATCTGTGATCATGTTTCCACTATCATCCTTTAGCATTTCTACCTTCAATCTCTTCCTCTTTGCCATAGTCACCGTATGGTAATATTTAATGTTGTGGTCTCTATGAGCTAACCACTTACTATGGGATTGTTGGTGCCAAAATAATTCCTCTTCATACTGTTAGTAGTGTGCCCTAGGTCAATGGTCATATGTGACTTTTGTACTGACATTCTGACTTATTAATAATATATTATGAGGGATTCTTTTATATATGCATGTATATTGTTTATGTAATGTGATTTACATTCCATGAATAGTGTTAGGCTTATGTCATCAATTATGTGACTTGATAGTAAAACCATAAGCATTATAATACTATTCTAAACTGTCTCTGGTCGATCATTATTGGTGGAACAATAATGAATTAAGGCTAGTATGTGTTCTGATTGATGATCACGTTTTATTGATCATGGATATGAGTTATCAAATTAGATACATAGATATATGTTAGAGAACATATATTGGACCAACCCACAGAGAGACCATTACATGGTTTCATGTCATTAGTGATTCTTAATATGATTTGACTTTAGTCCTTTGACCTAAAGTCATCATGGTTTCCTACATGAGGAATTCAGTGTTTTGACATTAGACTAAGTTATCTTTAACCGAATAACAAGTAGTCTTATGTTGGACATTAAATGAATCATGTGGAGGGATGTGAATGACATAGATGGGATTTTTACCTCTCTTAAATGAGAGAAATATCATTTAGGCCTCTTGACAAGTATGACTAAAGAAATGCATGGCTGTGCTCAAATCAATTGATGAGGAGTCATCAATGTCATTTGTTATAGTCAGTCAACTTAGGAATCAAGAAACTATGATTAATCAGGTTGACATGTACCATGCCTTATGATTAATCTTGATATAGTGTTACAAAGGGACTGAGTTTGTAACCATGATTACAGGTTAAATCAGATTATCGATCCTTATTTAATTTGGGTAGTCATAATGTCTTGCTATAGACCACTTATGACTTATGGGTTTTGATCAAGCCCATTACCAATATAAAATGAGCCTACAGGGTCGCACAAAAAGAGTGATGTGATTTAGGCTTATTCTCTTGGGGCCTAATTTATTAGGCACTAAATAAATATTTATGGATATATTTATTAGGCTAGATTGAATTAAGTTATCAGGCTTTTATTATATGAGATATAATATGGGTCGAAACTTATTGGGATTCCATAATCCTAACAGGTTTAGGATTACAATATTCTTATTCCTAATAGGAATAGGGATTGGGGTTTCTCTATAAATAGAGAACTTATGTCTCATTAGAGAATATACAAAAGCCCTAGCCACCTAGACCTAGCCATTCGTTCTTCTTCCGAGAGAAAAATTGTGTGGCATTCTAAAATGTTTTAGAACATGCTAACACACATTAGCCGCTGCCCGGATTGTTCATCCTTGTGTGGATACTAGTAGAGGACGTTTGCATGCTGCAGTATTTATAAATATGAAAAACAAATACCAATCCGCGTCAAGGGGTAATTTCGTACATGTTGTGGAATTTCGATTATACTTCTTGTTGTGTAGTATGGTTCATTTTGCTGCGTATTATGAATAACTGGGCCATAGGCGATCTAACACTATCACCATGCCAACGAGCTGTTTTCCCATCGAAGGTTCCCAGTGACCTTGCCAACGGGCTCTTTTCGCATCGAAGGTGCTGAACCTACCGTCCCAACGAGTTGTTTTATCATCAAAGGTGCCCAATAATAACTATGCCAATGGTTCGTTTTACTCATCGAAGGGGCCCAACATAATCGAAAAGCGATCTTTTCCCACAAAGGATCCCCAGTGACTGTGACAACAGATTGTTTTGCATACCGAAGGTGCCCAATGACCATACCAATGAGATATTATGCCCATCAAAGATGTGCCAACGAACTGTTTTCTCACGGAAGGTGCCCAACGATCATGCCATCAGGCTATTTTCCTCATCGAAGGTTCCTAAAGACGTTGCCAATGGGCTCTTTTCTCATCGAAGGTGACTAAGCCACTACCCCAATGGGCTCTTTTCTCAACGAAGGTGCCCACAAACAATGCCAATAGGCTTTTGTGCCCATCGAAATTACCCAACAATAATGCCAACAGGCTTTTTTCTCACCAAAAATGCCCAGTGACCATGCCAACGGGCTATTGTGCCCACCAAAAGTGTGCCAACAGATAGTTTTCTTACCAAAGGTGCCCAAAGATTGTGCCAACGGGCTATTTTGCTCAACAAAGTCTCCCATAAACATTGCCAACAGCTCTTTTCTCACAAAAGGTGCACAACGATGATGTCAGTGGGTTGTTTTTCTGACCATAGGTCTGCCAATTGGCTATTTTCTCATTAAAGGAGCCCAACAATCATGTCAATGGGCTTCGTAGCCTAACGAAGGTGCCCAATGATTTTGTCAATAGGCTAGTTTCTCATCAAGGGTGACCCAGCCAACTAGTTGTTTTCACGCTAAAAGTGCCCACCAACATTGCAAACAGGTTGTTTTCTCTTCAAAGATGCCCAACAATTGTGCAGACGTGCTATTTTGTCATTGAAGGTACCCAACGACAATACCAAATGGTTGATTTCACACCAAAGGTGACTAATGACGATGCCAACAAATTGTTTTGCTCATCAGAGGCACCCAACGACGATATAAGTGGATTGTTTTCCTGCCACTGGTGTGCCAACGGGTTATTTTCTCTCCGAAGGTGCCTAGGGTGTAACATCCCGTTCCCATATTAAGGGTTAGAGCCTAGGAATACCAATAGGAGAACTAGCAATGATATAATAGCGGAATTGACTTCATACTCATGCATAATATAGCATGCATACATGTGAATTTAATTATTGTACACATTACAATAATTTGTTTATGCAATCATTTGACATTTTCCTAGTGTAAATGATTGAGCTAATGTGATTATGATATGGATAATGAATATTTTTCCTTAAAAATTGATTTGGTGAATTAAATTAGTGATTTAGAATTTTCGGTGAAATTTGAGAATTTTCTAGAATTAAGGGTACTTTTGGATTATGAAAAATGCTGAGTGGCGAGACAATTGATGAATAGTACTAGAAATAAGTGTTAGATGGTAGTAAAAATTTTTATAAATGACATTAAGGTTTAATGACAAGTGTCATTGAAAATTGGGAGTCAATTGGATTCGAATTGGAGGACAAATGGACTAGATATTACCGACACCAATTGGTAGCCATAAGTTGGTGACATATGGTAAGTGACAAGTGTCACTTGCCATACCACACACCACACTCTCGTATTTACCAATTACAAGATAAGTTCCATTGTTTTCTTCACTTTGCCAAATGCTCTCTTCTTCTCTTCTTTGTGTTTTTTTTATTCTTCTCCATCATTTATGACACTCTCTTCTCACACACACCATGTTGATCCTTGCTATTATTTTTCATCACTAGTTACTCAAAAATCCTTGTCTTCTTTATCTTGTTATTAAAAAAAACCCAACCGATGCTTCCATGAAAGATGACTGTGTGATACTTTGGAAAATACAGTTTATGGTGATTTTTTAAGAAGAGTTGTTTTCACATTGAAGGTGCCTAGCGATTATGCCAACTAATTGTTTTACTTATCGAACATGCACAATAATGATGCCAGTGGATTGTTTCCTGCCACAGGTGTACCAACGGGCTATTTTCTTACTGAAGGTGCCCAGTGACCATGCCAATGGGCTCCTCTGCCCAATTAAGGTACCCAACGATGGTGCCAATCGGCTATTTTCTCATTCAAGGTGCCCAATGACCATGCCAACGAGCTTTTTTTTCTCACAAAAGGTGCCTAGTAGCCATGTAAGTGGGTTTTTTTTCTTACATAAGGTGCATAGCAACCGTGCCATCAACTTATCTTTCTCATCAAATGTGCCTAGCAATTATTCCAAAGGGTTGTTTTACCCAGCAAAGGTGTGCAAATGCATTATTTTCTAATAAAACATGCCTAGCGACTATGCCAATGGGTTTTTTGCCCATCGAAGGTGCCCATCAACAATGCTAAAGGGTTGTTTTCTCACCAAAGGTGAGCAACGAACATGCCAACGGGTTGTTTTGCTCAACAAAGTTGCTTGACAACCATAACAATGTGTTCCTTTTCCCACCATGGTTGTGCCAACGGGATGTTTTCTCACCGAAGGTGCCTATTGACCATGTCAGTAGGTTCTTTTTCCCATTGAAGGTGTCCAATGATAATGCCAACGACCTCTGGTTGTTTTGCCCACCATAGGTGTGCCAACAAACTATTTTATCACTGAAAGTTCCCAGTGACCATGCCAACGAGCTATTTTGCCCATCAAAGGTTCCCAACGACCTTACCAACGAGCTCTTTTTGCATCGAAGGTGCTGAACCCACCGTCCCAGTGGGTTGTTTTCTCAACGAAGGTGCCTAACGACTGTGCCAATGCTTTGTTTTACTCACCGAAGGTGCCCAGCGACAATGGCAAAGGGTTCTTTTCCCATGGAAGATCCCCAGCGATCATGCCAACAGGTTGTTTTGGTTATCGAAGGTGCCCAACTACCATGCCAACAAGCTATTATGCCCACTAAAGGTATGCCAATGGACTGTTTTCTTACCGAAGGTGCCCAGCGGTCATCCTAATAGGCTATTTTCCTTATTGAAGTTTCCCATAGACCTTGCCAATGGGCTCTTTTCTCACCGAAGGTGACTAGGCCACTTCCCCAATGGGTTGTTTCCTCATCTAAGGTACCCTAAAATTGTTCCATTGAGTTGTTTTGCTCATCAAAGGTGCCCACTGATAATGCCAATGAGCTTTTGTACCCAACAACAATGGCAACGGGCTCTTTTTCTCACCAAAGGTACGCAGCGACCATGCCAATAGGCTATTATGACTACCAAAGGTGTGCAAACAGATAGTTTTCTCACCAAAGGTGCCCAACGATTATGCCAACGGGTTATTTTGCTCAACGAAGGTTCCCAGAGAAATTGCCAACTAGCTCTTTTCTCACCAAAGGTGCACAATGATGATGCCAGTGGGTTGTTTTTCCCACCACAGGTGTGTCAATAGGCTATTTTCTCATCGAAGGTGCCTAACGATGATGCCAATGGGCTAGTTTCTCTTCGAATGTGCCCAGGGACCCTGCCAACTTGATGTTTTCACGCCAAAGGTGCCCAGTAACATTGCAAATAGGTTGTTCTCTCATCAAGGATGCCCAACAACTATGTAGACTTGCTATTTCGTCATCGAAGGTACCCAATGATAATACCAAATGGGTGTTTTCACACCGAAGGTGTCTAACGACTGTGCAAACAAATTGTTTTGGTCATCGAAGGCACTCAACAACGATGCGAGTGAATTGTTTTCCCGTCACAAGTGTTCCAACTGGTTGTTTCTCACCAAAGGTGTGCAACGACCGTGCTAATGGGCTTCTTTACCTAATTAAGGTGCCCAAAGATAGTCCCAATAGGCTATTTTCTCAACGAAGTTGCTAAACGAGTGTGTCAACAAGTTATTTTCTCACCAAAGGTGCCCAGTAATCATGCAAAGGAGTTGTTTTCTCACATAAGGTGCCTAATAATCATGCCATCAAGTTTTTTCCTCATCGATGGTGCCTAGCGACTATGCAAATACATTGTTTTGCCCACCAAAGGTATGCCAACGGACTATTTTCTCATTGAGTGTGCCCAGTGACTATGCCAACAGGCATTTTTACCCACCGAAGGTGCCCACCAAAAAAGCCAAAAGGTAGTTTTCTCCCCAAAGATGAGCAACAACCATTCCAATGGGTTGTTTTGCTCACCGAAGGTGCCCAACAACCATACCAATGTGTTGTTTTTCCCATCACAGTAATGCCAACGGGTTGTTTTCTCACCAAAGGTGCCTATTAAGCATGCCAATTAGCTCTTTCTCCCACGAAAGGTGCCCAACGACAATGCCAACAGGCTTTGGGTTTCTTGCCCACCATAGGTGTGCCAACGGACTATTTTATCACCGAAAGTGCCCAATGACCATGCCAACGAGCTTTTTTACCCCTCGAAGCTTCCTATTGACCTTGCCAACAAGCTATTTTCGCATCGAGGTGCTGAACCCACTATGCCAATGGGTTCTTTTCTCATCAAAGATGCCCAGTGATTATGCCAGTGGTTTGTTTTACTCACTAAAGGTACCCAGCGACATTGTCAAAGGGATCCTTTCCAGCCGAAGATCCCCAGTGCCCATGCCAACTAGTTGTTTTGCTCACTGAAGGTACCCAACTAAAGTAAATCACACGTTAATATAGAAATTACTTATAATAGACAAAATACACAAGAAGGAGGTTGAATTGTGTAATCTTTTCGTAAATTCAAAATCTTAATTTTTATTGATAAGAACTTCTCTCACTTGTTAAAGGAGTATCACTAACGTTATAAGAAAATTGTTACGTAGATAAATTGCAAATAACTTCTATATACTTTTTCTTAAAACCAAAATAAAATAAGTTGAGAGATAGAAGATAGACACTGCGATTTTATACTGGTTCACCCCAAACCGTGGGCTACGTCCAGTCCTCAGAATTCATCTGAGTTTTCACTATACTTCAGCAAATTTACTAGTATTCTTTCTTCCCTTCTAAAGCCTCTTCAGTTCTCTTACACCAAGTATTCTTTCGGCTATCTTAGTCTCTCCAGGCTCTTAGCCTTTTCTTTCTCTCACAAGAAAGATATTGTGAGCTATTATTACAGTAGGTTTAGCTCTCTTGGTATCGCACTATAGAATTTTTCTTTTCTAAGTATACACTTGAATGCTCAAAAGATGTAAGATCAAAAGTTTTCTGAAAAGTTGTTTAATCTTCGACTACGACTAGTATTTATAGTCTAAGTCTCCAACTGCGTCTTGATTCTTGATAACTGCTTCTTAAGTCTTGATAACCGCTTCTTGAATCTTGATAGATGTTATTTAGTTAAGTTCTGTAACTAATTCCAACTAACTAACTGCTCGACGTACTAGCGTATCTTCTGCTTTGTATCGTCTGTGTTTTCTTCTTCTGTGCTTTGCACTTCTTCTGTGTTTTTACTTCTTTTGTATCTTCTGATTCTTCTGTATCTTTGCGCTTCTTCTGTTTTCTCCGCTTCTTCTGTGTTTTGCGCTTCTTCTGTGTTCTCTACTTCTTCTGTGTTTTACGCTTCTTCTGTGTATTTCTTCTGTATTTTGCTTCTTCTGTATTCTCCACTTCTTCTGTGTTTTGCTTCCTTCTGTGTTTTGCTTCTTCTGTACTTCTTCTGTATCTTCTGCTTCTTCTGTGTTTTGCTTCCTTCTGTGTTTTGCTTCTTCTGTGTTTTGTTTCCTTCTATGTTTTGCGTCTTCTGTTTCTTCTGTGTTTTCCTTCCTTCTGGGTTTTGTACTTCTACACACTTAACACACTCATCAAACTAGTTCATTTATTTCTAACATTATTATTATTTGATTGTCATCAAAATTAATCATCGTAAAGTCCTCCTGACTTAACAAATACTTAATTCCATATTGGGTAACTCATCTAACTTTTCCCATTTCCATCAACAAGTGGATTGACCAGTTACTTAAAAATTTCTTGTGGTCAGGTAGAAGTGATAGAATCCATAAAAGCAAGGTAAGATGGAGTGCGGTGTTTGATTGAGAAGAGATTTCATCTCAATCAAACAACTTATGGAAAAGTAAAGAAGATGCATCCCCTGTTAGAAATAAACTCACACATTATTAAGAAGTTCTCATGGATGAGATACTCACCCCTCATTAGAGTTGTTGTAAGCAGGTGCTAAAATTTGGTTTGTAGCCCTTGTGGGCTATTTCTGGAGTAAAAGATCCATAATTAAAGGCCCTTTAATGAATTTTTTGGGTTTTGAATGGAAGATACATTCCAATATCACTACAATGGTAGGACATTACTAGAATACAACTCTAACAAGCTATATTTTCATACCTCATTCATAACTGATCAAGTAATTCATTTCAAATGTGAATTTTAGGGTGCAGCTAACAACTTGGACCTTTTTTGTTATTTATGCTACTAATAATTCTCTCCAAAGAGTCAAATTATGGGAGGATATCAAGGCCCTTTAATGTACCACTAGGGGACCATGGGCCGTGGCAGGGGATTATAATTGTATTTTCTCTTCAAATGAAGCAGAAAGCAAATAGACTAAATGGAGTTGATAGATTTCACTTTAACAACTATTTGGTGGATGTAAGACAAGTAGGATATTTTGACATTTGAAATAAGCAGCAAAGGGATTACTTCATAAGGAAAAAAACTTGATAGATTTTTAGAGAATCAATTGTGACACCCCAACTCCCGCCGGACCCGAACCCGATATCGACAGTGATACCCGGATCCGTGCCCCGTGAAGATGGCATGTCACATCACTTAACACTTAACAAAAATCGGTATAAAATTTTTTTTTTTTTTTTTTGAAACACTTTTCACTAATCACTTTACACTTGGCACTTATTGTGTGCCCACTTTTCTTTTCAAACACT
>JAOTAY010000189.1:32704924-32733810 GCA_025629805.1 Erythroxylum baracoense
GGAAGGTTCCTGCAATGGAACGGCGGATCGAGATAGGCAGACAGGATTGAAAGGCGTCCCAATTCCAATTGTCAGCATTGTCCGTGAAATATTGCACACAGTGGTTGATGTCGAACTCTGGGACAGGAGATGTGATATGTGTGAGGAGCGGCCCTGCAGCTTCTATTCGTAGGAAATGGTTTCTGCGAACAGACAACATGAGTAATTTCTTGAAGTACTTTAGCTAATTATGTTGGATGTGACTTGGCAATGGGGTTGGCGTAAGACCTAATCTTTTATAGGTTGCAATTCAATCGAAATTTGGGTCAAAATTAGAGTATGAGATGGTCGAATTATATTCAAGCTCAATCAAGCTCGACTACGCTTCTTTTTTAATTTAAAGCCTTACTTGAAATGTAAAAAAAATTACAATAATAATTTAATAAAAGTTCCACTCAACTTAGGGTATGAGAAAATCCAAAAATATGTATTCTTGTTCGGTAGAGATACTATTTACAACAGAAATATATAAAAAATATATATAACATTACAAGAAAATACACTTAGGTTATGTGAGAAAATGTTTAGACTAAATAATTAAGGAAAAAGAATAGGGACACCTCAAGCTCGACCCTTACTTTCTTGGGTCTAGGCTCAACCAAAATTATTCTTTTTTGAAAAAAAAAGGCAAAAATAACGTCATTTTACAGTTATCCGTTGGGCCTGGAGTAGGGCCGGACCAGCGCAACCCTACCCGAGGCCAAATCGACATGGACCTGGCCCATTGACTTGGACTTTAGCGAACTACACATAAAAGAATAAGATTAAATACAAAGCATAAGACTCAAAATAAAATTTAAAAAACTCTTTAACTGAGATCCTCTACCTAGATCTTAGTATGTCAAAGTTTGCTATTGAGGACCATGTCATTAAATTCTAGCTGAGTCGTACCATTATTGATAATCTCTCCCAAATTTTCTTAGACTTTTCTTTTTTCTTCTTACAATCCCTAAGTATAATTATTTTGTATCTTCTCACTAGAGCGTCAGGATGTCTCCTTTTACATGTCTGAATCACTTAAGCCTTATATCTCTTAATTTTTTAGTAATACTAACTACCTTTAATTTGTCTCTTACTATTATAAACCTAAATCTATCCCAAAACTCAATTAAATTAAATTTTGTTTATTGATTTTACTGTTTTTTTGTCTAAATTAAGTGGATATGAACTTATTTTCCTAACTAAAAACAAGAACAAAATCTAAGCTAGCTTCAATCTTGTTCCATCGGTTAATTAATTAGTTAATCATAAGTCGGCATTGTTGATTTTAGATCATAACACAAAGAAGAAATCTCATGATTTCAGAAGCATACAAGATCCTACGCATGTCACTAAGAAGGTTAGGATGATATATTAACTTAAAGTGCAGTAGAGTAACTCCTTGTATGCTTGATGTTTTGCCTCCCTTGAGGATATCCACTATGGCTTCTCCTTCTTCTCCAACTCATCGTGGTTAAAATGGATGGAGTAGATCGATCTCGTCACAACGCACTAAGGTCAGAAGAGTTGCTAATTTGTGAAAGTAGTAATCCTTATGGTTCACCTATGATGCTTTTAATAAGGGAGTGTTTTCAGCTCAAAGATGAGGAGAAGAATATAGTATTCGGCCAAAGAAAAAAAAGCTCTCTCAAAAGAACTACTAAATTCCTTTTATGGGCCACCAAAAGGTGCCTTTGAATAGTCATAACTCTTTCAAGAGTTATGTCTCTTGGCGAAACATCATGACTCTTGGCCAAGGGACACATTCTTCGACAAAGAGTCGTGTATCTTCACTTAAAGTCATGATGGTACACTCATGACCATTCATTCTTATATATGAACCCCTTTTTGGGCGAATGGTCACAATCATTGGTCGAAGCAACACATCCTTTCATCCAAAGTACACATACCAAGTTGAAAGGGTGTCATGTATGTTCATTCTAAGGCAAGGTATATGATGAATCTTTCCCATTGGCCGAATTTAACCTCTTGGTCGAATTCATGTATCTATGTGGAGACAATAAACTTGCACTTTAATGCTGCGTATGGTTACTGTGATCTATGGGCTGAGACGGAACGAAACAAAAATTTGGAGGTAGAACATAACAAAAATTAGAGACAGTGAAGTGTTTAGTTGTGATGGACAAAACAGATAAAATTGTTTGCGTCTCGAGGACAAAAATATGTTTGGTTGCAGTTGACAGAACAGAAAATAGTGTCAATGACCAAATTACCCCTGCAGTATAATATGATTGGAAATATGTAATTCATTGATTATTTTAAAACGAATAATTTGTATTAGTATTTTTTTAATTGTATCTATAAATAAGGAATCTAAAAATTTAATGAAATGAGCTAAAAAAGCGGTTGCGGTTGTTGAAAAGAGATAAAATAACCAAAAAACTTATTGATTTAATAAACTATTAATTATTATATAAATAATTAAAAAATATATTATTAATCATATAAATTTAAAATTATAAATAATAAAATATTATATTAAAATAAGAAAATATAAATAAAATAAATTTAGTAAATAAAATATTTCATAAAAATATTATTATTCATATAAATTCAAATTATAAATACTAAAATATTAAATTAAAATAAGAAAATATAAATAAAATAAATTTAGTAAATTAAATATTTCATAAAAACTATATTATTTGTCATATAAATAAAATCAATGAAGTTTGGACTTGCATTATATTAGTTGCGGGTATAATGGAAAATAATAATTATCATAAGGTTATTAATGGAAAATAGAATTTCTACCGTAGAAGTATTTTCCTACCGCAACCATCTTTCTATTTATCGATTTCTACGGTGACACCGTTCTTTCCTCCAACCTCCAATTATTCACCGACAAGTCCAAATATGTGACTACTTTTAAAAATTATAGTAGATAAATACTTATTCTCGTCGGACTGCAGATCTAATCGCATTCAGTATCTTTTTCTCATGAACATACCATGTGACCATGGCCGCCCAAAAGCATCCATCCAAATTAGCGTAGAGACCTGATTTGCTAACCAGCTATAAGCTGACTTAAAACTTAGTTAATCCCCGTGTTGACCTAGAAACATGACAAGGGTTGAAGTTGTCATCACTTTTTCCTTTATTCTTAATTATATGATTGAGATCAGCGGAAAATTTATTTATTGAACACTATAAATTCGGTTCATGATTTATTTTTTAAAATTTTTTACTTTATTCTTGATTATTTGATTAAAAATGATTTAAATTTTAATTACTTTCATAAATCAATTTAAAATCAGTCAAAATTTTTATTAAATTGTACAAAATTAATTCACCAATTCTCAATTCTTTAAACCTCTTAAGTGTCATTAAAGAGCTCTATAGTCATGAATTCGCTAGAGTCGAGTTCCTCAATTGCAGACTTTTCATCACCGGAAGTATCGGATTGAGAATGGATAGATATGAAGTTTGCACACGAATCAAAGAGATTCCAAATCAATTGAAAAGGCCCTGTAAAATGATTGAAATATCTTATCTCACATGTTCTTTGATACATTCAAGCTCCTACACTCGATTTTTAGTGTATAAGATTCACATAAAAATAGGTTAAAAGTGGATGCCGGTCTACTATGCAACCTTAAAAACAATTAACGAATAGGAAGAAGACCGTACAATGATCATAACAATAATCGTATATGGTCAAAGCCGGCCGCCATTTACACCTTCCTCACTGATCGCTGATGAGATCGTCTTCTCAGTCCTTCAAGTTGCTTCTCCCACACAGCTTTTGGGAACACATTTTTCTTATAACTATCCCATTCCAACATATAATCATCGTAAATTCGACGTGAAACCGGATCGGACAATGTTTCATAGGCCTCTCGAACCTCGACGAATCGCTTGGTGGACTCTTCCTTCAACGACGGAGGGCAAACATCAGGGTGGTAGAGCAGTGCCATGCTTTTATATGCCTTCTTTATATCATCAAACCCTACACTCTTGGACCTTAGAGAAAGAACTTCATAGAAATTTGTCTTCTTCTCGAGCATTACCACATGATGATGAGCCCTACAATAAAGGTTATTGTGAGCTTCTTGCCTTGACCTTACTCTTCGACCCATTTTTGCCACATTGCAATTCAATTGCAGGGACATCTCCATTTTAGTATAAGAGGAATAGATCAGAGAGCGATGAAGAAAAAACAGTCCTTTGGTTGCATTCTGAGCTGATTTATAAGCATGAAGAAGAATGATTCTTAGGATTCTGCTTTGTTTGGAATTTTTATATTCTTTCAAGCCGGTGTCACGTTGAACGTAATTTTGGCAGGGAATTGACAACCATGTATTTCTATTTTCTTAGGACTTTCCTAGCTGTTCTCGCTTATTTAATAGTGAAGAACAATAAATCTTAATCACTGTTTGTCTTACATGTGGTCTGCTCAAGAAGTTTATATTCTTAAGTAGTCAAAACACTTAAACTATATCGATAATGACAATGTTTTTTTGTGAATTGATTTCGATTTGCAAGAATATGAATAGGGTTCAATGGATTGTAAATGATTGCGTAACGATAACGTAGGTACAATAATAATATTAAAATGACAATTATAATTATAATTATCAACCATTAAATTATCAAATTAGTTTCGTCAGTTCAATCGTAAAATTTTTAATCGGCCAACTTTTTGATTTAGTTTTTAATTTTTCAAATCGGTTTACTTTAATAATCTTTATTATTTAAAACAATTCAATTTATTAATTAACTTGTTGTTTTCGTAAACTAATCAAAATTATAAAGTAAAATAAGCTCATCTAATGTCAACTTCAATTTTTTTTCTAACCCTTGGATTGTATTCTTTATAGAGAGATTTTCTTCTTTCAATCTTTCATTCTTTCTACACCTATTCACCCATTTTTTATACATAGCTTTTTCCTTTATATCATCTAGGCTACCTTCATCACTGTTATAATCTGATATTGGGTCTTGAGTTGAGTTGTTTACGTTTTTTTGGAAAATTTTCATTTTTTCCCTTTTTTTCGTCTTCAATTACTTCCTTCTCAAGTGCTGTTAAGCAAGTAACTGGACTTTTGCTATGTAAAACAACTAACGCAGCATCATTAATGATTTTTTCTTCACTATTATACTCACTTCCGAATTCATTCTCACTCCAAGCGCTTCTATAGGATTTCCCTTTTCTTTTCTTCAAAATATTAGCACATTCAGCTTGAACGTGCCCGAAACCCTGACACTCATGACATTAGATTCTCTTCACATTCCTTTCACCCTTTTGAGCTTTGGCTTATTGCTTTAAGTTGATACTCAGAAGAACTCCCACTATGTTGTCTAAATTCGGGTCTGTCCTTTTTCGTTCTTTTCAACCACTTACTGAACTCTCGTATTTCATATCTTCATTCTTATCAGATTCATCTTCTGTATCATTCACATCTTTTCCATTTTCAACCTATAGTGTCAATCATTTACTTCTTTCTTGCTTACCCCTTAAAAGATTCATTTCAAAATTTGTAAGAATTCTAATTACCTTTTTCAATGACAGATTATTAATGTCTTGGGCCTCCTCTATTGCTGCAATTTTCGAAATAAATCTCAGAGGCAGTGATCTTAACATCTTCTTGACAAGTTTCAAATCGAAATATTTCTTTCCGAGTTGATGTGTCTGATTTGCTATAGCTCGCAATCTTTCATGAAAGTTCCCAATTATCTCATTTTCATCCATCTTCAGTTCTTCAAACCTCACAGCTAACATTTATACATTTGGGCCCTTCATGAATAGTCTGCAAAGCATCTCACGCTTCTTTAGCCGATTTACAGGCTGATATCATTGAGAAACGTCCTGCATCAACAACAGTAAAAATCACATGCATTGCTTATGAGTTTCTAAGAGCACTTTCTTCTTCGACTCTTGTCCATTCAACTGGTTTTTTTCGAATAGCCCCTCCTTTATCATCAGTAATCATCGGATGCGTCCACCCATGTACTATCGAGTGCCAAACTTTTGTACCCTGAGCTTAAATAAAGACCCTCATTCGTGATTTCCATGTAGGATAATTGGAATTATTTAATAGTGGTGGCCTGATAATTGATGTTCCCTCTCTTATGGCCATAATTACAAAACCTGGATCTGCACTAATTTAATGTATCAAGTTCTGATGACCTGCTCTGATACCAATCGAAAAACCGTAGATGGCAGTAGTTTCACAAGCTTTCTAATTTTACGTGATCGTCTCTATCACAAACAAAAACAAAAACAATTAAAAGTGAAATAACAAATAACATCATAAATTTGGTAACGCAGTTCGGCACTCCTTGTTTACGTCTGTGGGGCCCTCATCCAGATTAATTTTTTCACCGAAGTACAATAGAATTACTCAAGGCTTTACTTAGCCGACACTACTCAACCCTTGACACTATCTTTCAACCTCACTTCCTGTGAAAGATTTTCACACCCAATAACACGACCAACTCGTGTTAGCCTCTTCAGAGGATTTTTCTCTACTATTTTTAATGAAAGACAATTAATAAAAATAACTCAAGTGTTTAATCAACTAAGAAAAAACAACAATACACTTAAGATAAAAGAACCTTCCCTATTATCAACTTCCCAAAATATATCTGAATAATTTTTCACCAGCTGAAAACAGTATACGTCACTCTAGAATCAAACTACAGCTATTCAGTTAATAATCAATACCCAACAAAAACATACACGCACACGCATAAGAAGAGACCCTTCCAACCGAATGCTACTATGATGATGCAATATCAAAACAAAAGCCAACAAAAATCATGCACCCCACCTAAGCACTCACGCACACCACCAAGAAAACAGCAGCCGTAGGTCTTTCACAATAATACCCTTTTATGCTGTAACCACATCATCGTATATTTTGTAGAGAGTCACTTAATTCACCATGAAACTTACGATAATGCCCTTCAGCCACTACTTTAATGCAAACAACTTAATTCACAACCAAATTTCCAGCCTTACTCTTTAACTACTACTTCATGTAAGACAACTTAATTCAAAATAAAATTTTCAGCAATATCCTTTATTTATTACATTCACGTTAAGCTCACAAGTCTTCACAATATCCACTTTTATTCAAAATAGGATTCTATATTATTTAGAATATTATCTAAATAATTTTTTTAAATCCAAAACAATAAAAAATTCTGATAAGTTCAATTTATAAAATATATGCCATAAAATAAGTAGATATATACAACATATATCTAACAAAACTTAATCACTGTTTATCTTATACGTGGTCCAAGTTTATATTTTTAGGTAGTCAAAACACTCAAACTATATCGATAACGACAATGTTTTTTTGTGAATTGATTTCAATTTGCAAGAATACGAATAGGGTTCAATGGATTGTGAATGATTGCGTAACGATAACGTAGTTACTATAATGACATGAAAATGACAATTATAATTATAATTATAAATCATTAAAAAATTAAATTAGTTTGGTAAGTTAAATTGTAAAATTTTTAACATGCCAACTTTTTAATTTAGTTTTTAATTTTTTGATTCGATTTATTTTAATAATCTTTATTGTTTAAAACAATTCAATTTATTAATTAATTTGTTGGTTTTCGTAAATTAATCGATTTTATAAACTAAAATAAACAAATTAATTTTTATTTAATTGTTTCTTTTTTAATTTAAGTTTAATTTCTTCAATAAATAAAGATATTCTCCTTCAATTATATTTCAATATTTTCAATTTTATTCAATTTTCAATCAATTTTTTGACGATCTAATATTAATTGAATTTTTAAAATTTTAAATTTCTTTTCTTATCGGTTTAACTTTGTTTTTAAAACATTGGTAATTACAATATATAAATTCAAATTTTATTTATAAGTATTATAGAGTTTTTTATTTAAGTAAAAAAGAAAATTTAAATATTCATCTTGAAATGATTTTTTATTTTTAAAAATAAATAATTGAAAACTTAAACTTCCATTAATTTCTTAATGTTTGTGTTATAATGAAATATAGTAAAAATTAAAATGAGAAGCTTCATACGACTAGGGTTATAATTGATGTGTAATTTTCAACTACAAAATATAATTTTAAAATTATGTTTTTATTCATATTGAAAGGATTTAAAAAATTATTCAAAATTGAATTCAAATTCTAAATTAAGGTGTGTACATATAAAAGGGTACGACCAAAAAAAATCATTAGAAATGAAGGTATGACTAAAATACATTATCCAACATAACTATCTTGTACGTATAGAAAATAGCCAAATACCTTAACAACAGATAATGCTCATAATCTGTAAAATAACTTTTAAAAACTTAAACACTTTTAAATTTGTTATTAAGCAATTAATAGTATTAAATATCAAACTAGATATTCCTTTGCCGGCCAACTAAAACCTTTTTTTTTTATTTTTTAACATTCCTCTCTAATCCCAAACCAATATTTATATTATACAAAACACACTACCGTCGGAGCAGCTTCTTTTTGCCCATTGTTTTTTTGGTTAGGTAAGCATAAGATATTATACTTAATTAAATCTGTTCCAACCTCTTGTAACTAATAGATACTTAATTTTGGTTAGGTAACCTAAACTCCAAGCCTAGAACACTAATTAATCGACATATAAAAAGAAATACCTTATATCTATGCCTTGATGCCTTGTCTTTTTCTGATTAAAAAACTTAACCGGATCAGCTATAAAATTTTGAATCGTCTAACTTTTTGATTCAATTTTTAATTGTCCGGTTCAATTTACTTTACCAACTTTTGCTTTTAAAAACCGATCAATATATTAATTAACAAGTTTGTATAAACCAAAATAAATTTATTAATTTTTATTTAATAATTTTTTTTAGTTATTCAAAAGGTAAAAATAATCTTTTTCAATCGTATTTTAAATTTTCTAATTTTATTCAACCTCTAGCCGGTTTTATATTAGTCTAAGACCGATTGGACCTTAAACCTCTTGTCTTACCACTTTAATTTCCGGTTCAGTTTTTAAAATATTATATATATATTTATATGATTTTTATCTAAGTCAATTAAATTTGGACTTACTGTTAATTTAGTCTAGGCAAGCTTCCATGAAGTAGTCCGAGAGAAGATATCGAAGTGAAGAGACATGTGGATTTATATACATATTAAAATAGAGTGGTTTTATATAAATATTAACGTAGATTCTCTCTCTTTTTCTTCCACAGTATGGAATTTGCCCTTCTTGATCCCTGGCCTGTCTTAATCTTTAATCCTAAATCCTAAACTTGAAGTCTTAAATTAATATTGTATTGTATTAACTATACAAATTAAGTTCTAAGCAAGAGCAGAGATGTTAACGAGCTGGATCAGGTTGGGTCATGCTAGTCCGTGCCTGACTTTGCCTGTGGCCTAACGGGTCATTGGTTGGCAACGTAAACCCGACCCTTTTTTGTTTGAGAAAAAACTTTCAAAACGATATTATTTTTAAAATAACAGTCAGGCTACGAAATAGACTGGGCTGACCTGTGACCCACCTAAACTCATAGCCCCCATAGCCTGGTCAATCCGGATCAAACTATATACCTGGTCAATTTTGACCTCTATTGGCAAGAGAAGCCAACAAATAAAGTTTGAGATCCCAAGCCTTTGGAGATGAATGGATCCCCACCAATTTTTCTAGGGTTAGGCTCTCCTTTCAGGCCTTTGGGCTTGCACTTTTTGGGTTTTTGTATTTATCACTCATTAAAAATAATTACATAAAACAATACATTTTTTCACGAGCAAATTGAAATTAACGCAAAGAAATTAGTTATTTTGTTGTATTTTATTTTTTATTCTTTTGTTGTTTTTTAATTTTACTTTTGTTTATTATTATTTTATTTATTTATTTATTTTTCTTTCTATTTTTCTTTTTATTTTTATTCATTCACATAGGTCATTTGGAAATAATTTCTTTACTAATTAGGAGTAAGGTTGTATACTATTAGACTTTTTTAGACCCTACAATTCAATAAAATTTCTACTAAATATTATTATTTATTGTTCTAACTTTTTTCCAATCCTCCGAAAAAGGATTATAAGGTTCAAGAATTAGTTCTTAAGCTATAAAAAATATTGGGCTTGACTAAATTTGTTTTTTAACACGAGTTATAAAAATTAAATAAAATCTTTTAATTGGTAGATGTCACATCTCATAAATATGAATTTTTTTAATTTAATCTTCAAATTATATATTTAGTATAACTATTGAGAATTAGGATGACTCATTTATACTCATTTTAATTTGTTGAGAATAAAACTTGATTGACAAGATATAAAATTATACTTCATAAAAAATTTTGTAATTATTTCTGCCATTTAAAAATAAGTTTTGATTTAAAAAATATATTAATTTAAAATTTAAATAGATTGAAAGACGCAATTAATACATTCTAACATACCTAAATTTAATCACGTGAAAAACCTATAAAAAGCATGTATTGATTATAAAAGAAGCAGCCATCGTGAATAAATGATGGTGACGTAATTGTTCTTTGGGATATATATTACTTGTTCTTTTTCGAAACCTAAGGCTGCTTTAAAACCATTTGATAATGAAAAGTAGAAAAATATACTAAACAGTGATGTATGCCAAACTTTCATGGAAATTGCGCTTTCATGACACATGCTCTAATTTAATTGCTAACCAAAGCCAATTCGATCCAATCCTTATTTGGAAGAATAAGAAGATAAGATAATTAATTTTGTATGTATAGTTTTCATTATTCTTTAAATTTATATTGATAATTAAATTTAACAACAACAACAATGTCTCAGCAGGAGTCTTACTGCTATGCTAGGTTTGGAAAAACCTAGAAATACGCAATCTTATCCTAATTGATAGAGAAATTATTTTCGATAGACTTACATAAAATAAAATACTTAATAAAAATTAATAAAAACTACATGTTAAAATAATAAAGTAAAATTTAAAATAAAATTAAAATAAGATGTAAAAGATAATAATAATAATTGTTATTTAATAAATACGTACAAATAAAAAATTAAAATAAATAATACAATAAATACAAAACAAAGTAAAGAATAAAAAGAAAAGAAAATTAAGTAAATAAATACACAAACAAGAAGAAAACAAATAAATTTAAATAGTATTTGAAATTATGTTTTTAAATAAATTATTAAATAAAATAACAACATAAACCGTGTGATAGACTCAATTGAAAATAGATAATTGAAAAAATATATATACTTTTGATGCAATATTACCCCACCAAGATTTGGGGAATATAACTCTAACCACTAAGGAAGTACCTTTATAATAATTCAAATTTACAATCACTATTTTAAGGTGTACTTAATATAAAATTTAAAATACATGTAATAATCTACAAAACTATATATTTTTAAAAAATTAGTTAATAATTTAAAATTAAATAATAATCTTAATTTAAGTTGCACTTACAATTTTTAATATTTTCTTAATTTTTAAGAATTCGTCCATCCAACAAATGTTCCTCTAAATATATACAAAAGCCAACATCGTTTTCCTGTTATAACTCTAATTGGATTTATCTAAAAGAAGAAATAAATTTTAGGTTTACAAGTATACCAAATTGCATCAATATGTATCAACTCTAAATGTTGAACTCCAACATTAGGAGCCCTCACCCCCCGTGCCCTCGGGATTGGTGAAGGATGTAAATCGTGGGATGTGCCTCAACTGACCAGGGACTTGGGCTTACCCACTAATCTCACCATACAAGGGGTCCAAATCTTAAAGGTTGCCCCCAAGATTCGAACCCCCACCCTGCAGGTTGCCAGCATAGCAGGTACCACACCATCCAAGCCTTTGCCAGTTGAGCTATGCCCGGGGGCATGTATCAACTCTAGGTTTCAGCCATTGGATGTTGGGTTTGCTGGAATTGTCAATTCGAACAAATTCCAAGTGTGTAAGGACCACCAGCTCTATCGGTAAATGTTTATAAAAATGGCAAGGATCACGATGCATCTAAATTATGCGTGTCGTGATCACTAATTATTGTCGCTGGAGTTGGTATAGTAATTTAATGCAACTTTTCGTACAAAAACAACCACTTTGCGGAAAGTTATTATTATTTTTCATAAGTAGAATATGTAATTATTATTATTTTATTATGTACTAAATAAATTATTATATATATTTGGGATCTAACTCGAGCATGATTAAGACGATGACCCGAGATACAAGTTTATGTCATTTTGGAGGCAAATTTTGTTAAGAAGTCTTTAGGAGATATATATGATCTTGTCATTTACATATTTATTCAAACAATAAATTTATAAGGTTGATCTCTCCATTTTATTAATAGAACATCTCTAAGTATAATTGTAGACAAGAGTTAACTGTGGTTTGATTGGTTCATTCACTAACTTGGCATGGTCAATTTTAAGTTCAACCCATGTTTCTACATAAATGAAAGCTAGGGATTGCTTTTAATAAGGAATGTGTTGAATCTTTTCCAATTTGGGTTCACTTTCATAATTTACTGCTTGAATTATAGACCGTGCAAGGATTAAGTTTTTTTGAGAATATGAGACCATGCAAGGATAATAGGCTCACTACCAGATTATCCTCCAATTATGCATTTTAGAGAATATGAGAAGATGGTAAAAAGAGAAATACAACTATCCTATCTTTGGAAGCCACACAATGGTAAGCAATAGGTTCCAACTAGGAATAGGTATAAAACCGGTTGACAAGAGGAGTTAATGGGGATTTAAGTCAAAACTGGCATTACAGTTCCAAGTCAAATTCATGAGCAGCTTACCCAGATCTCTCTAACCGAAAGGAACATAAGGGAACATTCTGAAGCGGTTGATAGAAAAACTAAGGGTGATATTTTGTTTGAGAAGGAACAATCAACATAGCATATTACATAGAGTCTGAAATTGACAAATTATGCTAATACTGTTGATATAATGCAAAATAAGATAGCTAGAGTTTCTATAGAAGAACCAGGATTTGAGAGGATTATAGAGGATACTCAATAGATTGAGATTGCTGGCGTAGTGCCAAAACAATCAGCTATAGACAGCTATAGAGCAGACAATGTGAAGCATCGAGATGGTAGAATGGAACAATTAAACTCACAATATTTAGAACAATGTCAAATAGATTGGGCTAACATGTTGACCCCAATAGTATCTATTAGGCAACATGAGACCTCTAAGAGTATGTTGGGTTATAGAAAACAGACAACAATGGAAAACTTAAATGATAACAATATGACAAGGGATATGAGACTATCACCTCTCAGAGTGCATCATATCTTGGGGTAGAGCACGTCTTAGCATTGAATTGTAATTCATCTTCTTATGTGACAATAGTTTTCTCTCGAGAAAGTAGTTCGGACTTGGCAGCAGAAGAATGTGATTCCCCATCAGCTGCAGTTCGAGTTTCTGACATTCTAGGAAATTTTTGTGTACAGTCCAAATCTTCAAAACGTAAGTTAGCAAGAAAGAGGAAGAAAAATCCCAAATCCTATCAATAGAGGTTAACAAAGCACTGTATAGGGTCATGACGTATAAGTGGTGTATTTAGTGGTTCTTTTTGTGATCTATCTTCTATGTAAATATATTGCCTTCCTTGCAGAATTGTTTTGATTATATTGTAATATAATGGCAAACTTAAGGTCTTGAACTCATTGTCATGTAGATCTAGTTTTAACTATAGTAAAAAAATTAATTTTTCAAAAAAAGTTCAACTTCTGCGTGTGGTTGAGAATAATGTGAAACAATCATTATCGTTTAAGATATCTAAGTGAAATCTACAAATTGTTTTAAGCTTTCTGAGTTTTCCGTAGAAGAATAAGACTTTTGATTGTTAATGGGACTATTAGAACTATAACTAGAATGTTACAATTTCGAATTACGAGATCAGTTTCTTTTTAAAAATATAAGAATAAGATTATATATATTAATGATTTTATCCAATTTTTGTAAAATGGAGAATCTTGTTCATTAAATATGTTAATATTTTAATATGTCAGTATAAATCTTGATATATAAACTTTTCTAAAATGCGTAATTTGTTAAAATTGTATAATATGTAGTCTTATTTTTTAATTCAAAGAGAGATCATTTCGATCGAGTCACGGACAAGGGTGGCTTTGAATTTCAATCGAGGAAGAGTCCGGAACCTAGAGACGGTAAAAGTGAATGATGAAAGCAGACAAAAGCAGTAGTTGAAGGCCGTTCATGTGACTGACCTGGTCCTTTTATCACCAACTTTCAACAAGAGATGGGCCTTATCAGAAGAAATGAAAGCGACTTATTTGGCATGGACCACAAGCGAATCTTCTCATTTGCTAATACACTTTTAAGAGGAAGAAGAGAGAAAGCAGATGCTTACTTAAACACATCAACCTTTCCTTACGTCACGAATATGTAGACAACTCTAGGCAGGAAGAAAATAGAAATTGATATGGTCATGATTTGGATTTTGTGTTGCCTAATTACACCAGCAATATAATAATAATAATAAATATATTAGAGTATCTTATATTGGTTAAATATAAAAATATTAAAGGGTTTATAAGTGATAAGGGTCAATTATCCAAATGACTAGTTATAATCATTTTGACAATAATTGACCCAAGCCTAACTCTTATTAATATGTTCTACAGTCTACCCATATGTAAAATTCTAATATAGTATCATAGCAGGTTTAGTTCGGTTTATTAATTTTTCGGTTATCTGTCTAGATGTCCAGTTCTATCGGCTCGGTTCAGTTATCACTGCATTTATTTCAAGTGACAACTAAATGTCTAATCCTAGTTGCACTTGAGGGGAGTATTAGAGTATTTTATATTGACTAAACATGAAAATATTAAAAGGTTTATAAATGATAAGAGTCAACTATCCAAATGACTAGTTATAGTCATTTTGACAATGGTTGACCTAAGTTCAATTCTTGTTAATGAGCTCTATACTCTACGCATAATAAAAATTATAATAAAATGAAAATATAGAATTTTCTTGAGATTTAAATAATTTTAATTTTAAAAAATTCTTCAATTTTATTTTAAATTGTTTATTTAATAGTAGTAATAAAATACGCGTGGCATTAATATCACATGTATATTAATTAAAAGTTATTTATATAATCATTCAAATTTAATTCTTAAATTTAATCAAATTAATTAGACTAATAACTTAATGTAATTATCTCAAATTATCGATTTAATTAATTTGTATAAGTTCTAAAAGTTTGATTGAATTGTTATATTAATAATATTTAATTAATTTATGTTTGATATTTTATATTTATTTTATTGTCATATTTAACGAAAATATAAGAAAATTTTTAAAATTTGCAAGTTATTTAAATTGTCGAAAAAGCCTTATATTTTATCCTTCCAAGAATATTATAACCTATCGAGATTTATTGTAATTGATATTACATTACCTGTAATTATATTAACATAAATTATAATTATCAAACAATTAATAATCAATCCTAATATAATCTACACTTTGCAATTTAAACCTTGATGTGATGTATTGTGGGTATCACTAAACTTGGCCATACTCGACATTCGAGGAGGCTTCTCATTTTTTCCAGCAACATGTCAGCTTTCCTCCTAGAATGGCCTCTCATTCTCAAATGCACGAAGCTTCGGCAGACCACAAACACAACTTAGTGGCCAGTGATTCTCTAATAAAAGGGTCTAGTCCTTTTTTATGTCCACACGACGACCTTTAGGTACGGGTCATGACAATAACTTACTCTGACATGTAGAGATCGTATCACGTTGTTACTATTCTTGCTAGTTTTCAATTATTCCATGAACCTAGAAAAGAAACATTACTGCATGGTGAATTCATAATGAGGACATGGTTGTTAGACTTACTAATTGAATTCTGTAGTAATACACTAATAGGGTCGATATATATGACCTCAGCTTCCAATTCAAGAAAATGAAGGATCCCTCTATTTCTTGCTTGATTGGCATCACCATCCTTCGTGATAAAAATAGGGCAAAGGCCAAGACATTTGGTACAGTCAAGATCCTATTGCCTAAACACTTGCATGCAAATGATATATTACTAGAAAAGCAAACCGAGGTTTGGTGCTTTTTTTTTTTAATAAAAGAAGAGCTCGTATTCATTGTTTCAAGTGCATACCTTATAAGTTTTCTTTAAAAAATTGTAATAATTTATTAATTATACATTTTAAATAAATTATTTAAAAGTTAAAAATCAAATGAAAATGATTATACAATAATTTAGTGGTAATATACCTTAATTAATACAAATTTTAAGAATATAAATAAATTATTAAGAATATTTGGATCAAAAGACAATGGTTCCTAATTTGCAAAGTTTACAAAATGGCTTTTATAAATATTTATAAGACAGAGAATAATATAGACTTTTTGTAATATCTCCTACTAATTTAAGTCCATTAATTGAGTACTCTTGATCGAGCCCAAGCTTACGTCTGACTTATTGTTGGATTAATCAATATCTCCTTGATTATATTATGTGTATTATCTTGTACTAATACACGTATAAAATTAAGGAATTGTTTGATTTTATTTATATTTTTATTATAGCCTTTATTTTTTTTAGTTTATAGTTTATAGTTTATATTTTTATTTATATTTTAAAATAAAATTAGTCGTTAATGTCATATAAAAATTTTAATTATTGATAATAATTAAGTAATATTTGATTGATACACGTGTAACATTTATGTTGCATATAATTTATTATTATTTTAACTAAAATTAAAAAGTGTTTGTATAAAAAAATTTAATTACAAAGTAATTTTTAAAATTAAATCATTTATTAGTTCTTATAATATTTGTCCAAGTACCAAGCCACTATCAAAGAGTAAACAGACAGTTACACCTACACCAGAAAGCCAATGTCTTACTTAGGGTTCGTTTGAATTTGCGATGCGGTTGGAGTAAATACTTATTCACTGTAGTTTTCAAACGCAGTAATATGTTTGAATCTGCAGGCGAACAATCGGAGGATGGATGAAACTGTGATACCACCGTAGAAATTAATAAGCAGAGAGAGGGTTGCGATAGAAAAGTGCTTCTACGGTAAAAATTCTATTTTCCATTAATAACCTTCTGATAATTATTATTTTCTATTATACCATAAACTAATAGAAAGCAAGTACTAAATTTATTTTATTTATATTTTTGTTATTTTAATTTAATAATTTATTATTTATAATTTGAATTTATATGACTAATAATATATTTTTATGAAATATTTTATTTAATAAATTTATTTTTATTTTTATTTTTATTTAATTTTTTAGTATTTATAATTTGAATTTATATGACTAATAATATATTTTTTATGAAATATTTAATTTGCTAAATTTATATTATTTATATTTTCTTATTTTAATTTAATATTTTATTATTTATAATTTTAAATGTATATGACTAATAATATATTTTTATGAAATATTTTATTTATTAAATTTATATTTTTCTTATTTTAATTTAATATTATATTATTTATAATTTTAAATTTATATAATTAATAATATATTTTAAATTATTTATATAATAATTAATAATTAATTAAATTAATAATTTTTTTATTCATTCCATCTCTTTTCAACCAGTGCAACTATACGTATCAAATATTTATTTAACTACTTATTAAAAATAAGTATTTATCATGCCAAAAAGTTAATTTCGTAAAGTTATCACGCTCCCCAAACCAAGCCTTAAACAAGAGAAAACGACACAGGCAAACCATTATTTCTAATACATTTGAACTCGGGAGTCGGGAATAGTTAAGTAGCGAAGGTTTTTTCCCAAACTCATGGACGGCGCGTTTAAGGCACATCTGTAATTCACAACGTCGGTGATTGAGGACGCGCGGTGAATATCGTGAGACGGAGATAACACAGACTCGAACAGATTACTTTTTCTGTTTTTCACTCGTCTTCGATGACTTTCACGAGACATCGTCACCGGTACTTTCATTTCGGTTCCAGTACGTTCTTAGATACCGGGACCCGCACAGACATAAAAATACTAAATTATAATTAATAATTAAAAAATTATTCTGGCTAATCTAGTCCCGCCAAGTGTAAAGAGTTGCCGGTACGTGCGAGTGTGCGACTCCACCGGTAGTCCGCTGACTCTCGCTAGAGTCTAGTCTCTATCTTTTCATTCTTTTGCATGGTCTAGGGCCAATAATATAAGGTGAGATTGGGGTCCACAGCCATAACCTTTAGCCACGTGTTCGGTGTTTTGCTCTATTTATAGACACCGCTTTGGCTTTGTTGTTCCAGTAGAGTAGCAGATTCTCCTTTTGTTGTTTCAGAAGTTATCATTTGTTTTTGTTGAGAGAAAATGTTTATAGAGAAGTTTAAGGTCGAGTCTCCTAATGTGAAGTACTCAGAGGGTGAGATCCACTCTGTGTACAACTACGAGACCACCGAGGTTGTTCATGAGAACAGAAACGGGACCTATCAGTGGGTGGTCAAGCCCAAAACTGTGAAATATGAATTCAAGACCGACACCCACGTCCCTAAACTGGGGTCCGTTATTAATTAACTCCCTCGTTTTAACCGATTTCATTTCGTTTCTTGATTATTTTATCTGGGCCGTTCAATTTTAATGTGTTTTCTTTGATAGTGTTATGCTCGTTGGTTGGGGAGGAAACAATGGCTCAACCCTCACCGGTGGTGTTATAGCCAACAGAGAGTGAGTTTCTGTACAGTAATGGTGTTTATCGTATGTAATTATATGGAGTTGGGGTGTTTGGTCGATGGGATTGTAACAGGAGTATACTATTTGTTTTAATTAAGGAAATTTGTAAATTTGTAAATTTGTTTATATTTGTGTTTTTGTTTTTGCAGAGGAATTTCATGGGCGACAAAGGACAAGGTTCAACAAGCTAATTACTTTGGCTCGCTAACCCAGGCATCGACGATTCGTGTTGGGTCCTTTAATGGAGACGAAATTTACGCTCCATTCAAGAGCCTCCTTCCCATGGTATATTTGATAAAATGTGTCTTCTGTTACTGTTGCATGCCTTAACTTTTCGATGTTTAGATGACGAGAGTTTTTTAAACTCGATCCAGGTGAACCCAGATGATATTGTGTTTGGAGGATGGGACATAAGTGACATGAACCTGGCAGACGCCATGGCCAGGGGTAAGGTCCTGGACATTGATTTGCAGAAGCAACTCAGGCCTTACATGGAGTCTATGGTCCCACTTCCTGGAATTTATGACCCTGACTTCATCGCTGCTAATCAAGGATCACGTGCCAACAACGTAATCAAGGGCACCAAGAAAGAGCAGGTTCAGCAGATTATCAAAGACATCAGGTACCCTCCTTGTTGTGTTAATCTGTTTAAAAGGTCTTCCTATTATGGGGGAGCTTAATATTGTCATATGATTATTACAGAGAGTTTAAGGAGAAAAACAAGGTGGACAAGGTCGTTGTTTTGTGGACAGCAAACACAGAAAGGTACAGTAACGTTGTTGTGGGGCTAAATGACACTATGGAAAACCTCTTGGCTTCTTTGGAGAAGAACGAAGATGAGATATCTCCATCAACTTTGTATGCCTTGGCCTGTGTTTTTGAAAATGTTCCTTTCATCAATGGAAGCCCACAAAACACTTTCGTTCCAGGTAACTAAACGTCTATGTTCAATGTTCTATAAAAGAGATGACCCTTCAATTGTGTTAAGCATCCAATTTTTCCTCAGGGCTTATTGACTTAGCTATTAAGAGGAACAGTTTGATTGGTGGAGATGACTTCAAGAGTGGTCAGACCAAGATTAAGTCTGTGTTGGTCGATTTCCTTGTTGGTGCTGGTATTAAGGTATACATATAAATACATGCATACATACATATATATATATATATAGACTTTATAGGAACTTACTTGTTGAACCTGGACTGAATTAATTATGCAGCCAACATCAATAGTTAGCTACAACCATTTAGGAAACAATGACGGGATGAATCTTTCTGCACCTCAAACTTTTCGTTCTAAAGAGATCTCCAAGAGTAACGTTGTGGATGACATGGTCTCAGGCAATGCTATTCTCTATGAGCCTGGAGAGCATCCTGACCATGTTGTGGTCATCAAGGTAAAAAAGGATTTAACTCAAATCTTCTCCAGATTTAGGTTCATTGTTTAGTCTTTGGAGTTTCTGGTTTAAGTGGGTTGGTTCTTTTGTAGTATGTGCCATATGTGGGAGACAGCAAGAGAGCTATGGATGAGTACACATCAGAGATATTCATGGGTGGGAAGAACACCATAGTTTTGCATAATACTTGTGAGGACTCTCTCTTGGCTGCTCCAATCATCTTGGATCTTGTGCTGCTTGCAGAGCTCAGCACTAGGATCCAGCTTAAAGCTGAAGGAGAGGTGTGTTAAAGCTTTTGTGTTCCCTTTTTTCTTTTTCTCCATATTTGATTGTTGTTTAGATTAACCTAATGAAGTTTTATGGATTTTGTTAAATACAGGGCAAGTTTCACTCTTTCCACCCTGTGGCTACCATTCTTAGTTACCTCACCAAGGCCCCTCTTGTGAGTCCCACCTTGTGCCTTTAAGTGACATGTGAACTGACTTTTAGATCACCCTTTTAGTTATTTTCGGCAATTGTACATCCTGCTTAGCCATTTTAGTAATTATGACAAGAGCTCATGACTTGGTGTGTGTTAAATGATTATAAAAACAGGTTCCTCCAGGCACTCCAGTGGTTAATGCACTGGCAAAGCAGCGAGCAATGCTTGAGAACATACTGAGAGCTTGTGTTGGTTTGGCTCCTGAGAACAACATGATATTAGAGTACAAGTGAACAGCAGATGGTGGAAGAAGAAGAAGAGTAGTCCTGAAATTTAGATGCATTTCCCTCCTTACTGCTCTTTGTTTTTGTTTTTGTCTTCCCATTTAGTGTAATGATTATTTAATGTGAATGGTGTTTAGTTATTCTAGTCTTTTGATCTCTCCGGCTCCTTACAGAACCAAAACATTAGATTATCTTACAATTCAACCAGAACTACGTGCACAATTCATGTGGTTGACTGTACTTTTGGCGAAAGTACATTTATGAGTGGCGGGGATGATGTGCTTAATGATCCCTGTGACGCCATAAATGTGGAGCACTCCTAGTGGTCCCATAATACTTTTTCATGTTAAAATGAGAATGTTTTTGATGTTCCAACAAATTAAGTTAGGCCAATCAAAATGTATCCATAATAATATAATATAAAGCACCATGAAAATCTTTAAATATAATTTAGTTAATAATATTCATATCACTGAATTTTTAAAAATCATATATTAAAATTTTTAATTTTATTAAAACTTTAACTTATTTTATAATAGTCTAATACCGATTACATCTTTTAAATCTTAAATATATTATTTTATAAATTTAACTTTTAATTCAGTCTTTAAAATAATTGGACAAGTTACTCCGACTTGCGTCATCCTTGCTTTATTACGTATAGGCAAAGATACATTAACAGAAAGAGTAAAACATTATATCTTAGAATGTCGTATTAAGAAAATCACAATATATGAAAGTATTACATATTTATGGAGCTTTTGCCTGTTCATTTTGGTTACTTGCACGATTAAGTAGCAAACTAAAGACCGTTTTCTCATGTCAAACATCCAACAAAAGACCACTACAAGTGCCTTCCTTTGTTTTATTTCATCAAAATTGGATGATAACATTGCTATATAAAACTGATAGTGATCGTCTCCAAATTTTAAGTTCAGATTAATCCACCAACAATTTCAATTTTAAATCTTATATTTAATATGGAATGTCACTTTTTTTTTTAAATATAAAATTTATAAAAATGTTTTCTCTTTTTATCTCTCTACAAAAACTCACTGTCTTTTCTCTTTTATATCACAAAATAAATTTTTATGCACTTACCCTGTATCTTAAACATCGCTTTATTCGCAATTGCACATAATTATAGAGAGTTACATAGTCTTTACGTACGGTCGTGCATCTTCATACATATATGTACATAACTGTGTATGTCTTTAGCTCTTCACACTTTTTTCATACATTTACAAAGAATTGCATGATCAATCCATACGGCCGTATAAGTCAAGATATAGACGTGTAACACTCTACACAGACTTGTATCTTCTTGAAAGAGATTTTTTTCATCTTTTCTTCACTTGTTTGTCATTCTTATGAATTATAAAGCCCTCTACATTATTCAAAAGTCTTAAAATTGGACTGAACACTAAACATATATATATATATATATATATAGACACACACACAAAATGCTTGATAATTGATAATATGCTATTAATATTTTCTTGCTATTGGGCATCGTGAGCATTTATGGACTCTTGTGACCTTCATTGATATTGCTCCTTTCTTTCGTCACGTCTTGTTTTATCTGCTCTTCTCTGCATTCTAGACTACAAAATGCCGTGTCACCTCTGCAGATTAATTAAGAACCACCATAAAGAAAAAATAAAACAAATTGTCAATCAGATTAAGAAAAATAAAACATAAAAAACCAAGAACAAAAAAGAGTTTCTTGAATGAATTTGCTCCAGGCGAGCTTAACTTAACACCAAAGCTGAAAGATACTTGAGAAAGAACATGAATTTCGATCCACCAAAACCTTGTTAGTTGTATATAGCTAATCTTATTATAAATAAGCCTAATCGATTTCAGGTTTAGGCCACCGATGACTGGCCACGATCCTTGAACTTGTTCGAGCCTTACGTCAGACCCGAACTCTTGAAAAATGTTCAGGTCTTAAGATCCAAGATATGCAATATTGTGAGCATTACCTATACATGTAAATATCTTCGGCAGGAGTCAAGCGGCGTTGACAAAGGCCACAACTTGTCAGGAAATGAGCTGTCTCAACAGAACCACAGCAGTTTTTCCGGTGGTGGTATCTGGGATACGGCACCGTGGAAGCTAAGTACCATTGCTGATCATCACGACATATTAGTTCATTACCAATACTGTTTTCAGTCAGATTCATGGACTGCCCTCCTTCTCCTCCTTCTTCAGGACCATCATCAGACATCGGCGGCGACTCAATAACGTCGTCAAGGAGAGCAGTCATGCTTGTGGTCCTTCTGATGGGTGGTCGTGAACGCTTTCCGAACAGCATAATGAATACCCTATGGGTTTGGCTTGAAAGCAAACAGCAGAGGAAAAAAGAGACAGGGTTTTAGAGAGGACATGTAATGAGCGAAAATGTTGAGAAACAGAAAAGAGAATTAGAGAAGATAATAAAATAAAATTGGAGGACAATAAGAGCGAATCTTGGCCGTTGCTTGCGGGCGCCGTGTACTAAGAACACCACCACGTCACGCTTCTTCTTCT
Organism: Erythroxylum baracoense; assembly: GCA_025629805.1. Lineage (NCBI taxonomy): Eukaryota > Viridiplantae > Streptophyta > Magnoliopsida > Malpighiales > Erythroxylaceae > Erythroxylum > Erythroxylum baracoense. Next base: position 32,728,281 of record JAOTAY010000189.1, read on the forward strand.
TTTTTTGTCTTCTCCTTTGCTTTCACCCCTCCATTTCTTATAATAATAATAATAATGAGTAAAAATATAAAATCTTTCTTAAATTTTAAAAAATTTGAAAATTTTAATCTTTGGAAAAATTTTAATTTTCAATTTTCTAAAATAAATTTTATCTAACTTTTGGTTAAAAATAACAACAAAACATACGAAATATAAATATAAGACACGAATTAATAAAATTTCACTAATATAATAACTTAAAAATATTTCGTCAAAACACCTATACTCAAGCTTTATAGCTTGGAGTCTGCTATTTCGATCATGATTTTCCTACTTTTAGAGTGAAAGGTCATTTTTTTTTGACCGGTTGTGGGCGAGGAGGGATTCGAACCCCCGACACCATGGTTCATAGCCACGTGCTCTAATCCTCTGAACTACAGGCCCCACCAAGTTTCCACTGGATCTGTTCCCAGGAGTATCCTAAAAAAAGGAATCTTTCCTCTTCCCAGCTATTTTGGATTAAGAAGATGCGAAGGCGTCTCTCTCTCTCTCTCTAAGAACGGTGCATTCCAAGGTACTCAGCTTTTAGACTTGTTTTGAATCAATTAAATTTGATTTAAATTAACAATTTACAATAATTATAATATATTATTAATTTGAGTAGATTTTAATTAGTTTAATTCAAGTTTAAAAACAAATTTAAATTATTATAAGAGTAATATTTGATGAATTCACGTGTGATATTTATATCGCATGTGTTTCGTCATTTTTTTAACCGAAATATGGGAGAACTAATTTTCTAAAAATTTTAAAAATAAATAGTTTTTTCTAAATTTTTAAAAATTAAAAATTCTTAATTTGTTTAACTATATGAGAGTTTCATGTCTTTTATTTAACAATTTTCTATACATCACTATATATGCATATATATTATTTATTTCTTCCTTTATCTATATATTTATTTTATGTTATGGATACTAATATTATTTGCTTAATACCTAATTAGTATTTTTCTCAAGAAAAAAGTTCAGTGGTATATGAGTCATCCATAACGTAGAACAGGTTACTTAGAAATACCATCTAAAAGATGTATATCAATTGGTCTCTCATATTTTCACTTATAAATTTGAGTTGCAATAGAAGAAACTATAATTCTATCAATTGAAAATAAAATATGATAAATTTGTAAATATTAACTTAATTTTAAGTGAAGTACTCATTAACCAAATTATTCAAAATACATTTTTTGTAAGTTACTATTTGTAGTGTGCATCCTGTGGTGAATTCCATGAAAGTTTTGAGAAATCAGAAGTAAAATTTTTGTTGACAGCGAGAATCTGAAAAAAATTGAGTAGTAGAATCAAGTCCTGTACCAGTTGCTGTGTTTTTATTATGTTCCATTAAATCTCATTCATATATTTATATCATCAAATTTTTTATTCTAATTATTCTGTTTTAACTTTGTTCCGTTAAATCTTATCCACACATTTATATACAACAAATTTCATAAGATATAATCTTACTCTTAATTATTAACAAACCCTACATAAATATGAATATAAGATTTAATGCAGCAAAGTATAATATAATAATTGAAACATAGGATTGAAGAGATTCTTACACTTAATTATTAACAAAGACGCAATTTTCGATGAGTTCCGAAAATTAAGGTCTATAATAATTGATGTTTGCTACCATTCCAACTAAAGGGCAACATAGACAAGGTCGCAATGATGGCTGCATAAAGAACAGAGTCCCTCCAAGCATCTTAGTCCCACTATGTAAAACAATAATTGTAGGCACTCATCAGGAACATGATTGGGGACCTAAAAAGGCATCCCCAGACATCAAATTATGCGTTTCAACACTTTCCTGCTGCCTTCGATTCATTTCATTTGCTGCTTCTTAATTCATATATTTTTCAGTTCTATGTATAATTTCAGATGATTCGTATAGGAATGACAAAGTAGATGGAAGAGACATACAACTATGGAATGTGATGTTTCCAAGATAAAAGGAAGCATTTGTTTTGTAAGTTCTATCGTCTCTGATTATTCTTTCTTCTGAAGCAGTGGTTTTGTTTTTATGAGTCACCGTTTTTAAGATAATAAAGAAGAAGGTTAAGGAAAAAAAAAAGACCTATGGATATCTTCTTCTTCTTCTGCATATAATAGGTGAATCAATGGAGTTAGCATACTCTAAACTACGTGTCTCAATCAATCACTGAGTAGTAGTCATTCAGATTGCGTTACCATATACTTGTATTGGAAGAAGAATACTTGTGAAGAAAACTAAGTTCAATGTACTCCAAGTTTCCCTACTGTTACTAAGTTCAATGTATTCCAAGTTGCTCTACTGTTCGCTTTCAATTTTATATCCCAAATTCATCATAAAGAGACGAGTTAATTATGTTGTTCTATTTAAATATCAAACCGGCAAACTTTTTTTTGAAATTCTATTTAATAATTACTTTGTTTGAAGTTGTAGATAATTGAGTATTAAATTTTTTCTCATGAGTTCAGATTTAAGTATTTAAAAAAAGTTATTTTATATTTTTAATTTTTAAAAAAATTTACATGACCTGCCCGTTTGATATCTTTACTTATTTGAATGTCATATAATATAAGATTTCAAGTTTATAATTTTATAAGAATAATTATTTTTATCGCAAAAATCTAGATTAATGCATGAATGATTTGGAAATATTTTATTTTATATTTATATTAATTGTTAGTAACTATTTTGTGAAAAAAATTAATTAGAGATTGAATCTTAAACTAAAAATAAGCATATTTTTATTATTTTAATTAAAATAAAATTCTTTATTATTAGTAAAATTATTTTCATTCGTTGGGATCTCATTAATTTAGTTCATTTCATTCATTTTGCTGAGTTCTTTTATGAGCAGAAAACCAGAGTTTAATTTTGTTAACTATTTCAATGGTCGATTATGTGATGAATTTGTACTTACCAACAAAAATTAGAGGACCATTTTCAGTAGATAGAGCACCGAGATCATTAAACCGCTGATTTGTAGATGAAATCAATGTTCTCTTGCGTACTCATATTGTCGAACATATGATCAAAAAGGTGGTGATAGTTCACCTCTATAGCTACGTGATTGTCGAGGTTGCTCGCAAATGGAAGAAACTCCTTGGTATCAGAAATTCGTAGGCGAGTGGACAGGACAGCATAAGCACCTTGGATGTACTTCCTTACAGCATAGTAACCAGCCTGTAATAATTCTGTAGGATTTTGAGTTCTACATGGGAGTCTGGTTCACTCACCAACCTCAACGGCAGCAAGACTTAGCATTTAGCGCATATGTACGGCAGCGAGGCTTAAACATATCAGGGTTCTTGAAAGGAGAACAACATTGTTTGGACTAATTATATTAAAATGATGTCATTTTGTTAAATCGGATCGGAATAACCTTTAAGCTTGAGTCTGATACAAAGTCCGATTAGCTTGGATCGTACCAAACTGATTTTGTAAACCCTAAACATTTGATTTAGAGCAGCCAACAAGGTGATTACACATTAAGCATATGTAAAAGCAAGATAAAATGTCAATTTGGCATTTGATATGGTAACGAAAATGTAAGCGAATATATAAAACCATTTAAATTGGCCTTATACAATAGCTTAAGATATTATAGTAAAAATGGTCGCTTAATATAGTATCAGAGTTTTTATGACCAAATAGTCTTAAGTTCAAATCCTACCATTCACCTATTTATCATTAAATTAATTCAACATAAGGTAGAGTGAGTCTGTTCAAGTTTCAAGCCCAAAAAACTTTTATTTAAAAAGATGTGTTAGTAAATATATAAAATCAATTAAATTGACCCGATACAACAACTTAAGCTTGCAGTGAATCGGTTACTTAACAGCAAATTTGTATTTTCCAGAATCTGACAGCAAGAAAATCTATGACATCAACCGTTTCATCAATATTTGATTTGCCATTTTGGCAGCCTTCATCTGCATGTAAATAAACAATGCCCTTCATTCCATGCTGCCTGTACCAAAGACCACAGCCATTACTATAGGAATAGGATAGGGTTGGTATCTCGGTCCAGCCCAATCCAACTTACTCTAAATTCAACGGATAAAGTCAACTAAATTTTTACATAAATTCAAATTTAGGAGAATTCCGAATTGATTCAGACTAAAACAATAATATTTTATTTAATAACTAACAGATGATTAAAATAATATTATTTTACATAGAGTTAAATCGATCTTTAAACTGCCCTATCGTAATTGCTATGGAATGACAACTCAAGCTAATACTTATTTCTGTCCAAGTGAAGGCTTTGTGTAACGCTTCTAAGCAGCCAGCAAAGGTTCGTTAGTTCTGCTCTGTCCCATTTGCGTGCTAATACTAACAACAACCAAAGCCTAGAGGCCAAAACGCCATGATTGCACAAATTCTGTTCTCTGCAAGAAGTGAAGCATCAACTTGAAACATGCCTTTCTTATAGAAATGAGAGTCTGGGAATAGATTATCTGTTTCCATTACTCTATTCTCAACTTAAAACATGCCTTTTTTATAGAAATGAAAGTTTGGAAATAGATCACTTGTGCCCATTACTCTATTTCTACCCTATTCTATAAGCTTCATTTATTCAATAAATGAGACCTATAAAAATTAAATAGATGGATACTCATAAAACAGAGTAGGAACATATTAATAATAGAAACAGGTAATTTGAATCTTGAGAGTCCCTATCAAGAAGGTATAATCGGTTTGATGCTTAGAGGCGAACTTTAACTCAATATTAATATTCAAAGCTACATGTTGGATAATATTTAATGATAATAAAAAATAAACTATATATTTTTCCCAATAAGATCTTTTTTAGTTGTTTATTATCATTATAATTAATCAATCCTATATCTTTCAATATAAGCAGAGATGATAATATCTATTTACGTGATCTTAGAACATTGAAATCAAATTGTATCTTGACTTATTGTTGGCAAACTATAAGAGAAGAAATCAAAAAGTTTTGACAAATATAAAAAGTGGAATGTAACACCCCACTCCCGCTGAACCCGAACCCGATATCGACAGTGATAGCCGATTCCGTGCCCCGCGAGGGTGGCGTGTCACATCATTTAACACATCACTTAACAAAAGTCGGTATAAATTTTTTTTTAAAAACACTTTACACTTATCAATTATGTGTGCCCACTTTTTGAAACACTTTGTCTATTTAAACTGAAAGCGAACATGTTATAACACAATGAAATTCACAAAAACTATTATTAGCCACTTGGGCCCATTTTCAATTTGCACAGTACAATCATTCCAGTTTCTCAAAATTAACTGTAATAAATGAATACAATTCAGTACAATAATTTGCGAAAAATACAATCAAATCACTAGACATAATGCAGACGCGAACTGATCCCGACCTCTTCTTTTCTCTCTCTTGTGCATCAGATATACTCCCGTCGCTAAACGGAGTATTCTTCTGAGTCCTGAAAAATAATTGCAAATTGGGGTGAGTTTTGCGAACTCAGTGAGGGACCATCATCGATGG
>JAOTAY010000189.1:32745388-32777003 GCA_025629805.1 Erythroxylum baracoense
GAAGGGTTTCGTCGGTGAATTTAGCTACGGCCGAATCACCGACGTTTTCTTCCGTCGGTTTATTCCGTCGGTAAATATATTTACCGACGGTATATTGTCTTTTTCCGTCGGTAATTGCCGTATGTAATTCACTATTTTCTTGTAGTGGGAGAGTATGTTACTTTCAAATACACTTATTGTCCTTCACTTTCTTTAATACAATTAACTTTAATTTTTTAAAAAAAAGTTAACTTTGCAAGTAAGGTTCAAATAGGTAGGTGACAAATTTGGTTCGACCAAATTTTAATGTACTATTTGTATTTTTTTCAATGTTAGTAAAAATTTTGATATTTGATTTAAATTTTAAGATTTATTTTTGTACTCGGTTGAGGTTTTTTAGTATTTTTCAATACTATATTTATGATATAATAGTATTATATGATTAGAATATCAAAAATGAAAAAAATAATATTTAATAATATAACTTGTATTACAAATTAACATTATTTAACGATTTCAATTTTTATTCTGTTTGTAGGGATATAATTGAAAACACAAGTCAAAATTAAATTACATTCCATGAAATATTGTTGCATACCAAACACTATAATAAGAATCCACCCAACTTTCTTATTAGAATTCTTATAAGTATCCAAACATGTGAATATTTTTACTTTCCATAGATTTATTTTCCGAAGAATCAGATTCCAAATTCACTTTACTTTCCCTTCAACCAAACGGGGGCCAAATGGTTAAATTTGAAACGTTGTCATGGCATGTGTAGTACACTGAAAGAACTTAAATTCAACAAAACTAGTTTTGATATTTCTAATATATCAAGTTTATATTATAAGGAATTTCTATATATTGGCAAAATTAATCTGAGATTTTTTCGGTTTCTTAATTTGTCTATGGTAATAAGATAAAAATCATTGTAATGTGGATCAAATAATAGCAACGTTTTAAAAACCAAATTAGAAGTTAAACTCTATGCTAAGAAAAACTCGAACAAACTCCTATTATATTTATCCTAGTATATTTATCCACTTTAACAAATTATATTTATCTTAGTATATTATCTAAATTAATAGATAACTTCCACACTCCCCTCAAGTTGGAGCATAAATATCCAACATGCTCAACTTGCCAATCACATTATGAAATGCCTTTTTTGAAACTACCTTTGTAAGTACATCAACAAATTGATTTTCAAACTTGACATAAAAAAAAAAATAATCTTTTGATCTATCTTTTCCTTGATGAAATGTCTCCCAATTTGGTATGATCATGTTGTAAAGGATTCTGTGCAATCTCAATAACAACCTTATTATCACAATAAATATTCATACGTTTTGTACGCTCAATCCTCAAATATGATAAAACATACTTAATTGATAATAATTCATATATTCCATGATCCATACCTTGAAACTCAGCTTCTGCACTTGATCTTGCAATAACCTTTCATTTCTTGCTTTTCTAAGTTACAAGATTTCCTTACACAAAAGTAAAATAACCAAATGTAGATTTTCTGGTTGTTTGATCACCTACCTAATCCGCATCCGTGTATCCTTCAATGTTGGAAACACTATTCTTTGAGAAGAATAAACCTTTTCTTTGAGAGCCTTTTAAATACCTTAAGATTCTGTATACTGTATCCATATATTCTTCACTCGACTAATGCATAACTTGACTAACAACACTCACTGCATACACTATCTTTGACCAACTATGAAATAGATAAATTAACCCCCAACTAACTATTGATAACGCCCTATATCTGTTGGAATTTGATTTTGGAAAATTCCAAGCTTATGATTCATTTCTATAGGAGTTTCAACTGGTTTATAGGCAAGCATTCCAATTTTAGTCGAGAGGTCAAGCATGTATTTTCTTTGTAAAAGAGGAATTCCTTGATTTGTCCTAACTACCTTAATTCATAGGAAGTATTTAAGTTGTTCTAGGTCTTTCATTTCAAATTCAGTAGTTAAGTGTGCTTGTAGGAGCTTCGTCTCTTCATAGTACCTCCTGTCAATACCATATCATCAACATACACAATTAAAATTGTTACTTTACCACCTTTTATTTTATAAATAAGGTATGACCTGCACTACTTTGTTTATAACCGAAAGCTTTCATTTTTATCAAAAATCTCCCAAACCAGGCTCTAGGTGATTGCTTGAGCCCATACAAGGATTTTTTCAACTTGCAAACTTTATTTCTATTTGATGAACCAAGCTTCACACATGGTGGTAGCTCTATGTATACCTCTTCTTCTAGATCCCATTGAGGAAAGCATTCTTAACATCAAACTATTTTAGGGGTCATTCTCAATTTGTTACAATATAAATGAGAATGCAAACTACATCTAGCTTGGCTACTAGTGCAAAGATCTCTTTGTAATCTACTCCATACTTTTGTGTATAACCTTTTGCAACCAACCTTGTTTTATACTTGTCGACACTCCTATCAGCCATAAGTTTCACAATATAAACCCATCTACACCCAATTGTTTTCTTTCCTTCAAGTAATGAAACAAGGTCTCAAGTAGAGTTCCTTTACAAGGCTTCCATCTCTTTATTCATTGGTTTAATCCACTTTGGATCATTCAAAGCTTTCTGCACATTACTAGGAATAAAAAACTAGACAATTGATTGAAACAAGCGCATTTGACTTAGAAAATTTTTGAGTAAAAACATAATTGTTGATAAGGTATTTGACATCAGAGTTGAGATCAGATTCATATTATTTCTTTGATACGCCTTTGTTCAAACTTTGTGGATATCTCGAAAGAGGAACAAGAAAGTCATTACTAGAATTATTAGATAATAGACTGGAGATTACCTGAGAGTCATCATTTTGGATATTCTAGATTGACCCCTAGATTAGTGGTGTTAAAATAGGCAAGTCTGCATTACTAGGCTGTTCTTCTAGTTCAGAACACTCATCTGCATTGCCTAGAATATCGGCAACTTCGTCTAGTTGTAAGCACTCATTTTCATTTCTTGATATGCCTTATAATATATTCCCTTCACCAGAGTTCTCCCCCAGAAAGGAAGGTGTTGAAACTCCCCCTGAATTATATGATTCTAACTCCCAAAAAGAGGCATCCAAGGTTACATGCAATTTCTGAGTTTGAGGATCATAACACCGATACCCCTTTTGAAAATATGAATATCTGACAAACGCACATCTTTTTGCACAAGGATTAATTTTAGTTATCAAAATCTTTGGGATATGAGCATTCATTGTACAACCAAAAACTCTAGGTTCAGGGTTAGGAAAACAAGGAAATAAAAGTAAGGATTATATTTTCTGTTGAGGAGTTTCAAAATCTAAAACCTAAGATGGTGATCTGTTGATGAGATAAACCGTAGAATTTACTACTTCTGCCCAATAAAAACATGGCATGCTCATTCGAAAGACAGAAGCACGAACCACCTTTAATATTTGTCTATTCCTCCTTTCCACTAAGCCATTATGTTGTAGAGTATAAGTGCATAAGGTCTGATGCTGAATTTCAAGCTGATGCAAAAAATTCCCAAGAGTAGCATCCATAAATTTCATGGCATTATTAATTTGCCGCACCTGAATTGGTTTTTGATATTGGGTGCTCACCATGTTGCAAAATTCTCAAAATGCTATACCAACATCATTTTTTTCGTAAGTAGTTATATCCAGGTCATACGTTTACATTCATCAATGAGTGTAAAAAAGTATTTAACCTTAGACAATGAAGGAATTTTTGCAGGTCTCTAAACATCTAAATTTATAAGTACAAATGGCTCAGAACTTTTATTTAAACTAGTGAAATAAGGAACATGATGGCTTTTTGCAAGTTCATAAATAAAAAATCTAAATCACTTAAGTTTGAAAAAAGACTTGGATGTAATTTTTTAAGATATCCAAAAGATAGATGACCAACCCATCGATGCCATAACTAAACATTTGCTCACGCTTTTCTTGACTATTAGTTTGATATGCATATCTGAAATTTTGTCCTCCATTCTTTGTTAAATCCAAGTAATATAGTTTGCCTCATTTAAAACCATAATCAAGAGTCTTTCAGGTCAAAATATCCTAAAAAAACACAAAATGAAGGTTAAAAAATTACAGTACATTTTAAAGCTAAAGTAATCTGTCCAACATATAGGAGATTATAGTCAAGTGATGACACGATTAAAACTAAATTTAGTGTAAGAGGATTAAACAAGGTAACAGATCCTTGCCCAACAATAGAGCACATACTACCATCGACTGTGAAAACAATGGATTGAAGGGATGAACTGATGAACTGTAATTAACTAGAATCTCTAATAATATGATTAGATGCACCTGTGTTAATAATTTAGATATTTTCTTAGAAATTGTATAGAAAACATTTGTCTTACCCACAATACCTAAATGAGCAATATTTTCCATGGTCATTAACGTTTCCTCTTCATTAGATTCCACTTCATTCATCACTACCACCATAGCTTTTCCAGTAGCCTTTTTTCGTGATTTTTTTTGAAAACTTTCAAGTCAAGATATCCAATAATTTCATAACAGCGTTGCTTCAAGTGACCTGTTTTAAGACAGTAATCACATACAAAATTGTTATATTTATTTTGGCAGTTCTTTCTTGAGCCAGATGATGATCTTTGTCGGTTCTAATGGGCTAGCAACACCGACTGTTCAGAGATTGAGTGAGGTCCTCCTATTATCTGTCTTTTTTGATACTTTCTCCTTACATATTCATATGAACTCAAAGTTTAGTCATTACTTAAAGTAATTGAACCGCTCCTTCAATAGTCCCTTCTTGAGAAGTTGATCTACCATCAATTTCCTGAAAAATAGCCACACGCTCATTATAGTGTGTTGATAATATCATCTTGTCTAGTTGAAAAAGATTTTTTATTCAATTTAAAGAGATAAGTTTCATTAGATCTATCATAGAAAATTTTCGACATAATCTCCCATATTTCTTTGGCAGTAGAAAGACAAATAAATCGTTGCGTCAGCGACAGACTCGTTGAATTAGTAAACCAATTTTTCACTCTTTAATTTTCAGTAATCCATGTCTTAAAATTTTGATCTTCATGTGGAGGTTTTTTTGCTGTTCGAATGAGATATCTAGTTTTATTACGTGCTCCTATTCACATTTCCATTAGTTGAGACTATAACGAGTAATTGGTCTCATCGAGTATAATACTTAATGGAAAAGCAAATTGGTCTTATTAAATGATAATTGGTTGTGTTGGTGGGTTCGTTGTTGTTGAGACAAGAGATCCTCAGGAATTCATTTGATTTTTTGAGTATATGATTCAAACTAATGGTTTCAATTCAAAGTTTAGGGGGAGTGTGTGATGCCGATGCGTGTTTAGAGTCCGACTCTTGAATCTGTAAAAGTAAAGACAAGACTGAGCAATGCATTTTATAGCATTATAGTTAAAAAAAGGGTTATATGATCAATGCATTTTAGAAAATGAAAAAATCGTAGGGGTTTTTGGGTTTTGCAAACTTTCAGATTTTGTCGCAGCCGTTTCTAGCACAATCAAAAATCAGAAAAATTAAACGTACAAATATAAATCAACACCGATATTTGTTAACGCAGTTCGGCACACCTTGCCTACGTCTGCGAGGCCCTCACCTAGCTTAATACTTTCACTAATGACAATAGTTTTATACAAGGCTTTACTGAGCCGACATCACTTAACCCTTGACATTATCCCTCATCTTCACTACTCGTGAAAGAATTTCACATCCAATAATACGATTGACTCATGTTAACCTCAACAGAGGATTTTTCTCAACAATCTTTTAACGGAAGAACACTAAATAAATAACTCAAGTGGTTAAACAAAAATTCAACATAAATAAGAACACTTGAGAAAGAACAAAAAAACAACTCCCCTAGAGATTCAACTACACTAAAACAAGTCTAAAAGTTGTCATCACAAACTATGGGCTGATCCACGCAAATACCAATATTAATCCATAACTGCAGGATGAAAACGCCAAGTATGACAGCCCATACAAACAACCCACTCCAAGATGTTGCAGACACAAAGAAATCATTCAACAATTAATATTCACCTGCAACAAACCCAGACAAGACAAAGACCAAGCCAAAATAGGGCAAGGAAGAAATCACGCAATAACCATCACAAAATCTACAGTTCACTAACACTTTCCTTCAACCTACGACAACACCTTCCAAAACGATGGCTCACGCACACCATAACACACTTTCAGCTAACTAGCAATTTTCTGCACAACCAGCAACGTGGTCTGCCCATTCACCATAGATCAACCCACACTAAGATGGAGACCAAGTCATACGCAAGCCTCCCTCAAAACGGTAAATAATTAGATCAAAGACAGCACCGTCAACACATCCCAAAAACATCATGTGTGTAGTGTTGAAAATATAGTCACACACGCAGTAAAACTAAGACTTGGAATGCTTCACGTAACAACCACTCCAGCTATCTTACAATATCTATGCCACAACCAATCAACCAATGCCAAGACTCCAAGAAAATCGCCCCCACAAGCCTATCTCACTACAGCCTTATTAATCATTATATCCATCCATGATCTGACATAATCCACTCCCACTTCAATTAAAGATATACTTCTTTTTTTTAAAGTCTTATCCAAGAATCCAATTCAAATAAGAATTATTACTTGTTTACACCTCATCTCAATTTGGATTTTTGAAGCCTTGTTTGGAATCCAATACTTAAAAATGCCAAAATTAAATAATGAAATGGATAATAAAGTTCTTAACAATCTCCGTCTTTTTGGCATTTTTGTCACAAATAAGAAACTTCCATTGAATCACATAATAGAATATATATAAGTATTAAAGTCACAATATTCCCTCTCAATCCAACTTTAAGTTCCAAAGAACATCTATTAAATTCTTCAAGTTCAAGAAGCATCTAAAGAAACAATAATAAAAAATTATCCAATCTTTCAAATTTCTTCCCCTTGGGACAAAAAGATGCTAAAAAGTAAGACTAATAGTCACGGAGATACCTTGAACAGTCATCGAAAATAATTTGATGTCTCCCTCTTGGAACAAAACAATACCAAAACGAGCAATGCCTTCAATGCGATCATTCTCAGTGAATAAAGAAGTATAAAAATCAGTAATTGGTGCAGCGGAAGAATTGTAATCACATTGTGCAATAGTAGAAAGCCAAGATGACAATTTACTACCAGTCAATACATATGCTAACATGTCATTGCTCACTTCAATTCCATCTTTGTAAGACTGATCAAATTCATACACTCCATCATCAAGTATAGCCTCATGTACACATCAATCAACTGAATCTTAGAAAACCCATAAATAAAAACTTAGAAAGCCTAAACGATAACTCCTTCAAACCTTTTTTTGTTTTTTTAATAAATAACATCAAACTATACTTCAAAAATATAAAGCATACAGTCCCTATACCTTTCGAAGAAATTCAAACTTGGGCTTATTCCTCATCACATTATCTCGGTCATCAACTGTCTAGTTGATTTCTTCATTTGAAGCAACTGACTTATCTTCAGTCTGAACAGTTTCTTCAAAAGTAGTAACTAACTATGAATTTGGACAATTTCTTGTTTTTCCTTCTCTATGTCTTTGTGCTTTTACTTGACCCTTTCTAACCCAAGAGTGCGTTGGTAACATAAGTTGTTGCTGGAAATTTAATAGAGAGTGTCTAGATTTTCAGTTTTGATCCCTTTGAAAAATCATTTATAACAACTTGTAACATTTGGTCTTATGTGCCCGATTACTCCACAAAAGTGACATGTAGGTATGAACCTCCAAATTTTCTTTGATATTTCTCCTTAGACAGATCTAGTGCACCAATTTTCTGATCATTCAATTTGGAACATTCGCCTCTATAGCCAATGTCTTAAAGGTCTCCTTTAGTCTTACCAATTTCTAACAACTTTTTTAGCTTTTCAGTACCTCTATTTAACATTCTTATTCCCTTTTTCGTGCTGACCAGCTTTAACTTTGTTTCATTAAGCTCATCTATTGTAGATAACAACTTCTTCTCAAGGTCTTGAATGATGTTCTTCATGGTAGAGTTTTCTTCCTTCAACGTCTCATTTTTCTTCCATGTTTGGACCTATTTAGCATACATTAACTCATAGGCTTCATAAATATCTTCCTTTTTATCATTTAAAGTACTGTCATCACTGTCATAATTTAAGAATGAGCTTTGAGCTGATTTGTTTGCGTTTTTCCCAGAATTTTCTAATTTACTCACATTTTCGTCATTGGTTACTTCCTTCTTATTTGCTGTAAAGCAAGTAACTGGACTTTTGCTATATGAAGCAACTAATGCAGTACTATTCATAGCTTCTTCTTCACTAGCATACTCACTTCTGGATTCATTTTCACTCTAAGTGCTTGTATAAGACTTCCCTTTTCTCTTCTTCAAGGTGATAGCACATTCCACTTGTATATGTCTGAAGCCTTGACACTTATGACATTAAATTTTCTTTACTTTGCTTTTACCCTTTTGAGTTTTCCCTTTGTTATTTGAAATTACTATTTGATGAATTCCCACCATTTTGCCTAAAATTGGATATATCCTTCTTCGCTTTCTTTAATCACTTACTGAAATTTCTTGTCGATAACTCCATATTCTCATTCTCATCGGATTCATCTTCTAAATCATTCACAACTTTAGCAATCTCGGCTTGCAATGCCAATATTTTGTGCTTCTTTCAATTATCCCTCAAGAATCCCAATTATTTTATCCAAAGACAATCCATTGATATCATGGGCTTCTTCGATGGCTACAATTTTTGGTATGAACCTTGGAGGCAATGATCTTAATGACTTCTTAACCAGTTTAAAGTTAAAGTACTTCATCCCTAGTTGATGTGCATGGTTTGCTATATCATGTAGTCTTTTATGGAAGTCTCCAATGGTTTCTCTCTCTTCCATCTTCAGCTCTTTAAATCTCACAACCAACATCTGAAGTTTTGAGGTTATCATAGATTTCGATCCTTCATGTATAGTCTGCAAAGCGACTTTCATTAACTGCTTTGAAGATGGCGTGCAGGGCTTGAGAATTTCCAAGCGCTTTCTCTTCTTCAACCCTTGTCCACTCAGATGCATCTTTAAGCACTGTTTCTCTATTTTCATTAGTCGTCACAGGATGTGTCCAGCCATTTAAACTGAGTTCCATGCTTTTGTTCCTTGTGCCTGAATGAATACTCTTATTCGTGATTTCCACATAGGATAATTTGAATCATCTAACAATGGTGACTTGATGATTGATGCCCCTTCTCTTACAGTCATAATTGCAAAACAAGGATCTGCACCGACTTGATATACCAAGTTTTGATTCGGTGACTCACTTTGATACCAATTGAAAAAACTGTAAGGTGTATTGGTTTTGCAAACTTTTAGATTTTGTCACAGTCATTTCTAGTATAATCAAAAACCAGAAAAATTAAACGCACAAATATAAATCAACATCGACATTTGTTAATATAGTTCGACACACCCTGCCTATATCTGCGGGGCCCTTACCTAGCTTAATACTTTCATTTTCGATACACCCTGCCTATATCTGCGGGGCTCTCACCTAGCTTAATACTTTCATTAATGACAATAGTTTTATACAAGGCTTTACTGAGATGACACCACTTAACCCTTGACACTATCCCTCGTCCTCACTAATTGTGAAAGAATTTCACACCAAATAACACGATCGACTTGTGTTAACCTTAACAGATGATTTTTCTCAACAATTTTTTAATGAAAGAACACCAAAGAAATAATTCAATTGGTTAAATAAAAATTCAACATAATTAAGAACACTTGAGAAAGAACATAAAAACAACTCTCCTAAAGATTCAACTCTAATGAAACAAGTCTGACAGTTGTCATCATAAGCTATGGGCTGATCCACGCAGATACCAGTATTAATTCACAATTACAGGATGAAAATGCCAAGTATGATAGCCCATGCAAACAACCCACTCCAAGATGTTGCAGCCACAAAAAAATCAGTCAACAATTATCATTCACCTGCAACAAACCAAACCAAAACAAGGCAAGGAAGAAATCACACAATAACCATCACAAAATCTGCAGTTCACTAACACTTTCCTTCAACATACGACAACACCTTCCAAAACGATGACTCACGCACACTATAGCACACTTTTAGCTATCTCCTAATTTTCTGCACACCTAGCAATGTGATATGCCCATTCACCATAGATCAACCCACACCAAGATAGAGACTAAGTCATAGGCAAGCCTCCCTTAAAACAGTAAATAATCAAATCAAAGACAACACCATTTACTCATTCATTCACCGTCAACACATCCCAAAAAACATCACGTGTGTAGTGCCAAAAACAGAGTCACAAACGCAGTAAAACTAAGACTTGGAATGCTTCACGTAACAACCACTCCAGCTATTTTACAATATCCATACCACAACCAATCAACCAATGCCAAGACTCCTACAAAATCACCCCCACAAGCTTATCTCACTACAGCTGAATTAATCACGATATCCATCTATGATCTAACATAATCCACTCCCATTTCAATTAAAGATAAACTTCTATTTTTTCTTAAAGTCTTATCCAAGAATTCAATTCAAATAAGAATTATTACTTGTTTACACTTCATCTCAATTTGGATTTTTGAAACCTTGCCTGGGAAATCCAATACTAAAAAATGCCAAAATTAAATAATAAAATAGATACTAAAATTCTTAACAGAAAACAAATTTTCTTTTTCGAAGGAGGAGCTTAGATTAAGAGTTACTATAAGATTGTTCTTGCCCCTTGTTCAATGATTGGATCTAATACTTAATAATGAAACACTAGATAATATATATCTTACCGTAAGAGAAGGCAGAAGCAAGTGGAAGCTACCGACAAGCATTAATTGATTCGAGTCTAAAATGGCGCAAGAAGTGCTCGATATTTCTCTATCTTTGTGAATCTCAATTCATCTTCCTCGCTGATGCATGTGCATCTCAACCTTATATTTTACAAATCAGCCTACCAATTAAGTCAAGACTCCCAATATATAACCCACACCTCTCGCTTCATTAGCTGTTCTGCTAGATCATTGCTCATCAGTTAACATTTTTTTTTTCCTTAATCACTTCTCTCTCAAGTCATGGCTAAGCTGGTATTGCTTTTTGGCCTCCTCGTGCTTCCTGCGCTTGCTATGGCTAGACCCTTCCATATCCACGGTTCCGTCTACTGTGACACTTGTCGTTGTGGGTTCGAGACTGAGAAAACGACTTACATAGAAGGTAATTACTCTCCTTAATTACCCTTTTACAATAACTTAGTTTTGAATTGGTTTTAGAGTCTGATTCGATGTTGTTGTTCATTGATCTGATACACAGGGGCGAGGGTGAGAATAGAGTGCAAAGACAGGGTCACGATGCAGCTTAAATACAGTGTTGAAGGAGTGACGAACTCCGATGGACTGTACAACATCTTGGTAGAAGATGACCATGAAGATCAGATCTGCCGGGCTGTACTTGTTGATAGTCCTCAGATTGATTGTAACAAGCCAGATCCTGGAAGGAGTAGTTCTGAAATTATCCTGACACGTTACAATGGAGCCATCTCTAACGTTCATTTTGCCAATTCCATGGGATTTTTCAAGGACAAAGCATTGCCTGGTTGCAAGGAATTGGTCTATAAGCTCCTCTATTCCGAAACATAAAGAGGCAACTAAGTTTATTTTGTCTCATCCTCGACTATCTAGGTTTTGAACTATGTATTGTATGGGATGTTATTGGCTTCTTGCTTTCGATTAACATACGTTGTTTGCTTGTTCTTAGATAAGTGCCCTGTCTCGTAGCTCATGAGACTGCCTATATTGTCCAGTCCAAGTCTTATTTCTAAGTTCTCTTCGTATTTAAGATCTAAATTTGTTTCTCTAAATTCACAATTAGTCAATTAACGTTATCATTCATTAATTATGAAAGAAAGATCTTTTATTGAAGTATTAAGATTTCAGTAATTTGGTAGTCTTCTAAAAGACTTCGATCATTAGTTATTACACAAATTTTGTCATTAATGCTAATTTATAATGCATGTTGTAACATTTGATGATGCTAAGCACTTTCAAAAGCCATCTTATATCAAATTTTAACATCTATAAACAACACAAAAGGAATTATTTCCAACAATCTCCAAATTGTATTCTAATTAATTTGTTCCAAACCGGGTAATATGAGAGTCAAAATGTAAATAGAGTCATTTCAATATCACGCCATCTTCATGTTATAAGATCCTTTGATTTGAAGGATCTACAAACGTGACTTCCTTTGCTTTTCAATAAAGACTTTGATTTATAAATTAGACTGTCTTAAACTCAAATATATCATTTGGTCAAAGATTAATAGTACACGCATTGTTTTACGTATATTCACTCAAGTACAATTAGAAGGAGAGGTGAGTGAAAATAATTATATGAAAGAAACATTTTTATTTCATAATGGAATACAAGTTTATTAATTCTGAAATTTTCATTTATTTATTATTAAAATGAGTGTTCAAAATTTAAAAAAATCATTGGATTAGTGCTTAACTTATTTGAAACTTTTTCAAAATTAGCATTAACTTATGTGAATCTTTCTATATTAGTGTCTTCGTTCAATCACTTTTGATGGAGTGTTGAGCACAAAAAAGTTGATTCCTTTATAATTGATGTCACACTTTCACGTCATTCTTGACATGGTTTAAAAATATAATTTAAGAGTTTAAATAATCTCTTCAGAACTTTTTCTTCCTCATTTTCCTTACATGAAATTCTAAATGTTAAAAAAATATCTAATCCCAAAATTTTATAAACCCTAAATTTGAGATATGATTGGTCAAGTTATCAAATAGGATTGTGGTATCCAAGTTGGACATGTATGCCCTAACGCCTGAAATTGGGCCTAATCATATCTACATAAGAAGTTTCGTATTTAAACTTGTTTAAACTTTGTATTAATAGTTTGAAAATATTTAATTAAGAAATATGAAGAAATTTGCTTAGTAAGAATTCTAGTTGTTCTTATCAAAGAATTCTAGTTGTTCTTATCAATGATTAAGAAAATCAACCAGTTCGGTTGATTCAACTGTAAAAATTTTAAATCATCAAACTTTTCAGTTTAATTTATTTTAATAATTCTTATTATTAAAAATCAGTCAATTTATTAAGTAATCAGTCAATTTATATAAATTAGTAAGTTCTTATAAATCAAAATAAATCAATTAATTTTTATTTAACAATATTTTTCAGTTAAACTTCAAATTTTTTAATAGATAAGGACAATCTCTTTTAATCATATTTCAAAATTTTTAACTTAATATAGTTGACCTTTTAAAACCTTAAATCTATTGCCTTATCGGTTTAATTTTCGGTTCGATTTTTAAAATATCGGTTCTTATTGTCTACCTTTATTTTCAGTTAAACATTGTAACTTTTTAAATGAGAAACTTAATCGTCTTTAACCATGAAATTTTATATTAAAACCTTTTAACCATATGCTACTGGACAAAACTTGGCGATGAATATGCCTCGCAAATTAGATATATATATATATATATATATATATATATATATATATATATATATAGACACACACACAATGGATAAGAATTGATATGATTAAAAATAAGATGAATGCCATGAAGGAAAAAAAATAAAATTAATTAAAAATAAAGTGATAATTGCACAAAAAAAAGAAACACATTAATGACCAAAAGTCTGTATCATGACTCGTTCTCTTTTGTAAGTTGTACCATTTAAATTCTTATAACGAAGGGTACCATAATTAAAGATGAGCTTTATCATTCTCAAAAGTGGTTGCGAAGTATGTGGTTTGGGATGAATCATTGTAATAAGTAAGGACAAGAGTTCGTTAAAGTAGTTGGACTGTCACGAACTGTAACTCAACGGTTTTTTATTCACCTGGCTGTCCCGAAAACATTGGCACCAAAATCTCATCTCTGTAACAAATCATAAAACTTTTTTATCTTCGTTATTTGTCACCAATATACATAATTCATTAAGTTTATGTTTAAAGAAAAAGGAAAAAAAAAACCATCAGATGTCATGATCAGAGAGAACCCAGCAACTGGTTTCCATTCAATCTCAGAGTTTCCATCAAAATTGTCATATTAGTTTCTTGTTATTTTGCCAGAAAAGAAAAGGGTAGATACAACTTTTTGATTCGTTTTTACTGAATACAATAATTAATGAATGACCTCAATACAGAAATGACCAAAGCAAGTAGCCCTCCTCATACACCTGACAATTCTGTGAAGAATGACAAGAAAAAAAAGGTATTGTTCGATCTCAGTAGTGTTATTATTGTATTTTTTTCATGTTCTTCATCAGTTTTATTCTTATGCTTGTGCAGTCTATAATTCCCAAGATTTTTGGGAAAAGCAGCAACAGAGGAGGCTCCAATGAGGATGTATCAGGATCAGACAGTGATGGAGTTTCTGCAGGTATCGTCTTTATTCAAGAAAATGAGTTCTTTTCTTTTTTTAATTTTTGGTTTCACTTTCATATATTATATCAAATACGTAATTTAAAATTTTAATTGAATTTTTTTGCTAGATGACCACAAAAGGGTAGAACCAAGAGGAAAAGAATTTGTCGACCCTTCTCCTAACACTGCCAGAAGAATCTCAGGTTCATACGTGAATTATCAATATTAGTATTATGATTATTAATGATTATCATAATAATCTCTTGCTCTTGCTCAGAAACGATTGATCTAATCATATTATCATTAATCATATTGCTAATATATTATATTAAATACGTAATTTAAAATTTTTACTGAATTTTTTCGCTAGATGACCACAAAAAGTTGGAACCAAGAGCAAAAGAATTCGTCGAGCCATCTCCTAACACTGGCAAAAAATTCTCAGGTTCATATGTG
This sequence comes from Erythroxylum baracoense, assembly GCA_025629805.1. NCBI lineage: Eukaryota > Viridiplantae > Streptophyta > Magnoliopsida > Malpighiales > Erythroxylaceae > Erythroxylum > Erythroxylum baracoense. The sequence continues at coordinate 32,760,304 of JAOTAY010000189.1, forward strand.
AATTATCAATATTTTAACAAACAGTTTTTGTAGTTTTATGATTATTAATTAGTGATTATTGTAATAATCTTTTACTCAGAAATAATTGATCTAATCATATTTGCATTAATCATGATGCTAATATATTTCATTGTGACCAATTCCTTGCAGGAAGAAAGGAGAGTAGTCCAGATATTGAAGGCCTAAACTTATCGAACTTTGAACAATCCTTGACACCAGAAACAGAAATTAAAGAATTTAGGTACAAAATGATTCTTATTGCTATTGTATCTTCTTCTTGTTTTTTGTTCGTGCGATTTGTCTGACATCTAAATGGATGAATTTTGGCTTCTAGGTTATCCGTTGCAACATGGAATGTAGGAGGCAAGGCACCTGATTGCGGAATCAATCTTGAAGAGTTTCTGCAAGTTGAGGGTTGTTCAGATATATATATCTGTGGGTATGATGTCTAAAATTAGCTAAACCTTCTAAAATTGCAAGTTATATTGAAATGGCTTAAACATGAATTAGGTAATTTTATGGTCTTAATTAATAAATGCTATAGCTACAAGGAACAATGTTAAAGGTTAAAAAAAAACATAAAACTCCTTTATAGTCATATTCATTCTAAAAATCACATTTATTATTTTAAATTCTTTAAAAATATTTTATAATATTATAAATTTTAAGAAAACAATCACATTTTTAGTCAAGTATTTTAACATAAGTTATCTTATGACTAATTGTTAATTATATATCAAATAAATACATTTTAGTACAATTGAATTATAATTTTACCAATTTCATTTAAATAAATTGATGGACACATAATAAAAGATCACTTCTTAAATTGCTAATATTTTAATACATTTAAAAATAATTTAAACTAATATGATGTTTAGAGATATTAATGCAGAAGATGAGAAAACTATGATTTTTGATAATTCAAGATAAGATCTTCAATTTAGCAACTCTAAGTTGACATCAAGAACATGTTGTAGCAGACGAGTTGCCTAAATTAAAGTATGTCCAATTTCAGGTTTCAAGAAATTGTTCCACTAAGTGCCGGAAATGTATTGGTGATTGAAGACAATGAACCTGCTGCAAAATGGGTGGCTCTCATAAACCAGGCACTAAACAGGTCACAACATGACATTCTCTCCTCCGGTGAATTAAGTCCTAAATCAAAAGTTTCCGGCAATAACAATAACCACCACAACAACAAGGACTCGAGAACTCATAACCTGTTCCACAAACCTTCTCTTAAAGTCCTAAGTAGGAATTTAAGGGCAGACAGTAGCATCCTGAAGATGTGTAATTGTCCTTTAGAGTATCAAACCAAAGAGAGGTGTAGAGGTAGAAAAGTCAGCGAATCCATGATTAAAGTAGATTCTTCATCAGCAGATCAGGATGGTCAAGAGATCAATGCTAGTGATCAGCTATGTCTGACCAATTTCCCTACGTCACCTCTGACTTACAACCTGATTGCAACTAAGCAGATGGTTGGTCTTTTCCTTTCAATATGGGCAAGAAAGGAGTTGGTGCCTCACATTGCTCATCTTAGAATCTCTACCATAGGTAGAGGAATAATGGGTTGTCTTGGCAACAAGGTAAGGATTTTTAACTTGAATCTTTTAGAGATCAGTTCTGTTCTTATGTTTAGTATTGTGTACCTTGTTATTGCAGGGATGTATATCTGTAAGCATGTCATTGCATAGAACCACCTTTTGCTTTGTCTGTAGTCACTTAGCTTCTGGGGAAAAAGAAGGTGATGAGATAAAGAGGAATGCTGATGTTGTTGAGATACTCAAAAGCACACAATTCACCAAAATTTGCAAGCATTCAAAACGACCAGCTCCTGAAAGAATAGAAGATCATGAGTATGCTAATTATATTTTCTTCTTTTTTTTTTTCTCTTTTTAAGATTATTTTATGTTGATCCCTTCTGCTCTATTCGCAGTCGTGTAATTTGGCTTGGAGACTTGAATTATCGCGTGGCCTTAAGCTATGAGGAAACAAAAGTTTTACTAGAAGATAATGATTGGGATAGTCTTTTGGAGAAGGATCAGGTTTGTTTCTTATACCCTTTTATAAGTACAAAACCGTGACATTCTTGCATATCTAACATTATTAAAATGGTATTTATTACAAGCAAAAATAGTATTAAAAATAACAATACATATTAATTTATATTTCTTATGAAGTGTTAAAGACCAAATTTCACTTTTAATATCATCACCTAATAAATTTATATTGTCTATTTATAATATCACACATACTAAATTAATAGTCTAATTATAAAGAAATGATAAAAACTTAATCTATTTGCGTTGAGGGTATTACTTAACCTATTTGCATTGAGGGTATTATTAAAAATGTCAAAATAGAAATTATTACTATAAAAAACAACATGACTTACTTATACATTCTAGAAAATATAATAATAACATGGATTTATTTATACATTTTAGAACATATATGTAACAAATTAACTTGATGTGGAGCACAGTTAAATTTAGAAAGAGAAGCAGGAAGGGTGTTTAATGGGTTCAAGGAAGGAAAGATCATGTTTGCTCCAACTTACAAATATTCCCAGAACTCAGACTCATATGCTGGAGAAAATGCCAAATCCAAGAAGAAAAGGAGAACCCCTGCATGGTACACACATTACATTAAATTCATATTAAAAACAAGCGTATGAATTTTGATTATCATCAAGTGATAAAAAGGAAAACATTGTAAGCTAAAAGTTATGAAAAAAACTTTTCAGGTGTGACAGGATACTTTGGCGTGGAAATGGCATCGAGCAATTGTCCTACATTAGAGTAGAGTCAAGATTTTCTGATCACAGACCAGTTTGTGCGCTATTTGCTGTGGAGGTTGAGATGAGGAATAGGAATGTGAACAGGTTCAGAAAAGGTTACTCTTATGCTGCTGCGAGATTAGAATATGACGACTGTACACCTCAGAGGCATAGCTTTTATGGGGTCTAATCGAAACCCTGAAATTAAGTTGCATTCTATGAAACTTCATGCAAAAAAGAAAACTATGTTCACTTGTTTTTGTGTTAAATGTCTGTTCACACATGCTTTAAGAGTATAATTAAAATAATAAGAGAAAAATATTATTACAATATGAAATTAAGAAAAAAATTAGTATAAAATAGGAATGTTATCGCAATATGAATAATGACATGCTTTTCTAAATTTTATGGAAAGTGAAATTAAGAAAAAATTTAATATTATAAACATCAAAAAATAATATAATATTTTTAATAAAATTTATTTATTTAATAATAATAACTCAAAATTGCAACCATTTCATTGACTTCGAGTCCATAAGAAAGAGAAATTTAATTGCATAATAAAGATCAATATTGATTATTTCAGGACTTATCCTAATCTTCACTAGTTTCTTAACATTTTTTGATGATCATAAAAAAATAAAGGTTTCTACTCTCATTCATCATAACCCAACTCCCAAATTGAAGTTTCTTCTTGATCAAGTAAGTTTACTATGTCTACTAGTGCATCTTCAATTCCAACAGGCCAATAGGTTGAATAGTCATTGAGACTGTTGGTACTGCAACCTTCTCCAATGTGTGCCATGTGTTGAATATCAAGGAGGTCATTGGCCTTTGTTAACTCCATATTAGCCCAATCAATAGCACCTAAACCTTGTGTTGGATTCCCACTGGTTGCGGAGATCTGAGGGCTAATCAGTGGTTTGTTAAAGAAGGAGAGAATGCTTCCAGATGAATCAGAGTTCCCATCATTCGCATCACTTTCTTCAACAATGTATGGATTCTGGGTTTTGTCTTCTGTTCTTGAAAGATCTACAAAGCCCCTGCATAGTTGTTTTTGATGGGAATTGAAGCTTCTTCCAGGATTTAGATTGCCAACTTTGCCCTTCCCATTAGATTCATACTTCCTCTTAGAGCTTCTGGTCTCTGTGGAATCGTTGTCTTTTTCCTTCTTATCTTCTTCTTCTTCAGAGGTTGAGATTCTGAGGCATCTTTCTGTCTGCTGCAAGATAGCTTCTTCTTGATTTATAACCTTGGACCAAGTCGCAGTTTCTTTAGCCGTCATCTTATCTTGCAAGCACTTGGATTGCTTAACCAATCTTCTCATACGATCCAAATCAGGTAACATATGCTTGATTACAGCAGCCAAAACACTGACCTTCCAAGCTTTCTTAAGATCGTGCGGTTTCTTATAAGGAGGAGGACCATGTTCTTGTGACGGTCCTTGCTCACCCCACCAATGCTCTCCTCCTGTTGGCCACCATGGGGGAGCTAAACCCCTCTCCAATGGAAAACTTCTTTGTGGTGGGATACAGTGTTGCATAAGAGCAGAAAGAAGAGAACCTAAAGTAGTATCTTGCAAGTCATGAAGTAGATGCATATATGAGATTGGATCTAACTCACTTACTTTCTCCAAAACTGGCAAGTACTCAGTAATGGCACGAGGAGCACTTTGATCGAACCTGACTTTCTCTTTCCACCAATGACGTAAGCTATCAGATGAACCAGTTACTGGCTTCCCTTTCTCTGGAACTATCCCGTAAACAAACCCTCGTCCTTTACATACTTCCATGATCTTCACCATATATTTAAGGATCGAATCCTGAGATCTTGACATCTTCTTGCGACGAGAAGCCCCTTGTTTTGCTAATGCCTCAGAGTCCTCATTTTCACTAAGCTTCTCCTTCATCTTCTGCATGCGAATACTATCCTTCCACATCCGCTTCTTGAGTTCATCGTAGCTGATTTCTTCCTCCTCCTCCTCCTCTTCTTCTTCTCGTTCAAAAGTTGAAGAAGGCCCCGTCTCTTCATAAAACTCCACCATCTTTGCTTGTTTCAAACTTCGAAATTAGGCTTTCTAACGATATACGTAGTACTCAAAACGGTTTTGCGAACTCTTATACTACATGTATCGTAAGCAATGGCGGTGTAAGAATTGCGGCTACTACTCATTTTAAGTACCACTCTTTGAATACATACAGAATAAACCGTCGAATAGCTTAAGGACAACTAACAATTTCCAAGAAAAAAACTAATATATGAACTCGAAGTTTGAACAGAAAGGAAAGTGATGGCTCGGGGATTAGATGAATTATAATTAGGGCACTAGAAAAACTCTTTAATTTGTAAAATTTTTGAAAAAATTCCTTATAAGTTTTAGTTTTTTTTAAATTCATTTTTTAAAATTTGATTAAAAATAACAACAAAACACATATTTTATTAATATCATACTTATATTAATTAAATATTAATGATTCAATTAAATTCTTAAATTTGAGTTAAACTAACTAAATCTAACATAAATTAATAATTTATTATAATTATTTCAAATTATTAACTTAAATTAAATTTAATTGACTCGAGTCGATTAGAGAGTTGAGTTAAGTTATCACAATAGTGACATTTAATTAGTTATCTTCTAATATTTATATTATATGAACTTTGTTCTTATTTTTAATGTAAGTCAAAAATAATTTTTTAAACAATTTGTTGCTGGGTTTGATAAAACTCGTGGGCAAGAGACAAACTTACGTAAGAATGTTGCATGCATGAGTGACACATAAGGACTATGTCCAATATTTGAGGGATTGTTGACCTAAACTTTCATTTAATAGCACATGCTATTAGTTAAATGGGAAGTACCAAAATATGGAATTGGCCCTTTTGAGTTTGTTCCTTGCAAATTGATGTGACAAGTGACGTATGTAGTATAGTTAAGTTTGCACCTTACAAACAACCGAGAGGGCAATTAGGACTAAATGAGTCAAGCGTAAGCTTGAAGAGGGTTTTGAGTCTTACGGAAGGATGTATCCAAGTAAAGGAAATCCAGAGCAGTCTGGAATGATCCATAAATACAAAGAAGTAAAGTTGTAACACCCTAAGTTCAGGTTGGATCCAATTCGAGTTTAACAAAATGTTGAACTTGAAAATAATTTTAATCAATTTTTAAATGAATAAAAATTCAAAATAAGTCCTCTCATAAAATATTCATAAATTTATATTGTCATGGCAATAATTCTAATTTACAGTTAAAATAATTATAAACTTGAAAATTACTAAATATGAATTGATTAATTACTTTTTTCTACAAGTTTATAAAGAGTTTTATTACCTATTTCGTTTCTAATATAGAATTTGTAATACTCTTATCTCGTTTATAAAGGGTACGAGTAACAACATCTCAAATTGAAGTTTATTTATTTGATTAACTAATTATTCAAAACTAAGATCATTGTTGAACTTCACGACTATGTTAAGAAGAATAGGTACATTTGATTTTTTTTTTTTGAAAACATTCCTAAATTAAGGTTCTATGCAAATTGTTAGTACTTAACAATTAATTTATTATATCGGAATTCATAAATATTTATAAAAGCCTTTCATGCACTTATAGAATATGAATTGTTATAAATTAGATGATATTAATAAATTATATCATCTTAATTCTTCTTTTAATATTTTGTACACAGAAAAATTGGGTGTTATGAATTAGCCATTTAGTTAATTGACCTTTAAAATTTATTAACCCTTTAATATTTTTATTTTTTAATTAATGTGAAATACTCTAACACTTTCCCTCAAGTGTAATTAAGATTAAACATCTAGTTGTCACTTGAAATAAACGCAATGGTAATTGAACCGGGCTGACTGGAATTGGACATCCAGATAAACAATCAGAAAATTAATAATCTAGATTAGACCTTCTCTAATACCATATTGAAAATTTTAATATAGGTGGAATGTAGAGTCTATTAACAAGAATCGAGTTTGGGTCTAACTATTGCAACAATGACTTAACTAGTCATTTGGTTAATTGACCCTTACTATTTATTAACCCTTTAATATTTTTATTTTTAATCAATGTGGGTACTCTAACAAAGCCTTATGTTACTCTTTCGAGCAAAATATAGTGCTTGAGATGAGAACACAATGACCTGAATAGAAAGCGTACTCGGTTTTCCTCTTACTTTTTGCTGGCTTTCTTGTTTTCCCTGAAACTAGAAACCAGCACATTGTGTATACCGACTGTAAGCTTCTGACTGCATGGCAATGGGGGCACGTGTAATAAAGTCTGGAAGATCAAATGCGTCTACGAGCTCCCTTGCAATGTTCCTCACTTGGAAACTCAGGTACTCTGAGAGTTTGTGGATTGCCTGCACGTTACTGAAAGTTTGGTTAATATGAACATTCTCAGGCCTGTTTAGCTCTATGGATGAGAGACCAGGAAGGATGAGAATGCTTTGATTTCCAATCCTCAATGTGTTTTTATAACATAGAATGAAGATGATGAGAAAATTAGGATATGGGGTTCATGTTTTTCTAGCTAATGAGCTCATTTTACAAATCTCTCTTCCTCTTTAAGGGCATGCATGAAACACTCAATAAGGAAAAGATTGATTCTTCTTCAATCAACTGCACCTTTGGTTAATAATTAATTAACACCGTATCCTTTTCATGTTTCTTACTATATTGTAAAATCAGAAAAGCAATCCTGCAACCTTATGATTCTTAGTAAAAAAAGACAATACCTTAGCTTTGTTTGGAGCAACATAGTCGACGTTACGGTAGGTCCCTATGTCCTTCCAGATTCGATCCAAAGCATAAAGATCACAGACAAGTTTGAGAGCAGCTTGAGAATGTGGATCAGGGCATCTGACATAGAAAATGCAAGTTTAGTAGCAAATTAACAGCATAAAAATGGATAGGAACACTTTGTCATTCCAGGAGTAGGAAATACTTCTGCACTGCTTCAATAAACTTTTCAAGGATGACTGACTCAATATGAGACTCTGCAAGTGTGAGAAGGTGATTCAAGCATCGATTCCAAGCACCAAAGCCACCAAGAGTTTTGGCGTGTTTCCTTAATCGTAGAGCAACACTTTGTAGCAATTTAGACGTTCGATACTGAAATGTCAAGAGTAACAGAAGCTGTAAATACAGATAGACTATTCTACCAGTTACAGCAGCTTTCAGACGATACAAAATCAAGTAACTTACTCTGAAGGCATCCAACTGGAATTTAGGATCTCGCAAATGTTCTTCACCTTCCCAACGTGCAGTCACAGGATTTGGTTGAGACATATAAGTGTTCATGGATTCTCTCAAATAGTTCCAAGTAACTGTCAGAGTCCCACCTTGGAACTTTTCCTGGTATTGCTTCAAAAGAAAGCCTGCTACCTGCGTTATGATTGAATCTTCAGATAACTCCACCAAAACCAGAATATAGCTTTCAAGAAAGAGAATAAAGAATTCATCACAAACTCGACTGCGAACTACCTGAGAGGTTGAATTCAACCATCATTTACCAGTCTGCAAATCAAAGCTTTACAATCTCTTGAAATGCCAGTCATTTTTTATGTATTATATGTACGTAAATATCATCCATAAGATGGTCCATAGTCTTTGAATAACTAGAAATATGGTAGGGAACCTTCCAGGCATATTCTACTTGTAATTCCACAAGGGTAAGGAACAAGATACAAAGATGACCACAGAAAATCTAGCTACTAGACTTCTTCAAATTTATTGCTCTTCAGGTCTCTAATGACAAATTTTAGATCATTTCTAATTTCGAGAGGTAAATCAGGGTGAGTGCAGATGCAGATGGCTACCATAGTCTTAAATCTTACTTAAACCACCCAAAGTTAGCTCCATAAATTTAATTGTCAAAATCATATGAATAAGCTAGACATTCACATCCTAAATTCTCAAGTAAGCTGCAATAACCTGTTGCAGTAGCACTGTGTTGTCCCCTTCAAATGTCTGAAAAATGTCATGATCATTCCTCAAGCTACCAAACCGGTTGACAGCTGCATATCCATGTCCACCACATGCTTCCCTGCAAATACTCAATGATTTTGCTGTATATGATGTCACATAAGCCTTGAGACCAGAGGAGAGTGTATGAACATCTCCAGCCAGTTGTTCGTCATGAGTCTTTTTCATCTCAGAATACTTCTCCACCAGATGCAGAGTGGCAAAATGGAATGCATAAGCTGAAGCAAGCATTGGCATCAGCTTGTGCTGATGAGATTGATAATCAAGTATACTGACTTCAGGTTGTTTGGGAGGGCCAAACTGCTGGCGCAATAAAGAATATCGGGTGGCAATTATGACAGCAACCTTCAAAACACCAACTGAAGAGTATGCAAGGCCAACACGTCCACCAACAAGCTCCCCTAAGATAGCGATAAATCTTTTATTTATTGTAGGAAGACAACTTGTGTACTTGCCATCTTGTGAAACATCTCCAAATCTATTGAGAAGATTGTCTCGAGGAATTCTTACTGAATTGAATCTCAACGCTCCATTATCTACCCCATTTAAGCCAACCTTGAGTCCGCAATCATGTATTTCAATACCTGGAAGCGTCTGATGGGTTTTCATATCCCTTATGGGAACAATGAAGGCATGTACACCCATATCAGAGACTCCTTTATCATGGGTAGGCAGCATCAATTTGGCAAAAACGGTGGCAAATTTTCCATGAACAGCGGCATTGCCAATCCACCATTTTATGGCCCCATCATTTGGTGTGTTTATAATGAATTCATCAGTAATTGGATCAAAAGTTGCCACAGTTTGAAGGCCTTGAACATTGGAGCCTGTGAAAAATTAAAATAAGCACTTACATAACATCACTTGTGCTAAAAGAAGATACTGTAAAGGTCAGAAACCTCCAAAAATCATTGGAAAACATACAAAAAACCGTATGCAAGGTCAGAATCCCAACTTATCAAGCATGCACACAAGCGGAACAGCATTGGAGGAAATGTTGAGGGATAATAAATGACTATAATCAACCACTAGAAATTCTAGTTGCAACAAATAAAGTTGAAACATGAAACCTAGATGGCAATCCATATCAGGACATCATGAATTTCTAAATCTGAATTCCTACTGCACAAATTCTATCAGATGTTGTTCCCAAAACATTTCAAGGTGGAAGTAAGATACAGATTCTTCAAGGCATTGATCTCAAAATTACGCTCAAGTTTGGTATATTGAAAGATACAACTGGAAATCTTCATGAAACTCACTAGATTAGACAAAAAAGTGTGTTGGACTTGGTGAATCGTGTCTAATGCACAAGAACAAGCTGAAGAACTTTTACGATGACACAGCAAGACATTACTCATTTAAGCAACAAACTACAGAACCATATTGAAGTTTACCATGATGAAGCTCTGTCATGGCGAAACAGCCAGGATAATCCAGATTGTCAATACCATCGAAGTACTTATCCTTATGCTTTTTGGTACCCAAGTTGAGGACAGAACTTCCCCAAAGACTGCACAAATTCTACTTAAGCGTCAGTTTCATGTTTAATATATAACATTGATGCTGAACCGAACAGCATCCATTTGGAATGAACAACTCAACTGGAAATTAAAGGTAATTTTATGAATCCTTGTCAATGCAGAGTCCCAGTGTATCAGCAATATGAACCAAAGGGCGATAACTAATATAAAGCACAACATTTTCAAATCAAAGCTTAATTCTTAGTTCCTCCACCCTGTACAACCCCCTCCTTCCTCAAGATAAAGAAAAACTGACCCACAGAAGAAAGAATTGCAAAAAACATAAAGGGAACAACCAAAGGCAGCTGACCTTAATGGAAGAGCATAACTACAGAAAAATTCAGATCACACGGTTAAACTCATCATAATCTGACATGTATTCAGTATTTGATCGCATCAAGCAATTTTCAGCCAGGAAAGATTCAAAGCTTTTAGATTTCAGAAAAAAAGTTGAACTTCTTTTTCACCAAGGAACAGTTTGATGCAAGACTATGGCTAAAAAGATCATACGAAGGAATTCCGTTTCCATTTGGAAAGAAAAGAGCAGAAGAAACTAAAACCATCTTCTTATTAACCAAAACCAGATCATCACAAGAGATCATGTCAAAATTCTCCAATCCAATCACAGTCCCACCACTCCCGATCAGGAAAAGAAAAACTTTAAAAGATAAAGAGAAGCAAAAGAACAAACCTGAACTGAACACCCATCTTAATCCCAAGTGACATGTCGAAAGCACCGGCAGCTTCAGTAATGGCAAAATACTTAGCAGGTTCCTCCATCAGATACCTCAAAGGCCTAATCCCAGCTTCCCTCACCAAACCCGAAAGCTGCCTCCAACAAAGCTCTCTGTACTCATCTTTTGGAATCTCAAGTGGGGTTTGCAAGTCAGGCCTCGACATTAAAAACTCCAATATCTTTTCCTGTATGTCCCTGTGCTTCCCTCTCATGAACACCGACAGTCTCTCAGTCTCCACCGACAGCTTCCTCGCCTTGGCGCAGGTTAACATGTCCAGTTGGTCCAGAGCTCGTGGCACTGGCGTCAGGTGCAAAACCAGACGCCATATGCGGCGGGACATGATCTGGGTCTCGTCGTCGGACGTGGAATTCGGGTCTTTGTGTTCCATCTTCGAAGACAAAAACACAATTAAACGTCAGTTAATGGCTTTTTGGTTCTTGCTCTGTTCATATGATATTGTGATGACGTGGTTACGTGTTTCATATGCCACGTATCCATAGTTTATGGATGTTACTAACAGTAATATTATTATTAGCTTAATGTACCTTTCCGTAGGGCCAGATATCTTCTAATATGAATGTCTTAAAAATGCAACCGTTACCACCAATTTAGCCATAGAATTATTTAACTTTAGGTTGATTTTTAATTTTTTGGTTCAATTTATTTTAATAAATTTTTATAAATCAAAATTAATAAATTAAATTTTATTTAATAATATCTTTTTTTAATTAAACTTCAAATTCTTTGATAGATAGAGACAATCTCTTTTAATTATATTCAAAATTTTTAATTTTATTTAATCTTTAGTCAATTTTATGATAATCTAATACTGATTGAATATTTTAAATTTTAAACCTTTTGTTTTACTAGTTTAACTTTTGATTTGATTTTAAAAATATTGAATAATATAATTAGGGCCCAAATACAAAAAATTTGATTTAAAAATTAAAAAAATTAAATTTCTAAAAATTTTGAAATTTGTTTTGTTTTCAATTTGTTAGAAAAATTTCTCCCTAATTTCAATTAATAATTAACAATGAAATACACATAGTATAAATATTATATATAAGTTAATCAAATATTATTGATATAACAAGTTAATTCAGGTACTTAAAATTAATCATTTTAAAATATAATAAATTAGTTTGAACGAATATAATTAGTTCTAATTGATATTTGAAATTAAAATTTTTGAGATTATAAAAAATAATTTAGAAAATATTTATATTAAAGTTTTTTGTGATTAAACTTTTTTATTTTGAAAATATATTTTATTTCTTTATAATATTATTAGTTATTAAATAAGTCTTTCCTATTATATTACATTAATTTTGGGTCTATTTATAATTTCAAAATAATGTTCCTTTAGAACTTATGAATTTTATTATAACAATGACTTGAGTAACAAAATAGATTAAAAAACTAATAGAATACGATAAAAACAAATTGTATGATAATTAAATAATATTTTAACAAATTAACTTTAAAATGTATATGAACTAAAATAAAAATAGATCACATTTGATAATATACAACAGAACCTTGATCTTCAATAATAGAGAAGATTAAATTCCTTCTCCTGTTAAGAACTGATACCTCGATGGAACTGATAATGTGTCTGCTTTACATATTAGGTGGAAGTGAGACAATCAACCACATACGTATTGGAGACACTCAATTCAGAAAGGAAACATCATATTATTTAAGGAGACAAATTGGAGGAAGAAGATAGATATGATGAGCTACATGTTGGTGTTAGCAATCGGACATGGAGGAACTGATACATCAGTGACTCCTTCCATCATCAGGACTACACTCTTCATGGAAGGACGAAGAACTGGTTCGTCTTGTATACACCAAAGTGCAACTGCAACCATTTTCTCCAACCCCTTCTTCTCTACTTGTTCGCCAACCACGAGCCTGTCCAACTCTTGAGTCGTGAAACATTTGTATGCCCAAGTAGAAAGGACAATCTCTTCAGGATTTGCTGCCTGGATTTCCATGTTCTTTCTGCAGCAAACGATTTCCAGGAGCACTATGCCAAAACTGTAAACATCTGCTTTTACTGATATTGGAACATTCTTATGCCACTCTGGTGCTAGATACCCTCTTGTTCCTCTAACAATTGTGAATGTCCTGGTTTGATCAGGCATTAACAGTTTTGCCAACCCAAAATCAGAAATCTTGGCATTCCAGAAATCGTCCATCAATATGTTCTGAGGCTTTATGTCACAATGAATAATTGGTGCTTCACACTCTTCATGGAGGTACAGAATGCCTCTAGCAACATCAAGTGCAAATCTGATTCTTTCGTCCCAATTTGGTCTAGTATTGGACTTGAATAACAGATCTGCAAGTGATCCATTTCTCATGTACTCGTAAACCAGAAGTCTCTTGGAATCTGTAGCACAGTATCCTAACAACCTGGCTAAATTCCTGTGGTGAGTCTTCCCTATAGATCGCATCTCTGCTCGGAACTCCTTTTCTCCTTCTTCCACCAACTTTTCCAATCTTTTGACAGCAACAATTTCCTTACCCTTGCACAAAGACCCTTTATAGACTGTACCAAATGATCCCTTTCCCAACTCTTCTGTGAAGTTTTTTGTTGCTCTTTTGAGTTCGTTGTATGAGAATAATCGCAAGGTGAAGTCCAAAGTCAAGCCATCTTCTCCAGTTTTCAACAACCTGTTGTATCTCAGAAATCTTAACTTGTACATGTTCACTCCAGAGATTATGAGAGCACCACATGAAAACGTCAGGAAACCAAAAATTATCAGAAGAATTTTCACAGTTTCTTTGTGGCTTCGCACCACTATCGGAGGAGGTAAAATTGGCGGATTGGGAGAGGTCTGAGAGCCTTCAATACTTCTCGTGCCCACTTTCACAAGAGCTACTGTAGATGTAGATGTAGATGTAAATGTTTGTGTAGAACTAGAAGTCCTTCTAACATAATTCAATGGAAGATTCTGTTTCTTACAGAATCCATTCGACAGCAGCGCTGCTCCACAATTGCAATCTTCTATACAGGAGTTGCTGCAGTCTTCCTGTGACATTTTTGTTTCATTATAGTAAGGTCCTCTCCATGTTATGGATTCCATTGGAGTGATACTAAACAGCTTTTCGTTTCCTTTGCCATTTTGACAACCTACCAGCGAATAGTTTCTCTCGCAACCAAGAAGCGGTTGATTGGGGTCGATATATTCAAAACTGGGAAGACATGGACAGTATGGTTGTTCATCATTGTATGTGCAGAAGCTGTTGAAACCGCAGTAGCCATTTATTTGACAGTAATCTGTGGGTCTCTTTTTTGGGGTTCGTTGCTTCCATTATACCAATGAGAATATAATCGGAAAACTCCATTAGTTTCAAGAGTTGCGCGATATATGGTATTATTTGCCATCATCGAGCAACCTTTGATGTTTTGTATAATGTTTGAATCGGAGGCATTGATAAGCTGCAGGCAACCAGTAATGCTTAGACGAAGAAATAACTCTTTCTCATTATAAGTCCTAGTGCTCCAGTAAGCATCTTCAGGTGTGTATGGAGAATTTAATGGGTAGAGAACAAGGTTCCCATCACCTTGCATCACAAGAAGAAAGCGTCCAGTGGAGTGTTTGGTTTCTGATGAACTAGAAACCAATTGATCACCAGAAAGAAGCTGCTGACCTCCTAAAATGGTGTCAGTAGGGTAACTGAAAGTTTCCCAGATCACATCACCGTCCTTGTTGTAGAGAACAAAGTTACCGGTGTCAAGCATGGAGGCATAGGAAGCAGAAAATTTGTCAGTTCCGATCTGTTTCTCGAATCCTTCTGTCCTGATAAGAAACTTCCCGTCCTGTGTTAGAATCACACTGGAGTTGGCAGGAAGAACCGGATCATCACGATTCGCAGTCCAGACAACAATGTTTTCGAGCTTTCCAACCAGCCAAATCCCAATTGCAAAGCCATTATCTTGTTGGTAGAAACCAAATGCAAAACGTCCAGAAGGTGATAACCAAGAATCGGGTTTGAATGAGGTGGATAGTGAAGAACCAGGAGTTACCTCACCCGATATTCTTGGCTGAGCTGATGAAGCAATGCACAGGACGGACAGAAGCAAGAGTATAGAAGACCTGAAAGCCATAAGAACGAACACTTGTTTCTTAACTGTTTACATCAGATAGCAAATGTTAAGACGTGGTGGATGTTCATGTGGATGGTGGATCTATATTGAATCATTTCTTAAAAGCATCTTATATTCGGGATGAGATCTTCTAGCAAAGTAGGCACAAGATTTCATCCCCTTATATTCTGCCTCAAGCCAATCTGTTTGTCAGCTGTTCACATTAGATAGCAAATGCCTAAAGAGACTTCCTGGTTTTCACGGGGATGCTCTTAGTTGTCTGCAAAGACTTGCAGGTCAAGCTGCCCCACCAGGTGCATTTGCAGAGAGCATTATCCAATGGTTTTCAAGACTTATTGAAACAGTTGATGTAGGGATCAGAAGACCTTGACTTGGAAAATCGAATACTTTTTATGTCAAGTCCAGCTAGTTTCGTGGAATACACTGCACTCCAACTGGCAAGGCAGGTCAGCCTGAGTCCACACGTCATTGCTCTTATTATCAATTCTATCAGTGTCCTTTATTATGCTTTAGTTCTGCGAAAGCTCCCATTATCTTTCCTTTAACTAAGTTGTTAACCTCATGGCTTTAATGTCAGCGCTGTGTTTGCTGTTTCAATGTCTTCTTTGTGCACATGTAAAGTCTCAACTGAACCAATCCAATGTCATAGACTTGGGTTCTTCACTCAATCCAAAAACTCCTCCCACTTCATGGCCCTCCCCTTCTGGGAAATTTGTTTTTGGATTCTATCCACAAGGCAATGGATTTGCTGTTGGAATATGGATGATCAGTGAGCCTGGAACCACTGTCGTTGTCTGGACAGCTAATCGGGATGATCCCCCAGTTTCAGAAAATGCAAAGCTAGAGTTAACCAGAGATGGTAGACTGATCCTTGGAATGGAGCAAGGTGAAACCAAACCAATTGCCAATATATCAAATCCTGCAGATTCAGCCTCTATGCTCGATTCTGGTAACTTCGTGCTATACTGCAATGGTGAGATCATCTGGCAGACCTTTGATTTCCCAACTGACACATTATTAGAAGGCCAGAATCTGACTGCTGACAATGAATTGGTTTCTAGTATATCGAGCTCAGACCACTCAAGCGGACGGTTTCAGCTCAGTATGCAAACTGACGGTAACCTTGTTGCCTACCCAATTATGTCTCACGAACCAGTTGATGCTTACTGGAGTACTGGAACTTTTGATGCAAGCTATGGACACTTGAATCTTGCATCTCTAGATAGAAGGTGCTTTCTTTACTTACAAGGACGAAGTGATCAGACCTATGTTGCACGGATACGGACACGGACACGGACACGACACGGACACGGATACGGGGACACACCAATTTCTAAAATTTGGTGGACACGGACACGGCATATATATATATATATATATATATTAAATTTTAGAATTAAGAAAAAAATTTAGAATTCATAATATGATATATATTGATTGATGTCTTTCAAGACTTCCAATATCTTGATAGTTCATGTCATGCATATTTGGTACTTTATAAGTCTCTCAAAAAAACATGGAGCAAATATTCAATTAAA
>JAOTAY010000189.1:32779973-32799488 GCA_025629805.1 Erythroxylum baracoense
TTAATCCATCAATCTTTAAAAAAAAAATTTCTACCCCCAAAGACATTATAATTAATACCTAATCACAACGAATTAATCAAAAATAAACCTCAAAAAGAATTTAGCACAATCTTGTTAGTAAGAAAAGAATCGGGGTCCAATAATAATGACCAATACTAGTAAAAAAAGAAGAATAAGAAAAGTTCAAGACTAGAGTAGTAGAAAAAGGGACATGCATAGTGGAAGGAGAATGATCATTATGAAACCTTTTCTTTGGTGGTTCATCATACTTTCATCATAATTTTACCGGCGTTAGTAGTAAGTTTTGATATGTAGTTGGAGAAAATGGACAAGAAGATAACTTTTCTTCCTAATGATTCAGAGGAGCAAATTTATACAGAGTAGTTTGAAAGTTTTAATCAACCTAAAAAGGAGTGTCTAATGTGTAAACTAAAAAAGTCACTTTATGAGTTGAAGTAACCTCTATAGCAATGGTATAAAAAGTTTGACTTCTATATTATTTAAATTAGCTATATGAGATATAACTATTGTTAAGATATATGGTATATATCTTATTTAGTTTTGGCATTTTAAATTGGACATATAAGAAAATTACTATTATTATATGGATTGATGAAAATGGGTGGAGATTGTGTTTTAATGGATATGCAACAGATGTGGAGATGGTATTTTAATTGAAGCGTATCCAAAATATGCATCTAGAGATTGGATTTTAATTGAAGTCTGTCAAAAAGAGGTCACTTGGAAAAACTCCGTGTGTGTGTGGCACTTGGAGGGACGTGCGGGCATTAAAGTGACGTGAGTGTGGAGCTTTGAAAGATGGTGTGTGTGCGGCAGTGTTTTTTTTTTTAGTATTAGTGCACGTCTATATCTACATTGAATATTTATGTTGAATACAATATTCTCTCTTAAAAATCAAAAGACCTAGACCTATTGGCATTATTCGTTTCACGCAAATTCAAAGAAGCATTAAATGCTTTATTGCCTGCATGACTATTAAGAAAACATAGAGAAGCAGCTTCTGTGTGTTAGGTGTTCTAGTCTTTATATGCCATGGGTTTTATAAAAGGAGACGTGGGTGTTAATTGGCTTAAGGTTTTGGAGAGACAAGTTGCGTTGAAGGAAATCTCGTATGATAGTGAGCTTTTGATTTTTCCAGATCTTCTTAAAGATAATGTTGCTGGAATTTTTTCAGTAGTGTTATAAAGGTGGATTCGGTATGGGTAGTATCAACGACAGCTGCAACTTGATTTTGGAATGTGTATGAATCAGCCTATTTTTATGTGAACAACTTTTTGATCCATTTCAGAGGAGCTGAACCTTTAGGGAAGTTGTCTGTTTTTCTATCTCAAGTGTATTCTATTTTTATTCTTAGTTGATTTATCACTTGAGTTATTTTATTAATTGTCTTTTAATTAAAAGTGTTTAGAAAAATCCTTTGACGAGATTAACACGAGTCAGTCGTGTTATTGGGTGTGAAATTCTTTCACGGGAAGTGAGGTTGAGAGATAGTGTCAAGGGTTGAGTGGTGTCGGCTCAGTAAAGTCTTGGGTAAATCTATTGTACTTCGATGAAAGTGATTAAGCTGGGTAAGGGCCCCGCAAATGTAGGCAAGGAGTGCCAAACTGCGTTAACAAATTTTTGGTGTTCTTGTTATTTCACTTTGATTGTTTTTATTTTGTTGGTGCCAAATAAGTTTGCGGAAAGTTTGCGAAATAATTAACCCCCTTCGATTTTTCAGAATACATGCTTCTATTCATTTCATCTTAAGAGAAAACAACACCCAATGAATATTTGTTAATGGACTGAGTTTTATATCGAGGATCCATATAGTTTGATAACGTATGTTACCTGAAAGGAAGGTTTGTTTACTGAATTTCCAGATCAGATTATTTTTGTTAACTTCTAATTTCTGTCATTTTCAATTTCTTAAATTTACGTTAATTCAAATTTGTTTTAGTTTTCAATTTGTATAACATTTACCGTTAGAATTCCTCGTGGGAACGATCCCAACTCATCACTAACTATATTTTTCATTGCTAGAGTTGGTATTAATTTAGTTGTAGGCGACAACATTACCATACTCACTACTAAATTAATCCTAATTACTTCAACTAAAATAACAAGAAACTTAAAAGATGATTGGATTAGAGCAGACAATAAATTCTAAAGACTATAAATAAACAAGCAAGGGAAATCTTCTGATTTAGACTTAGAGCTTTGGGGTTCACCACTTTAAGAGATTGATTAATAAATTATGGATTTGATTGAATGATAGGTTATATTAACAATTGCACAAATTTACTTATATTCTCTCTCAAGATAAATAAGAATACCTAACTAGTTGATTACTATCTCTCAATGCAAAACCTAACTAGTTAAATTCATTAAGAACAAGCACTTATAAGTTATCACACTAGTTCATGATATCTCTATCTCTAAATCTAATGTGTTTATTTTCCTAGTGCACAAATTATACTTCACCTCTTAGTCATCATATAATTCCTAATATTACATTTATGGTGATCAGGCATAGAAACAACAAATAAGTTCAAGAAAGATAAATAGAACCAAAGAACTTTCATTCAAAACCAATCCATAAAATATAAATCAATCCCCCAAATTAGGCTACATCTCTAACCCTAAATGGGATTTAGTTCAAGAACATGATAAAAGAATCCATACAAATAAAGATAATCAACATCCAAGAAAGAGTGGAAAGAAGATTGAAAGAAAACAAAACAAAATTGCTTCCAATCTTGATTGAATCCTTCTTGATCTTCTTCTTGCCCTCCTTGGGTGCTCTTTAGGTTAAGCGAGGTGGTCCCCTCTTATAGGCCTTAAAAATAAGCATTTATCGTGCCTTGGGATCCAAGAAACTCAATTTGAGTCAAACTAGGGAAGAAAAATCGCAAAATTCCGTCCATGTCTGTTAGGTGGATCTTATATCCGTTGGGCGAACATATTCTTTCTTTGGGAGCGAATTTTAGTCCAAATGGCCAGTAAATATCCGTTAGGCGGACTTCATGTCTGCTGGGCAGACCTTCTCAAGTTTTCTAGCTTTCCAGCTGCACTCATGTTGTTTTGGAGGGACATCATGTCCGCTGGGCGGACATACACTAGACATTTACGGAAAAGTACAATTTTGACCCTTTAGATTCCAAAATCTCTCCTCAGAGTCTTTACAAAAGTTGTATAACTCGAAGTTCTCTTCGAAAACGTACTTGAATGACCTTAATCTGACATCTACAACAAAAGTTATGCCTCTTGTCCTAAAATCTATCCATTTGCAGCTATTAAGCAATGGAGTTGAAATGCGTGAGAATTAACCAAATAAAGCTCAAAATTCACATAGAGATAAGTAAAATTAGTTCCAATTTATCCCAAAATTATATATAAATTATTGACTTATCAAGTGCCTTGGATAGAAAATTTTAAAAATTCTTATTAAATTAAATTTCACAATACTTATTAATAATTCAAGAAATTAAAATATTTAAAATGTTCAATCAATTAATGATAGTTAGGACCACATAACAATAGAATAAAGTGGATTCTAAAACAATGAGAATATTTTTATCAACACAATAATTTTACGAAAATAAAAATAAATAATAAAAAATTGTTAAAATAAATATTTTTAAAAAGTTCAAAATTTTAAATCTTATCCCTCTTTAAATTTTATTTTTATCGTATATTTTTCAAGTTATATGAACTTGAATATTTTTAAAATTTAATAAGTTAATATGGTAAATCAGATTAATTATATAAATGTATGTTGACAAATTACAAAGCTAGTAGGCAATTATATGGACACGATAGGTGAAGAAAATAAAAACTCTCTCTCTTGTTTTAAAATGCTCTGACCTCTCTCTTGATTTTCTTTTCCGCCCCCTTATTTCTTTTACCTTTATACCCTTTCCCTCTACCTTTCCCCCACTCATCCAAAGGATATTACCCGAAGGTGTTGATAGTCCTTTTAGTGGACGAAGGTGACTAGCTCACTAGAATCATGGGTGACTTGCCACCATCACCTCATTCCTTTCCTCCACTGACCTGTGCACAGTCCACAGGTAAGCAAGTGGACAACCTGGCTACATTGAAGGAACCTGGACCAATGAGTCCGAAGTTGGCAGTTGATGGTGGAGCCTAGAGAAACAAGTTTGGTTCTCCTCACAACAAAGGTAAGCTTCACTACTATCCGAATGTGTACCAACATGGGATTGTGTCTCCCCCTATGGAGTTGTTGCAGGCTGGGGCATGTGCTTGGTCCCATGCCCTTGTTGGTTTTTTTTGGTCCAAAAGAATGGCGTTCCCAGCTGTAAACGCATGGGCTAAGGCTAGATGGAGCAAGAAAGGATTTGAAAAAGCAATGCTCATGGAGGATGGGTTGATTCTTTTCAAGTTTTCTAAACGGTCTAATCTCTGTGAGATCCTTGGACAAGGGCCATGGCATATAGGTGACTAGCCCTTGTTTTTGAGACAGTGGAAACCGGTCATGGGTTTGGACAGGGGTTCGATAGAGGAGATACCTCTATGGGGTCCAATTTCATGGTCTTCCAATGGAATATTGGACGGTGGAGGGGCTGAGTTGTTTAGCTAATGTATTGGGTAAACCCATTTGTATGGATTCCCAGATGGCCTCCATGGAACGCATCGGATATGCTAAGATTTGTGTTTAAGTTCAGAAAGATGCCACATTGCCCGATACTTTGCTTATACTCCATCTTGGAGATACTGGGGAGCTAGTTAGAGATGTTATTTCCTTGAGTTATCCGTAGAAGCCGAGTTCTGGACAAAGGAAGTGGGTAGCTAATGGTCGTATTTTACAATTAGGGTGGTCTGAGGACTTAGAAATTGTAGTGTCTACGAACGAGATTCAAAATCAGAATAATGAACAGGGGATACAGAGAGAGGAGAACAGGAGAAATGATATTGTATCTACATCAATGGGGGTAGGGACGAAGGGACAAATTTCTGGGAGTAAAGATACTGTTGGTAGTATTGAGGAGTGTGAGATTTCCATGGGAAAGGTCGTGCAAACCAAAAATGGGTTACAAGACCAACAGGTTGAGACAGTGCAGACTAGAGAGGTGCAGACTAGTAGGAAGGCTGATGGTTTAAATAAAGAGCTGCAGATGAAGGATCAAGGAGATGACACTGAAATAGTGCCTAGTTCAAATAATGGGCACGAAGATGGTTCATATAATGGAGGGGGGGGGGGGAATCCAGTCAGCTTTTAGTGGGAATTGCCAAAAGAAATGCGGGGAGGAAGAAAGGTAAGAAAAAAAGCACAAAGGGATAATGTCCCCTGAGTGTCTCTTTTAACTTTCCTTTTATAATGTCATTAATTGTATGGAATACGAGGGGTCTTAATGACCCCCTTAAGAAGCGGATGGTGCAACAACTTGTTGTAAAGGAACAACCATTTTTGGTAGGTCTTTTAGAAACTAAAATAAAGGCCAATGTTGATCGGAAGGGATTAGCCTTTTTGGGGCCTAAGTGGAATTTTGTTTCTAATCACATCCACTATTATAATGGTCGGATAATTTGTTGGTATAATACAAACATTGTGGGTGTTCGAGTGTTGAAGATGGGGGGCCAATTTATGCATTTATAGTGTGGGTTATTTGGGAAGTACCAGTTCGAGGTTTCACTAATATATACGTCGAACTTTGCCTTTCAACAAGCTAATTTATGGGAAGAAATAGTGGAGTTATAGAATGGAATGCAAAGGCCGTGGCTGGTTATCGGAGATTTCAATTGTTGTCACAATTCAGCAGAAGTGGAGTGTTAGGTTTTATGGAGGATTAAGAGTTGAACTTAATCAGCTCTTTCATAACACTGATTTGGTGGATCTTAGAGGCCTTGGACAATGGTTCACCTGGGAAAACAAGCAGAAAGGCAATATGTTTATTAGAAAAAAACTTGACCAAGCATTGGTCAATCAAAGATGGCTAAGTTTTTTTCCTTTAGCTTCAGCTGTATTTGGAGAACCCGAACTGTCTGACCATACTTCTATTCTCATTCAACAGATGTGCAAAAGTGCTAGGCTTGGGGCTCCATTCTGATTTTTTAATGGATTACTCCAAGTTGAGGGATTTATGGAGGTGATTTCGCAAGTTTGGAGTATAGAAGTCACAAGATTCAAGGCCTTTCAATTAATGCAGAAATTGAAAGCTGCCAAAAGAGTCATAAAAGAGTTTAGTAAGCATAGGATGCTCAATATTCAGGATTTAAGTAATAAGTTAAGCGAGATTCAGAAGGATTGCTATAGGGATCCCCTTAATGAAAGTTTACGAGTGCTTGAGGTTGATCAGATGAGGAAGTATCAAGCAGCTCTAAAATTACATGACTCAATTCTAAAGCAGAAGGCGAGACAATCCTGGTTATAAGAGGGTGATATAAATACTAAGTTTTTTCAGGCGTCTATCATGGCAAGGCGTAATATTAATACCATCACAGAACTGAAGGATGATAGGGGTAACATGATCAGTGGTTATCAGGAACTTGCTGGGCACATCAGGGATTATTTTTCTGATCTTATGGGTAATACTAAAAGTGTAGGAAACGATTTTGGGAGGATGTATTGGACTTCTCTCCAAGTCAGGAACAATTGGAGATGCTAATTGCATCTGTTTCAGCCCAACAAGTGAAAGAGGTTTTGTTTCGCCTAAATAGTTCAAAAGCTTTCGGACCTGATGGGTATTCAGCTAGGTTTTTCAGAAAACTTGGAATATCACAGGCCAATTCTTAATAGAAGCGATGCTAGAGTTTTTTTTCATTTGGTAAGTTATTACAAGAGATAAATCATACTCATTTGTGCTTGATTCCTAAGAAAGAGTGACCTGAATGGATTACCGACTATCGTCCAATTTCGTGTTGCAACACAGTATATAAGATAATAGCTTCTCTTTTAGCGGAAAGATTGAAAGCAGTCTTGGTTGAAGTGGTTAGTAAAACCCAAAGGGCTTTCCTTCCTTCAAGGAGTATTGGGGATAACATTTTGTTGTTGCAAGAGCTGATGGTTGATTATCATACCAGAAAGAAGATTAACAGTTGTGCAATTAAGATCGATCTTTATAAAGCATATGATACAATTGGTTGGGACTATCTGAGGAATTGTTTGAAAGGGATTGGTCTGCCTCTACGATTTTGTCACTGGATACTTCAATGAATCCAAACTACATCCATGAGTGTCCTAATTAATGGGATTCCTACTAAACCGTTTCATTTCGCTAGAGGGATCCGGCAGGGGGATCCCCTATCCCCTTACCTCTTCACTTTGGCGATGGAAGGATTCTCAAGATTATTGACTCAAATGGTGGTTTGTAATGGATTATTTCAATACCATTATAGATGTCAAGAATTGCAATTGTCACATTTGTTGTATGCTGATGATGTGATATTATTATGCAAGGTTGGCCCTCATGTGTTAGTGATGATGATGAATTTGTTGAATGTGTTTACTCACTGGTCCGAGCTGAAGATGAATGTACAAAAAAGTGAAATTTTTGTGTCTCCCGATGTTCAAGATCTGGAGTGGATTATTAGATTAGTGGGGTTACCAATCCAACAAGCACCGTTCAGGTATTTAGGAGTACCGATCACCTCAAGTAAGCCTAAACATTCTGAATTTTTACCATTGTTGAATAAACTGAAAGCTAGAATCAATGCCTGGCAGAATCGTTATTTATCCCTTACTGATAGAGTTACTCTAATTGTTTCAGTGTTGAATAGTATGCATGTTCATTGGGCTGCTCATGTTGTCATTCCTAAGAGAGTTATCAAGGACATGGAGAGGATATTAAAGTCCTTCTTATGGACCAGTAAGCATGATAATTGCAAAGGAGCAAAAATTAAATGGATTGATATACAGTGCCTAAAAAACATGGGGGTTTGGGTATCATTTCGATCAAACAATGCAAAGAGTCTTACTCATGAAGAGAATATGGAGATTATTTGTGGATAAAGAAGCGATGTGGGTCAAGTGGGTACAGATATATAGCTTTCATAGGCAAAGCTTTTCGCAAATTCAATTGAGGTATGAACACTCTTGGTTTTTTAAAAGTTTGTTGCAATTACAAGACATGATTTATCATTTCGTTAAAAGTAGGGTGGGGAATGGAGAGGACACGTATTTCTGGTTTGATAATTGGAATGAATCTAGCCCACTATGGTTTCGAAATGATTTATTTATTTTTAGAAACCGAATCCCTAAGGATGCTACGGTTGCATGGCTAAGTAGGGAGACGACATGGCTTTTGGAATGCAGATATGGTCACTTACTTGATCAGTATGTGAATGGTATACACCTTAGTAATCAGCAGGATAAATGGATATGGGTGGCAAATCATGGAGGGGAATTTTCAACCAGATCGGCACATGGAATTGTGAGGGGCTGCATGATGTAGTACCTTGGGCTGATTTGGTATGGAAACAGGTACTCAGTCCTAAATCTGCTATTTTATTGTGGCTTGCTATTAAAAATTGGTTGAGCACTAAGGACCGATGGTTTGGAAGTTATGATCCCATTTGTGTGTTGTGTAAATAAGAAAATGAGAGTCGTAATCACTTGTTTTTTTATTGTCATTATACTAAAGTAGTGTTGAGCATAATCTTGCAGTTGTTAGGGATTTAGATTAATTCCTTTGAATGGACTGAGGTATTGAATGATGTTATACGGCTTTCCAAACCTGGGTTGAGAGATGGTCTCATCATTCAGACGTTGTTTCAGATGATGATATATTACTTATGGAGGGAGAGGAATCGTTGTCTTTATTAGGACGTGGAACAACAGTCAAATGAGCTTACAGCTACAATTGTCAATCTGATTAGAGAGTTACTCATAGCCAAAGGAAAACTAGATGCTATTAGCTAGGAACTCAGAGTGGCTTGGTTACTCTAATGGATGTAATGTGGTTATTGGATGTATGTTAATGGTAGTATAGCAATGATGTCGTAGTTTTGTTATTATCCTTGTAATAGGATTGTATATAGTTTTCCAGCTTTGATAATATATTTCTTTAAATTTTCAAAAAAAATTATATGAATACGATAAGGACTTGTCGTGTTCGTTACTTTGGTAGTAAATTGTCGGGTAAGGGTTCGAAAAGTCATGGACTGATAGGACAAAGGAGACTTAGAAAAATAAGTAAGAAAAGTCATGGACTGATAGGACAAAGAAGACTTGGAAAAATTAAATAAATGATGGAGTAAGGGTTCAAAAAGTCGAGAAGACGACTTAGAAAAATAAGTAAATAGGAGGATAAGGGTTGGAAAAGTCACGGACTGATAGGACAAAGAAGACTTGGAAAAATTAAGTAAATTGTAGGTAAAGGATTAAAAAGTCATAGACTGAGAGGACAAAAAAGACTTGGGAAAATAAGTACGTGGCAAGTCAAGGGTTCAAAAAGTCACGGACTGATAGGACACGGGGTTCAAAAAGTCATTAATTGCAGGTTAAGGGTTTGAAAGTCGTGGACTAACAAGAGAACAGAAAAATTAGTAAAGAAAACAGAATATTATTCTAATTACTATGCTTGATATTCTTGACGACTAATAGACTTCACCCTCATCTGCACCAGTGTATAGTTGAATGACCTATTTATTTATATACATTACTTAATAAAACTTCCTTTTGTCAAGCACAAAGATCTCATCTCACTAAAATGTTTTCTTGATCATCACATTGAGAGTGAGAACTTTACCTTCTAAACAATTTTAATTATTATGTTGGTAATACAAAACAAAATAAAAGAAAATGTGGAAGAATTGGAGAAATAAACACCACAATTAGGCTTCACTTTTTAAATTTATTTTTAGACTATATTTTCAAAATGAAAATTTATTCATATTTCAATTTAAATATTTGTAGAAATGTATATATAAATCATTAAATGAAGATAGGTGGTTGAAGATAATGGTCTTAATTTGACAATTTTAAAACATTGATAATCTTGAGTGTAAATTTAATTTTATAGTTTAAATTTAAATTTGAGATCTTAATTACTTGATGTTGCATACTTAAAATTTTGAAACAGAGAATAGATAATCATTTGTGATCCTTTGATTAAACAGAGAGTAGACTAATAGAAAAAAGAAGACTCGAATATTATTATCGTATTTTGCTTTTTGACAATATTATTAACGTATACCCACTTGATTAGTTAATATAGACTTCCTATAATTTTCACAAAAGGAATAGTAAATTAATAAACGAAATTTCTAGCCAGCAATGGCTTAATGGCAGTGATCCCCCTCTTCCATGTAAAATATTATACTCAATCTAGCCTGGTTATCAAAAAAACTTGTGTATATAATGGATTCATTTCAATTATTTTCAAAATCTTTAATCTTTAATTACTTTTATGATTTCAAATTAAATCTAAGGTAAGTATTTTTCTAAAGTAATTTGTGTAAAAATAGTTTTCCTTTGGTTTTTTATTAGTATTCTTTTTTAGGTGAAAAATGATTTATTTGTTTTATTTTTCTATTATTTATTTAAATATCGTCTTAAATCATGTTGTGAATTCCTATTTATCTATTATTTATATTCTATACATTACTTGCTTTTAATTTCAAGAGAGACTCAATAGAGTGTGAATAATTTGCACAATCATAACTTTCCTAAAGAAATTGAAATAGAAATGAAAAACCATAGCATAGACAACACATAACAGAAAATTAACAATACCATTTATTGTAAGCTGATAATATTTATTATCTCATTGATCAAAGCGTGCTATCAAACTATGGATAACATATTACATGTAGAAGCTATGTCACCATAACTTTGATAGAAAAGAAAAATTATCTAAAAAAGTAGTAACAATTATCGATAATCGTCTCAATGAAGTAGAACCATGTTTGCCTCCAATATGGGTTTATGTACAAAATTGCAAACATTGTCACTAATGTAATAGTAAAGGACACTGAAAAACTTATGTAAAAAAAATTCATGTCGACAAAGCTGCCATCAACTTCATCATCACCAGAAGATGGTGGTGTGGGTTCTTCTGGACTACAACTTTTAGGTAACGGCAACCCACAAAGAAAAGGATTTCCTTTGTAGCTGCTCTCATCAAATGTGGCAAATTGGGCAACTCTATCGGGTGTCTTACCAGAAAGATTATTATAAGACACATTGAAAACTTCTAAAAATTTTAATTCTGTAAGTTGAGGAGGAATTATTCCGCTCAAATTATTGTTAGAAAGATCTAACGTCTCAATCTTGGTCATACTTGAAAATGAGAAAGGAATAGATCCGGTTAAACTGTTATGAGATAAGTTCAAAAGATTGATATCTTGAATGCTTCCAAATTCCAAAGGAACTTGACCGGTCAAGTTATTGCATGAGAGGTCCAATCCAATGAATCCCATACTGACAATTTGTCCTATTGTGTAACCGAAAACGTTTCCCTTAGCTACAAATTCAAAACCTCCTTCCATAGAATAAGCATAAGCATACCTGACATCTTTTGTTGTCCGTTTATAGTTGTGCGAATAATTGACAAAAGATGCAGAGAGATTATTGTGCGAAAGATCCACCAACATCAATTGATTGCTCATCATCCAAAGATCAATTGGGATCTCTCCTGAAAAGTTATTATGGCTTAAGAGAAGAAATATTAACTCATGTAACTTTCCGATCCATTGGGGAATGACACCTGTTAAGCAATTGTTACCAAGATCCAAGGTTTGCACATAATTAGAAACTGAACGAGGAAAATGCCCTTCGAGTCTATTTCCAGATAAAAGAATGTGTATCAACCATGGACTTCCCAACATTGTAGGTAGGCTTCCAAAAAGATTGTTATTTGAAAGATCCAACAGTTCAAGATAATTCATTGTTTCAATCCACCTTGGAACTTCGCTAAATAACTTGTTATCGCTTGCGGTAAATATCTTCAATTCAGAACAATTAGACAAACTTCTTGGAATGCTTCCAGTAAACTTATTTTCAGATAGCATTAGCCACTCCAACATTGGAAAGTATGTACCGATTTTAGTTGGAATGCGACCATCAAGCTGATTGGTCGAGATATCCAGCTCCCTCAATGTTGCATTTGGATTAAGTACTGGAAAATCCAAAGATCCAGAAAGATAACAATTGGAGAGATAAAGAATTTCCAAATTTGTATTGTTTTCTAGTAACCACCCGGGAAAGCCTAGTCCCACCATTGGAATGCCAGAAAGTAGAAGATATTGCAAATCATGTTGGTGGTATAAAAACTCAGGAAATGATCCTCCTCTAGAAGTGGATTTTAAAGAAAGAATCTCCAATTGAAACCTGGGTGTCAAATTATGATTGACCACTCCTGTTTCTGCATAGACTTCATTTCCATCGGCTGTAAAATTCTTGAGTTTGGAGTGGTTGAAAAATGAAGATAGTGAGCTTGAAATTTCGAACTGATTACTGACTAGTGCTAAGGAGGTGATAGATGTGAGGAATTTAAGTGGAGATTGGGAAATCTTTCCACTAAAATGGTTATAAGAGAGTTTCAAATTTTGAATAAGTGTCAAGTTCACTAAACAATGGGGTAAGTTACCACTCAAATTATTGTAGAAAAGATCGAGCTCCCGAAGACTTTTCAGCTTGCAAAAGCCTATATGTATAATAAAGAGAAAGAGATTAGAGAGATAGATAAGAAATAGAAAATTCAAATTTTATTGTTAAGGGAATTAACTAACCTGTGGTGCCACGAATGCTGCCAGTGAGCTCACTACCTGACAACGATAAAGTTTCAAGTAAAGTCATGTTTGCAATGGACTGTAATAAGGTATTGGAATCAGACAAGCCTGCAACGATGGAGAAGACTATTATTAGATTTAAATTAACTGAAATACTATTCTAACTGATTATTCCAACGGAAATAATAACTAATTAGACTAACTGAAATATTTTACTTAGTAAAGTGGCGTTGTTTGTTTGGATGTTTTGCATGCTTAAATTCCGAAGAAAACAAAGAACACCAAGACTTTGCACGAAGGTCTCATCCAAATAAGAGCCATCTAGGTATAACTCTTTGACATTATCCAGCCCTATTCAAAGGGAAAAATGTTATATAAAATTTAACATTAAGTACAAAAATAATTAAAACTTTAAGATTTTAATTTAACTTAAAAGATTTGCAGAACTTACCTTCTGAAAATAATACTCCTATAAAATTATTGTATTCCAGATGAAGGGATTCGAGTTTTGGGAATACTTTTAATGATTCGAATTGAAAGCTGCTTCCATTATAAACACCATTGTCTAACCAAAGGATGCTTATGTTGCTCATACCTTCAACATCTACAAGAAGCAATATACTGAGAAGTCGGAAGTGATTTGAAAAATATAGATATTATTCTCAACTTCATTTACGAGTTGCTTGAATTCCTCATCATGCATTTATGGGATTGAATTTTTTTTTCAAATTAAAAACAACATACATGACTAAGTTAAAAAACATGAATGTTTTGGTTATATGAATAATAAAATTTATTCCCAAAAATTTTTTTGGGTGATGTACGAGATTCAGTATACCTTTATGTACAACAAACTTGTCAATGTTATTGCCACCAAGTTTTAACTCCTCCAAATTGTATAAGGCAATCAACTCTTGTGAGCAACCAAAAAAAGGAAAGTTGATTAGATATTATTAG
The DNA here is from genome assembly GCA_025629805.1 of Erythroxylum baracoense. Classification (NCBI taxonomy): domain Eukaryota; kingdom Viridiplantae; phylum Streptophyta; class Magnoliopsida; order Malpighiales; family Erythroxylaceae; genus Erythroxylum; species Erythroxylum baracoense. The sequence goes on from JAOTAY010000189.1 coordinate 32,793,624, forward strand.
TGCACTTAAAACCAAATATCAATTTTTTTAATCATTAAAAAAACATGAACCAACCTTCTATATTTATTGATCCTTTTTGTTGAGTGAAAGACATATCTAAAGTTTTGAGAGAGTGAATTCCATGCAACAATGGTAAGATGTTGTTCAAATCATTATTTCCCAAATCAAGGATCTCTAAGTTCTTCATCTTCTGTAATTCTTCAATACCTACAAAACTCACTCACGTACCTTCAACTTACTTAATTTTAAAAGGTCAAATATTATGAAAGAACATATACAACGTAGCTTGTTAATGGTAATTAAGATCGGGATAGATAAAACTAAATTTACCTCTTGTTCTTATCAGTCCAATCTCATTAATGTATAGACTTTAACGTTGGAAAACCAGCCACAAAAGGTAAGATGGTGTTCCCCAATTCATTAGAACTTAAATCAAGATACTCCAAATTGATTGTACTCGACAATCTTTCAAAATCTGCAGATCAAGAATATCACAAGTTGATCAACAAATTCTTTTTTAAAAAAAAGAATATAACAAGTTTAAGAAGTAATTTGTATTTTATTTGTGATTTGATAAGAAAAATAAAAGGACTAATAACCTTCATTCTCTACGCAGCAAATAATATAATTGCCTCGTAAACTAAGCCATCGGAGTTCTTGAAACGGAAGAAACATTGAGGCATTGAAGTACCAATTCCCAGAATCTTCCTGTCTAAAATCGTCAAGCATGAGCTGGTAGACTCGACCTGTTGTGGGGTTACATCCAACACCATCCCACTTGCAACAGTCAAAATCTTTCCTCCATGTAAACATTTCTTTGGACAAGCTACAATTTGGGCAACTGAATGAAGCTTTGAGCTCCAAGAGAGCGCCTCTCTCTTCCTCCAAACATGCATTAGAGCCCCAGCCTTGCAGTAGCAATAACAATAGCTTCATCATCACCATTACTACTAATAAACGCAGTTGATAGTTTATTCCTGCCATTTCTACTGATATATTGCAGAGACGAATTCTAGTATAGTTTCATATTGAATAAATGATGGCCAGCGTTAATCCTTTTATAGGAGACTCTCATCCAATGGGTGCTTCAATATGATGGTGATACATGTCATGCAGGCCGTTCCTATCACTTTATAGACCCTGGACGAAATAAAAAAAAGGAGCCTAATAAATTGACAATATATAAACATGTAAATTTAAAATTTTTAAAACTATTTAACTTTTAACTTAAAAAATTAAAAGATAAAAATATACCTAAATTCTTTAAAACTATTTATAATTAACAATTTAACATTAACTTTACTTAGTCAATACGGAAGTTTACGTTACTCACCGCCGTTTTCTACATTCAACGCTAATTTCGTTATGAAATGGGACAATTTCCTTTATTATGTATACCCCAGCGTTGTTGGAATTTGCTCCATCACTCACCAACGTCCCTACATTAAATGCTACCTAAAGAAGGTTTGGAAATGTGTTTTTTGTGGGGCCTCAGTACTCTGAACAACGTCGACAACTTGCCATATATTAATGGCGTGTCAGTGAAATATTATTGGAAGGAGAATATATAGGTCTCTTTATTTTGGTGGGCTCATCTGTCTGCTCCAGGGTCCGCGCTGATATCATGCATGATGAAGTTTTTGAAACAGAAGACCAAAAAAAAAAAGGTAGAAATATATAAGACGTCGCATTTAATATTCACTTTCTTTTTATTAATCTAATAAATTTAAGTAAATAAAAATAGATCATAAAATTTTTTTAAATAAAAATTTTTAAAATTAATATCTTATCACTTTTTAAAAATTTTTAATAACATTTTTGAATCATATGAATTTAAATATTCTGATACTTTTTATTGTACTTTTTTGTGATTAAACTTATATTAATATATGAAGACAAAAATTATAAAGCCTGAAGGCAATTATATGAACACGGTAAGTCTTACCGTGTTCTCCACTTCGGTAGTTAACGGGAGGATAAGGCATTCATATAAAGTCATGGATTGACAAGAGAGAACGAAGACTTGGAAAAATTAGTGAAGAAAACAGAAAAGTACGCTTAACTCATACAATTACTATGCTTGACATTCTACAAGTCATGGATTTCACTGTTACTTCCAACTTTCCTTTACCGAGCTCTGAGATCTAATCTCATTAAAATATTCTCTACATCATCGCTATTTTTTAATTTATTTTTGGACTCCAGTTTTAAAATAAAATTTAAAATATATTTTAATTTAAATTGATTGAATATGTATAAAAGTGTTTGTATAAATTATCAAAAGATGATAATGATAACTCAAACACACACAAGAGGGGACAAATTATGTGTGACTTAGAAAAATTTTTACAAATTACTTTCAACTCTTATAAGGACAGGATCTGTTAAAGATTAAAACAATATAAGCCTATCAGACAATACTAGCATGTTAATCGACACGAGTCTGCTAAAGTATGAGTCATGTTGAAACAATAAAAAGAAGGCCCTTGGTAAAATGAATGAAACCGTTAGCAAGAAAATAGAAGAAACCTATTGAACAATTGTAGGAGGTAGGTGTTTCGCAAACTGTCTTATTTTACGCAATTTTCTCTGGCACAAATAAAACAAAAATCAATGAAACAAAAAATATCAGATGACACAAGAAATTTGGTAATACAGTTCGGCATTCTTTGCCTATGTCTGTTGGGCTCTTACCCAGATTAATACTTTCACCGAAGTATAATAGATTTACCCAAGACTTTACTGAGTCGATACCACTCAACTCTTGACACTATCTCTTAATCTCACTTCCCGTGAAAGATTTTCACACCCAATAAGACGACCGACTCGTGTTGAGGATTTTTCTATACCACTCTTAATAAAAGACAATTAATCGAATAGTTAACGAACAATTCAAGTGATTAAAATAACTAAAAAAAGAAAACACTTGAGACAAAAGAAAAGAACAATTTCCCAAAAAGTTAAATTCTATTGAAATAAATTTGGAAGTCGTCGCAACAACAATCAGTCCAACTATGAGTCACTCCACAAGGATGACAGTCCAACATGAGCAATAAAGAGCCGTGAATCTCTCATTCAGAAAATACGTACTGCGCTCTTTAATTGTTATCAAGCAAGCAAGGAACACACCACCAAAGAACACACAAACAAATAGCCCACGTCTTCAATAATAACCTATCGATCCACACAATACCCAAGGCACTCACAACACTGCACTATTGATTGTCAAAACTCCCACGGTGTTTTTTTTCACAGTACGTGCACAACCTCTAGTCAACTAAGTCTGGAAAAATCAATATACTAACCCACGGTGTATTACCATCCCCAGAGTCATGCACGTCTAGCTATTATTTTGCCAATGACAATTAACACTCTTGCCCACCATAGCTTCTCACACAAATAAGATTTTCTTCACTATAGATAAAGACGTGTAAAACATACATAAGCAAAAAGAGTCCCACACCAAACACATAACAACCACATCCCTTTGTTTTCTTCAATCCATAAAAATCACGTAAGCTTTGTTTTATCCATATATAATTAAGGCCCACTGCACACACTTAATTTTCTGCACTTGGCCACACCTTTTTAAAAATTCCAACAATGTTATCTCACTTCCAGCAACGTTGTCTCATATCCAAAAACCCTTAGCAACACCTAAAGTTCACACACACATGATGTATCACACCCCCTATCAAGATAGACTTTAAACCAAGATAGGATTCTTTTTCAACTAGAAGATTATCCATATAGCTTTTAAATCCAAATCATTATCCAATTAATATTTTATATGTTCTATTAATAAATAATGCCAAAACTAATTACTTATATATATAACATATATCCCAACACCTATTATAAAAGTGAAAAAGCCTCTAGTTGAAATAAACACATATAATATAATGCGAAGATATAAAAGATAAGAAAAGAGAGAGAAGAAGGACGAAGTCGATTTATGCTGGTTCGGTTTACAACCTAAGCGTACGTCCAACCCAAGCTTTTGTATCATTTCGTTCGTGTTCACAGTTGCATTGACTCTTCCTTAAATAGTCAATTTCTTCAACTAGTCATTGTTTCATCTTACTTCCTCAGTCAACTGGATCTGAATAACTTGTATGTCATTTTTGCCAAAAAATCTTCCAGTAAGATTCCTGCAAGAAAGAAAGTGTATTTCTTGTGATTTTATTTCTTTTTGAAAATAAGACTGTGATAAGAACTTACTGCAAAGTTCTTCACCGTAGAGGACGACGGCACGTCAGAATAGCCGGCTGTTGGAGGGAGAGGGTCGCCGGTGAAAGGTAAGAATAAAGAGTTAGGGTTTGTGGGAGAAAATAGAAGTCTGCAATGTATATTCCATAATGAGAAAATAAAAGTTCACAAAACTGGTGTTTTAAACGTAATACCGTAAAACAATAAAAATCACAAAACTAAAGATAATTAATTAATTAATAACTAAACATAATCCTTCAAACGGGCTGGGACTCTGCCAGTTCGAGAACTCCTGCACAAGGCTGGGCTCGACACCGTAGCTGCTGCATCTGCTGGACTCCTATCAGACTGTTAATTAAGAAAATAAATTTAATTTGAATTTTAAAATATTATACAGTTATCATCAAAATTGTTAATCATAATCTTTGAGGTAATCGATAAGTGATTATAAAGATTGACGTTGAGGTTGAAACTTAATATTGATACTTTGCCTAATAAATTATATAACTATAAAGCTATAAAAAGCTGTAAAAGCATGTGACTTTACCGTTCAGATCACTCTGGATGAATAAGATTAAAAAAATAAAAAAGGTAGACTTGGAAATTTGAGATCAAGAAATAAAAAGAATGAATGTATCGTGTGTGATCCTTCAATTAGTGTATTAGAAAGTAGACTGAGAGGGCAAAGGAAGATTTAAAATATTTAAAAAATGAAAATATATAATGGTTCTGATGGGAATGACCCTTAAACTTGTATGCTTTGGCATGGTTTAACCAATAACCGATATCAGTTGTATTGGAATTTTATAAAAGCAAGTCCTGAATTTAGTTAAAGGACTATCATAAATCAGACAACTTAAGATAAATGGCAGATAGTGATGAGAATTACTTCACCATCATCATTACTACTACCAACCATAGTTGATAGTTTAACCCTCCCATTTCTATATCCGTAGGTGAATTCCATTGTAGCTTCACATTCCATAAATGATCTCCTTCGATATTTCTTTTATTAGAGAGTTCACCCATTCACATGTTAATTTTGGCGATTCATAAATGATGAAAAAGGGGAAGATTAAAAAGTTTGTAGATTTATATGATTCTGAAGAGGGTGAGAGATAGAAGCTTACGCTCCTTTAGAATGCTATCTCTGTTTGAATCTTCATTCCAGTTGGTCGCATCTTCCCATATGGTGGTGATTTTGACTAGGGTCTTGTTGAGTATTGTCTCAAAGTCAAAAATGGTGGCTTTCGGTGTAACAAGTTAGCCATCTATATTTTATAGCTAGCCTTCACCCATTGACTTCTCTATAAAAGAGAAGCAACAACAGTGGAAAAGATAGAGAGTGGAGAGCAGAAAATTTAAAAGTGCTGAGAGAAGAGACGGAAAAAATTAGTTGAGAGGGAGAGAGAAAAATAGTAAGGAGCAATTATTTTGTATTTTTCAATTTTCTCTTCCTAGTAGGAGCGTGTGAGCTTAGGTTAATTTAGGTCTTTGAGAAATTGAGTGATAAACACTTTTGTATGCTCTCATTGATTATAGTGAAATACTCGGTTGATAAGTCAAATTATTTATATATGATTTTGGGATGAATTGGAACTAATTTGACTTATCTTCATGTGAATTATGCACTTTATTTGGTTAATTCTCACATTT
>JAOTAY010000189.1:32799588-32812371 GCA_025629805.1 Erythroxylum baracoense
TTGGAGAGCTGCAATGGAGGAGGAGCTTAGAATGATAAACAAAAATGATACTTGGATGCTAGTACCAAGACCAACTGGAAAAGAAGTGATAGGTCTGAAATGGATCTTCAAATTAAAACTCAATCCTGATGAGACAATCAACAAGTTGAAAGCAAGATTAGTTGTGAAGGGTTATGCACAGAAATTTGGTGTTGATTTCAGTGAGACTTTTGCCCCTGTGGCAAGGTTTGATACAATTCGGATGCTTCTCTCCATTGCTGCACATCTTCAGTGGCAAGTGTTTCAACTTGATGTCAAATCTGCTTTCCTTAATGGCTTGCTTGAAGAAGAAATTTTTGTGGAGCAACCAGAAGGTTTTGAAAGAGAGGCTGACAAAGTGTATTTATTGAAGAAAGCATTGTATGGACTCAAGCAAGCTCCAAGGGCCTGATATGCAAGAATTGATGAGTATTTGCTTGAGTCTGGTTTTCAAAAACGTTGCAATGAAGCTACTTTTTATGTTAAAGCTTCAGAAATTGAAATTCTGGTGGTTTCTGTATACGTGGATGACCTGTTGATCACTGGAAACAATTCAGAAGCTATTCAAAAATTTAAGGCAGAAATGGAGTAAGTTTTTGAGATGAATGACCTGGGATTGATGTCTTATTTTCTGGGAATGCAAATTAAACAATGTGCTCAGGGGATTTTTATTTCACAGGACAAGTATGCTCGTGGATTGATGAAGAGATTCAGTCTTGGAAAGGTTAAATACGTCAGCACTCCTGGAGTTCAAGGTGTAAAGTTAATAAGCACTGATGGTTCAGGTCCAACCAATGCTACATTATTCAGAAGTGCAGTAGGTTCTTTGTTATACCTATTAATCACTAGACTAGATATTATGTTTGCCACTAGTCTGCTGTCTAGATTTATGAATTATCCTACTGAGCTCCACTTTAAGGCAGTAAAAAGGGTTCTAAGGTATGTGCATGGCACCCTTGATTATGGACTACATTATAAAGCCACTAGTTTTGTAAATTTGATTGGCTTTACCGATAGTGATTGGGCTGGTTCATTGGAAGACATGAAAAGCACATCTGGTTATGTTTTCTCTCTTGGTTCTGCTGTGATATATTGGAGCACAAAGAAGCAAGGATCAATTGCACAATCCACAGCCAAAGCATAATATGTTGCTGCTTTTTCTACTGTAAATCAGTGTTTGTAGTTAAGGAAAGTTTTATGTGATCTGAAACTTAATCCACAGAAAGCAACAGAGATTTTTTGTGACAACAAATCAGCTGTGGCTATGGTGAAGAATCCAGTGTTTCATGGGAAAACCAAGCATATCAAAATCAAATATCATACAATTCGAGAAGCAGAGAAGGAGAAGCAAGTCACTTTACTGCATTATTCTTCTGAAGATCAATTGGCTGATGTCTTTACTAAGTCATTACAGAAAAGTCGTTTTGAATATCTTAGGGAAAAGCTTGGAGTTTTCAACTGCACTTACATCAAAGAGGAGTGTTGGAATGCAACCTAATTTAGTGCTACTGAAAAGATCAAGCTCAAGTGAAATGAAGTAGTTATTTTTATCATGTATTAGGTGAACCTCACTTGTACTAGTGGATATTGACAAAACATGTTCTCATCTGTCATTTTTCTATAATCATTGTAGTTTTTGAATTTTGAGTGTTGTATGTTGTAATCTAAATGTTATATAATGACTTAAATGAAAGAAGCAAGATAGCTTCATGTTCTACAACTTCTCATTCCATTCTTGCTGGTTCAGTACATTTTTATTTCTGTTACATTTCTTTACAGTCTCCACTACTGACAAAACAAACATATAACCTTTTCACTCTCCCATAAAAACAACATCAGATGATATATTTTTCACATTTTCATACACATTCACATCATCCCAAAAAACAAAATAAAATTTTTATAATTAGTAATTTGAGGAATTGAAACTAAATTCTTTTTCAAACTTGGAACATGATAAACATCAATCAGCTTGACAACCCAAGATTCTGTGCCAATCTTGGCAATACCTTCATTCACTATTGGATAAGTACAATCATCAGTTGTAACAATAAGATGCTTGCCAATATGCTTTCGTTTCTATGAGAGTAACGAAATGATGTAAGCAACCAAAATCAATAATCCATTCTTAGTTGTAGTTAGCATGATTGATGAGTGCTTTATCTGGATTATTTTAGAGCTTTTAACTGCTTTAGCTGTAAAGTATTGCTCCCACTAGGTTCATCATCTTTTGTATCTATGCATGCTGCATTTGCTTTTGAAACTTTTAACAAAATTTTTCTTGACACGGCCAGGCTTCTCACATTTAAAACACTTGATAGGTGTCACAAAGGTTTACTTTGGACTTAAACTTTTACCACAAGTCACACCCACCTTTGTGCGGCAATCCCACTTCGTTTCGCTTAAGCACGATTCAGCCTTCTCACGTGAATGTCGCCGAACTATTCGATTAGCCCTCAAACACCTCACGTGCATACAAGTTTTTAAAGTATTTCTCTCAAACACAAAATAACACAAGTGTATAATAGAGTAAAGAAAGCAACAAGAGATATATATATAGCCGAAGCTAATCTTTCGTTAACTCTCAACAAAATGTTAACAAAAGATACAAATACCCCCTTCTAGAAGCACTTACAAGGAACTCCCTACTCGAAGCCTTCACAATAAGAACCTTCCAAAAGCTCTCAACTCTTAAAGCTCTCTCCTCTGAGTGATTTCTCGCAATGAGTGAACGACTCAATGATTGAATCTCTCCTCTGAATAATCTAGGAAGTTGATGCACTGCCTCCTACACTTCTTCCAGCCAGCTAGTTTCAGACTTGCAGATTGAAGCTATGCACCTATCCAGCTCAATGACAGCTTCTACAGAGATTCTTCACTTTAGCATTTTGGTTCGAATAAACAGAGTTGTTATGTAGGAATTTTTATGTAAAGTTACTGTCTCTCAAAATGTAAAATTAGTGTAGGTTTCTTTAGTTTTGACTGTAAGATTTGTTTGTAGTGTAAAGTTCGGTTGCACTCACACTAAAATTGAAGAACCAATGTCTGGATATTGTGTTTCTTACAATTTGCGTAACACTCAAAACTTTAATGAATACAAAGAAAAACCAGAGAGTTTTGAACAAAAGAGGTACTGCTCTATTGAAGATGATGAAGGTGTGAGCTTTATATTCAGCTTTTACATGTTTTTTTAATACTTCTAGAAATCAAAGGCTAGAAATTGAAAAACATGTTTGTGATCCAAGAGACAGGAGCTTAACACGTCTCCTAGTCCCTTGATCAGCAATAAAACAAAAAATGCAAGACATCAACTGACATACATTAAATGCCACTGTTTTAAAACTACATGAAAACAAAATAACTGATATGTAGGACCTCCATAATTGCTTGTAGTAAGAATTGATCAGGCTTTCACTCACGCCTTCCAGGTCAGGTAGAAATTGTGCTTTGACAGCTTTACTCCATGCTCCAATTTTACTTCAGGAAAAACTTCTTTAGGTTTTATGAACTCTAATAGATGGCATCAATTTTCCTATAGAATTTTTAGTTTCTTCACTAAACTTCCTTCTTTAATCTTCAATCTTTAAAGTTTTACTTTTTGAAGACATAGTTTTCTGAATTATTCCCAAAATTAGCAGCTTAAGTTTCCTAAGATGTCTAAGAGGCTTCAGCTTGGTCATCACCCTTCTTTTCTTCTTCAATTTGATTGCCATAGCAAGGTCCTCAGCAAGCTTTAGCATAGCTGGTTTTACAAACAATTCAGTTCAACAGCTCCTCCTTTGTTTTGTGAAACCTGCACACCTATCATATTTCTTAAAGTTTCAAACCTCCATTTCGGTAATGCTTTGGTGAACAAGTCTGCAAGTTGAAAGCTTGACCTGTAGAAAGCCAACTTAATCTCCTTTTCTTCAATCAATTCTCTAACATAATGATATTTCACCTTCATGTGCTTAGTTCTCATGTGATCAGATCGATTTGCAGCCATTGACATTGCTTACTAGAGTCACAATAGATGATCACACATTTTTCCCTCAATTCATTTACATCCATCAGAATTTTCTTCAACCATTGAACTTCCTTGACAGCCATGTTCACTGCCACGTATTCAGCTTCAGCTGAGAATTGTGCAACACTTCTTTGCTTCTTCGAGCTCCAAGAAAAAATTCCTGATCCTAGGCTGTAACAATAGCCACTTCTGCTCTTACTTTCGTTGCTGCCAGCATAGCTAGCATCACTGAACATATGTAATTCCACCTTTTCTCCTCCTCCATACCAGATTCCATAATCAATTGTATGCTTAACATATCTGATTATTCTTCTTGTATAAACAGCATGCTGTCTCAAGGGCAATTGATTAAAACTAGCCATAATATTCACAGCATATGCAATATTAGGCCTTGAAGCACTTAAATATATTAATGATGCAATCATACTCCTATAATAAGTTGCATCAAATTCTTCACCTGATTTCGTAGGTTCCAGCTTCAATTGATGTTCCATAGGAGTCCCCATTCCACTACTTTCTTTCAATCCAAACTTGTCAATCAACTCTTCAGCATACTTCCTCTGATGTACAAAGATTCCATTTCTTTTTTGATCTATCTCCAATCCCAGAAAAAAACTCATTTCTCCCAAGTCTGTCATCTGAAACTCAGATTTCATTAACTCCTTGAATTCTTCTGTTAGCTTGTCTTGTGTTCCAATTATTAGCAGATCATCAACGTATAAGGAGCAAATTAGCTTATCCTCACCTCTGATTTTTACATACAAGGTTGCTTCACTCTTGCTTCTTAAGAATCCATTTTGTATTAGATAGTTGTTGATCCTTGAATACCAAGCTCTTGGAGCTTGCTTCAGTCCATACAAGGCCTTCACAAGTTTATACATTTTTTGCTCTTGTCCCTTCACCACATAGCCTTCGGGTTGCTTCAAATAGACCTCTTCATCTAGCATTCCATTCAAGAATGCACTCTTCACATCCATTTGGTGAACTTTCCAACCATTATTTGCAGCCAGAGCCAACAACAATCTGATTATATCCATCCTTGCTACTGGTGCATATGTCTTAGTATAATCTACTCCATACTCTTGTTTGTAACCCCTCACAGCTAGTCTGGCTTTATACTTGTTGATTATTCCATCAGGATTCAGTTTTTTCTTATAAATCCACCTGGAATCAACCACCTTAGTTTCAGGATTTGGCAAATCCACTAGCACCCAAGTTCCATTCTCTTCGATAGCTTTTATCTCTTCATCCATTGAACTTTGCTACACTCCTTGTTTGATAGCTTGTTTGTATGTCATTGGTTCAGATTATGCAGGCAAGGCACACTCTATAATGGTTAGAGCTTCATCTATCTCCTCTCTATCAACTGCATTATACCTAAAATCAAATAAAGGGTTAGTTTCAATGTAAATGGAGGCTAAGTCTCTTGTCTTGTGAGAACTGTTAGAGTTTGACGTTTCCACATCATTTTCAGAGCATGGAGAAGGCTCCTCTTGAACTCCTTCACCACCAGAATCATTAGAGCTTTGTGAATCCGACTGAGTTGTCTCCTCCTGAATTGTTGTTATTATTTGCATCCTCTCCCATTATTTGATCATCATTCACATCATTTAATGGAAATTCAATCTCTATTCTTCCAAAACTCCTACAAATTGGCTCTTCCCATTTCCATCCCTCACTTTCATCAAACTTTACATCTCTTGACACCATCATTTTCTTTGTTTCAGGATTATAAATTCTACAGCCCTTAGATTCAGCAATATAGCCCATCATCACTTCTTTCATTGCCTTCTCATCTAGCTTTGTCCTTTTCACATTAGGAAAGTGCATATATGCTACACATACAAACACCCTTAGATGATTCACCCTCGGTTTAACTCTAAACCATACTTCAAATGGTGTTTTCTCCTTCAAAGCTCGAGTTTTCATTCTGTTTTGTAGATATACTGCAGTTAAACAAGCCTCAAGCCAAAATCTTCTAGCCACTTGCGTTCCAAACATCATAGCTTTTGCCATTTCTACAATTGTTCTGTTTTTCCTTTTTGATACTCCATTTTGCTGTGGAGTGTATGCAACAGAATATTGATGGAAGATGCCTTCCCTTTCAAGGTAATTTTTCAACTCATTTGATACATATTCTCCTCCTCTATCACTTCTCACACACCTCACTTTTCTTCCATATTGACTTTCAGCTTCTGCCCTCCATACTTTAAATATGCCAAACACTTGATCTTTACTCTTCATGAAGTAGATCCACGAATATCTTGAAACATCATCAATAAATTCAACATAGAATCTGCTTCCTCCAGCTGATGTTGTATCCATTGGTCCACAAACATCAGTGTGCACCAATTGCAACCTTTATGTGGCCCTCCAATCACTTGTTGGAAAAGGTAGAACATGACTCTTTCCCTTTGCATATGGTTCACACACATTCTTCAGCTTACTACTCAACTGAGGCAATCCCAATACCAATTCCTTTTTCTGCATTTCAATGATATAGTCAAGATTTGCATGACCATACCTTTTGTGCCATAATTGTGTCAACTCAGTCACTAGAATTGCTACAAAGGCTCCACCAACATCTGTCATTCGTAATTTAAAAACCATGTTCTCCATTGTTACCTTATGAACTAACTCTCCTTGTGCATTGAAGATTCTGCACATATTGTCTTCGAAGTACACTTTGTAATTCTTCTCTAAGAGCTATCCTACACTGATTAAGTTTTGATCTAACTCAAGAATGTAATACACTTCTTCAAGTATGGTACTTCCTGCTTTGGTAATCAACTCCACATTTTCCTTCCAAGTGGCTGGTATTATTTCTCTATTACCAATCTTTACCACAGTATTCAAATTAGTAGTTGTTTCATTAAAAGCCTCCTTTTTCTTTGTCACATGGTTGGAACAACCACAATCTATCAGCCACTCTCCTCCTTTTTCATCATTTGCCTCAACTACACAAGATTTAATAGTTGATGCATGGTTTTTGAATTGATGACAAGTCTCCACTACAAAGACACTTTCCTCAGTGATTGGCTTTTTGGATGATTTTGCTGTTTGTGAAGTTCCTGATTGAATATTGGAGTTAGGCTGTAGATTGAGCTAGAAGTTTGGAAAATTTTCTAAAGAGAGTTGAGTTGAAGTATGATCAACAAAAAGGTGTTTTGGGATAATTGATTTGGTGCTTGGGTTTGCATAGTTTGGTAATGTGTCTGTTGTGAGTAATTGGGCTGTGACATATAGGATTGCCTCATTTGAGGTTGAATAGGTCTCATTTGAGGTTGAATAGGTTGATGATAAGTCATTTGACGCTGTGGTGGATAATGTTGTGGAAATTGTAGCTTTCCAGAGTTGGTAACATAGTTAGCTTGATACATTTGGGGTTCATAAAGGTTTTGAAAAGGCTTGGTCTGAGTTGGCAATGGATTAGAGGTAGTATTTTGTCTTAGGAAGGGATGTATTGGTGGGGGTTTTCCATAGATAGGGCTTTGAGGATTCTGTTGTTCTGACATCCGTCTCTCATAGCACACTCTTTTTGAGTGTCCCCTCTTCCTACAATGAATACAATCAGCATTTTCATTCCAAAAACACTCCTCAGCTGCATGGTTAGTTTTTCCACAAAATTTGCAATTTGGAAACATGCCCCATCTTGTTGTTCTTGATCCACTTTGCATCTGATTGGTATTGTTTCCAGGGTATTGGTTAGTGTTTTGGAAGTTTGGGTAGGACATTTGTGAAGGATATTGTGTTTGAGTATACATTTGGGGTTGTTGGAACTGCACTTGGTTTTAGTAAGTCTGGTTTTGAGGGAATAAGGTCTGGTAAGGATTTTGAGTGTTTTGTGATTGGTTTTGTCAATGTTGGTGAGTCTGTGTCTGTGAATGCATCAGGCTAGGTTCAGAGTGATTTTGATTTAGGTTTTTGGTTTGAGTATGGAAGGGTGGAATTTCTAGAACCTTAAAGCGTTCAGCTTTCAGTGCATAATCCTCACCTTCTCTTCTAACTCCATGCCTCTCTTCATGCATTTCTAACACATTAAAAACTTGCTCCAATGTAACAGAATCAGGGTCATTGCTGAACTGCCATTCAACAGGAGCTATGCTAGCTTCGAATCTTAAAGGCAATCTACTTAAAAATTTATCAACTAACCTCTCTGAACTTATATTCTCACCAAATTCCTTCAGTTGTTGCACAAAGCCCATGAATCTTGCCTTTGCAGCAGCTACATTCTCTTCATCCTTCATTGAGAAATTTTCAAAGCTTCTCATGACTGCTTGTTTCTTCAGTCTCAAAGATTAAGCAGATCCTACATGTTCTACCTTCAGTATATTCCATAGCTCCTTTGAACTCTTACACCCAGCATGTCTCAACAGAATGGTCTCACTCACCACAGATCTCAGAAAAATGTGTGCTTTAAAGTCTTTATCTCTATCTTGACTTAATCTCAGCACCTACTATTCGGTTAAGTTTGATGTTCCCTCATATTTAACTAATCCTTCATTTACTACATCCCAGCAATCACAAATCTTGATGCAATCTTCAACTCTTAGAGCGCTGCCTTGTAGTTCTCACCAATCAAAACAGGTATGTTTGCCTTAATGCTCTGCAAACTCATTGCTAGAATACTTGTACCTGCCATGTTTTGATCTTGTCTAGGCGAAATGATCCTTGTAGCTCTGATACCACTCTAGGAAGCTGATGCACTGCCTCCTTCCCTTCTTCCAGCCAGCTAGCTTCAGACTTGCAGATTGAAGCTATGCAATTGCTCAGCTTAGTGACAACTTCTTTAGCACTACTCAGAAAAATTTTATGATCAACTTATTGTTTTCGAACTAACTACACTGAGTGCATTGAGCTACTTCTACTCATGTGTAACAAATGTAAATAAGGATAGGTTCTGGTTTTGTTTTTGAATGTGAGATTTTGGTTTTTGAATGTAAAGATAGGTTGCAATCACTATGAAATTACAACACCAGTGTCTGTATTTTTTTGTGACTTTGCAAAATTTTCACTCAAACTTTAAAGAGAAGAAAATAAAAGCAAAGAGTTTTGGACAAAGTGCTACTCGGACACTGTTTCATTGAAGATGATAATATGAGCTTTATATTCAGTTCTTACATATTTTAATACATCTGAAATTAAAGGAACTAAAGAAAACATACTTCTGATTCAAGAGACAGGAGCTTCACACTTCTCCTTGTCCTTGATCTGCTAAAAAACAAAACATGCTAAAAACAACAACTGAAGCAACTGACATTCATTAAAAACCTACTGAAAAAAAACTGAATCTGATATGCTGGACCACTTCCATACATTTTTAGTATAAAGTAGACAACATTTAACTAACTCCCTCCACATCAGCTTGAACTTGTTCCTTAGCAAATTTAACTCATTCTCTACATCAGCTAGTTCTTGAACTTGGACACTTTAGCTTAATCTCCCTCTTAACTTCAAGTGGAATAATCCTATCAGGTTTCTTCATCTTCTTCAACAAGCCCTTCCCTTAACCTTCGATTTTCAGAACTTCTCTTCTTGGTTGCATGATCTTCTGAATTACTCCCAGAATCATCAATTCGAGTTTCCTGAGCTGTTTTGGAGGCTTCAGCTTAGTCTTCACCTTCCCTTTCTTCTTCATTTTGATTGCCAATGCAAGGTCCTCTGCAAGCTTCAACATTTCTGGTTAACAATTATATCCAACACAAACGATTCTTTTAAATTTATCTTAAACTAGGAGAAAAGCTACTTCACTGTCATTCCTTTCTGTTGTGTTTGACAGGTTTTGTAGAAGCAAATTATCAATGCCCAAAAATAGATTCAATCTATCAGAGTCAAGTCATATCAATCTACCTCGTACATACGCCAATTTATAACATATGGCAGATTCGATCAAGAAAACTTTATCCAAATTGCAGTAAAATTCTTTCACCAATTCGTAATCAAAATGTTGTGTTAGCAACACAGCTTGCAACAGATTTCTCTCATATAACAGAACATCTAACCGATACTATTGACATTCATCTAAATTAATAGGATGGTCAAGAACTAACCCGATGTTTTCGAAAGTGTCTCATTTTTGCGCAGCAGTGGAAATATAGAATTTGTAGGACACCGCATTATCAACGGTCATTCGGGCTGAAGAATTTCTGTGAGGTGGGTAGACTGATTTTCGAGCTAACTGCTTTGTCTGTTTCTGAGGAGTAGTATAAGGAGCAGTCAGTGGTGATCCAACTATAAAGCTAGGAAAAATATCTTCAAAGGGAACCTCATCTGAGTCAGGTTCATAATCCTTTACCGTGGAAAGCAACATATGCATAGTATCTTCATGTTCTGACAGCCTATCCTGAATAGAGGGGATATCGGGGATTTCAATAGGTGATGCAGATGAAGACCCAACCTCAGTTAAGGTTCTCTCGGGCATTGGTTGAAGGAGAAGACGACTGGAGCGTCGTCTTGGATCGACAATGGAGGGAGTGGCTCTCGTCGGTGATTTCTCCACCATTGAAGATGAAGCCTGATGCTTTGTCCTGCCCATGTGAATGTCAGAAATCAAAACCCCAAGCAAAGGGAGATGAGTGTTGTTGGTGTAGTGAGGGAGAGCGGGGCCCGGAGAGAGAGAACAGACCCGAGAAAAAAACCCAGCGCCCACTCAAGACAATCTTTTTCGACCAACGACACACCAAGAAAAGTGCAGCACACACACACAGCCTACATTTGTCATGAACTTTTATATGCTACAATGTCGCAGTTGATGCTATGACGGACATAAAACATATGTACAGAATTAATAAAATAAATTAGCAAGCAAATCCATGTTTTGCTTCAAAATACATATCGACCGGTTTGAGCTACAGTAATAATGATAACAGTATTAAACTTTCAAAAATTATCTCCTTGTGAGTTTACATTGCTTTTGAACAAGTAATGTTTGATTGTAGAAATGGAATATTATATTTTGCACACCACCAAGCATGCATGTTAAAGTTTAATAATTCAAGGAACAATAGGAGAGATGAGAACCAACAAACTGCGCCCCAGGCGACAACATTTGAAGGACTCAGCGTGACAGTGACCCAGATCTGAAAGAGTAACCATAACCCAGATCTGAAGGACTTATTGTGCAACTTGGCGAGACGGTGTTTGAAGGACCCAGGTGAAAAACTAGGCGAGACGGCGACCCATGTTATAATTAACAACAGCAAAACGCAGTAAAACCAATATGCTCAAAGGCAGAGGAGATTGTGATTGATTATCCAAGGAATACAAAATGAGGGTCAAGATTTCGTGAGGAAGAAGATGAGAAGAAGAATAACAGAGGAGAGGATGGGGAGAGAAATTACATATGACATAACACTAAGCATGACCACAACAAATTGCATATTCTCCCCTATAAGGATCATCTGTAACAAACTAATAAGGAACCGTTATTCTCTCACTAAGGTGGCAGGGGTGATCTGGCATTTAGCTCATATTCCTCCAGTTTTCTAGGAGCCATTCTGATTCTAGAACTTCTTCTTAGGCCTTGCTGTGTACCAGATTCATCAACAAGTAAGGGCCTGCTCATATAAACACCTTTCCCATCAAAATCAACCTTGTCCTCAAGGTTCAAGTCCGGAAAAAGTTCAAGCAATCGATCTTTGTTTTCCCATGTAGCTTCTGCAGCTGTGAGTCCTTCCCAATGTACTAACCACTGCTCCACCATTGCATTAGCTTGCTGCAACATTCGTCTGTTCAAGATAGCCAAGGGCTGCAACACCATTGAAGTTGTGGAATCAACTAAATGTAGTGGAGTAATATGTTGTTCAGGTTTTCCAATACATTTCTTCAATTCAGATACGTGAAAAACCAGATGAATGTGAGCCGAATCGGGCAACTCCAATTTATAGGCCACTTGTCCCACTCGTTGCAACACCTTATAGGGGCCAAAATAACACCTTCCTAACTTAGAATGCCTCTGCAAACGTATCGAGTTCTATCTAAATGGTTGGAGTTTCACAAAGACCAAATCTCCTACTTGGAGAGTGACTTCTCGGCGATACTGATCCACAAACAATTTCATTCGAGCCTGAGCTTTCTTTAGATTCTCCTTAAGCAAAGAAAGTGTCTGAACACGCTTCAACATTTGGCTCTCGACCAAAGCATTTCCACTGGCCCCTTTCATATAATGAATAATCGTGGGAGGAGCTCTACCATATAAAACCTCAAACGGGGTCATTTGTGTAGCCGTTTGGAAAGCGGTGTTGTACCAAAACTCAACCCGTGGTAACATGTTCATCCAGAAAGAAGGGTGATCTGCCACGTAACATCAAAGATACATCTCCAAACACTTGTTTAAAGCTTCAGTCTGGCCATCGAATTGTGGATGATACGAGGTGCTCATCTTCAAACTCGTACCCTGCAGCCTATGGATTTCTTTCCAAAACTTGCTGAGAAATCGAGGATCACGATCGGTAAAAATAGAAATTGGCACTCCATGAAGGCGTATGATCTCTTGGACAAATGCCAAGGCCACTGTGGTACTGGAAAAGTTTGCTAGCAGCCCCACAAAATGCTCGTACTTGGATAATCATAATATTAATAATAATAATAATTTTAATAACAATAATATTATTAATTGTAATATTAATAATAATATTAATAGTAATAATAATAATAATAATAATAATACTACTAGTAGTAGTAGTAGTAGTAGTAGTAGTAGTAGTAGTAGTAGTAGTAGTAGTAGTAGTAGTAGTAGTCGTAGTCGTAGTCGTAGTAGT
>JAOTAY010000189.1:32819830-32847124 GCA_025629805.1 Erythroxylum baracoense
GGAGTGGCTGATGTGTGAAGGGTATTATCGTAAGTGTCTTGGTGAATGAAGTTTGATTGTGATTTAATTCACTTTTCCATAAACATACGGGTTATTGTTGAGTGAAAAAAAAACCATCCTATGTTGGGTCATTATTGTGAGAGCTGTGTATATCTTTACGATGGAAAGAGTACATGTGTGCAGTGACAGTTAATTGGAGATGAAAAACACAGCTGAATGAGTGCATGTTTTCTGGGTTGCGATACACCATAGGTTAACTTGTGATTTTTCAGACTTGCTTATCTGGGGTTGTGCATGTGTTCCTTTGCAACTGTGGCTTCGTAGTGGTATTTTTAGTTGAAAAACAACAAAGGGTTTCTGCTTTAATATACATGTTGTTGCTGCGCAAGGTGAAATATAATATAAGACGTGAGATTTGGGCCATATGCGTGGTTGTCTTTTAGGTGTGACTCATGGTATATGCGTTGTTGTCTTTTGGGTGAGATTTGCAGCATATGTGTGATGGTCTTTTGGTGAACAAAAACATATAAAACCAGCAGTATCTTTCTGTGAGCATGATGTGCATACGTGTGTAGGTGATAGAGTAAGTACAGTGGCGAGTGGAGATTGTGTGTTCTTCAGCCGACAATATACGTAAGTCTTGCTTAAAAATCTCATGGGAGTCACGACTGTGTTTTATGAGTAGAGTTTGTGTGTTTTTCAGCTGATAGCATTCATGGGTAATGTTTGAAATTTTTATGGGAGTCTCGACAAAAGGTTTGATCAAGCTGAAAATTTATTTTTGTGGAGTGGCTCACATCTACAAACAACTGTCAGATCTTTCTTGAAGGACCTACAGTCATTTGGAAATTGTTCTTTGTCTCTTTCTCAAGTGTTTTTATTTACGCTAAATTTTGTCTAATCACTTGAGTTATTTATTTAGTTTTCTTCAATCATAATATTGTTGAGTAAAATTCTCTGTTGAGGTTAACACAAGTCGGTCGTGTTTTCAGGAGTGAAAATCTTTCACGAGTAGTGAGATCGAGAGATACTGTCAAAGGTGAGTAGTGTAGGCTTAGTATAGCCTTGAGTAAACCTATTGTATTTCAGTGAAAGAGTAATCTGGGTGAGGTCCCGCAGACGTAGGTAAGGAATGCCGAATTGTGTTAATAAATTTTTGGTGTCGTCTGATATTTTTGCTTAATTATTTTTTTTTATTTTTTCCAGAGATAATAAAGTAAAATTGGTTAGTTCGTGAAATAATTCACACATACAGTTTTTCAATCACTAGTAGCCAAAGTGGAGAAAAATAAAGTTCCTCCATCTTGTGATGATAATCACACTTTCTCCACCAATCTACACTCAGAAACATAAAACAGCAGAAAAAGTAGAAACATCGAAGAAGAGAAGAAGAAGTGATGTCTGAAGCTCACAAAGAAGAAAAAAGGAGGCTTCAGATTAGGAACAGAAGAGTGACAGTGTGACTCACGAGAGAGAAACTACATCAGATGCTAAAGTAAAAACACAACCGTATTAACATAAACGCACAGCAATAGGAGTATGCTTGAGTTGATCACATGAGGACCACCTCCACCACATTTGACTTATTCAAAGCCCAACCGAAAGCATCATCTTCAACTCCTATAAATAAGAGACAGATTTTAAGGCATCAGACACACACAACATACACACAATAGACTTCATTATTTTCAATACACTGTAATCAAAATCTGAAAGTGTAAGAATTAGAGAGAAAGGCTTGAGAGTTGCTAGGGTACTTATCTGAGGGTACTAAGGAGAGTTTTGAGACTCTTTGCAAGTGTTTTAGAAAACACTCATACTCTTGTAACCTTGCTCTATTCTTGATACTAGTTAAAACCACAAGTATGAGATCCTGGGATGTAGATAGCATTAAAGTTATTGAACCAAATAAAATCAATGTCCTTTATTTTTTTGCAATCTTTAAATTTTTTGCAAGACTAACAAATTCTTTATTAGTCTTTATTTTGAAAGACAACAGTAGACTGTAAATAACCTAATATAAGTGGTATCAAAGCCAACCTGTTCCCGATTTCGATGTCCCGCTAAGCACCTCTCGGGGTGGGGTAGGAAAGGGCCCCCACTTATGACGAGGGCATCACAGGATTGGGTAGAGGAGATTGTCATATCCTACATCGGATAGGCAACGGGAAAGGTCCTAGCTTATAAACGTGGGCGCTGCACACCCCACTAGGTGCATTTTTTAGGGAGAGGGTAATGGACACGTGAAAAGTGGTATCAGAGCATTTTGGAAACCTCCTAGGGCATTTCTTAGCCACTCCAAGCATCAAAGAATCATCAAGAATTGTTTGTAAGTAAAGGTCTATTATTTCTTTAAACTATAATCACAATGGTAGGAAAAGAAATGGATGTATTTACTGGAAAAGAAGACTTCACCATCTGGAAACTCCAAATGCAAGCTCTTCTTGAGTCTTATGATTGTTATGGGGTTATTGAAGATCAGTATGATCTTGAGACTGATCTAGTAAAGAAACTTAAGATGCAAAGACTTGCACATTGCAAGTTAATGCTTCACTTATCACTAACAATGATAAGAAAAGTGTAGAATTGTAACACTGCACAGAAGCTATGGATCAAACTTGATATGCAAAGAAGTGTCTTCCTAACAAGAGGACACTTCTCCATATTCTTGCTAACTACATGATTAATACCTTTGTCTCTTTAGATTATAACTTAGACTATTTCTTTAAGCTAGTTTAATACTTAGAAGCTATAGATGAAAATATATCTGAGGAGCATCGAGCTGTAGTGATTCTAAACGCTTTACCTTCTGAATTCCATGCATTCAAGAAGGTAATTAAGCATACTAGTGGAGAATCTCTCACTGTAAAGAGCGTGTTAGACTCACTAAAGGAAGAAATAGTGGATGTTAACCCTTTTAAGATAGAGGTAGAAGTGATGTTTGTAGAGAACAATCATAAAAAGAAATCTTCTAAGAAAAATAGCAAGAAAGGAAAGTGGAAGAAGGGAAATGGAAAGGATAAGCACACCAAGGAAGGTAAAGAAAAGAAGAAAAAGGGAAAAGGAAAGAAGTACTATTACTGTGATAAGGAGGGACATTTTGCAAGGGACTGCAGAAAGAAGAAAAGGGACAAGGCTGCAGAAAGTGAAGATACAGGAAATGTAGAAAAACCAGAAGACTCAAGTGGTGATGAGATCCTGGCTGTCATTGAGGACAGTGAAGACCTGAGTAGAGAATGGATTTCTGACTCAAGCTGTACAATGCATGTGACACCACATAGAGACTGGTTCACTACATTTGAACCAGTCACTGCCAGGGTTTAAATGGAAGATTCTGGGTAGCAAAGGATAAAGGGGATTGGAAGTGTTTCCATCGATATGTTTGATGGAAAGAGAAGGATCCTCAGTAATGTCAGATTTGTGTCTAGAATAAGGAGAAATATATTTCTGAAAGCTTGTTGGATAAGCAAGGATTTCAAATCAGATCAAAAGATGGATTCAGAAAAAATCCTAAGGGATGGTAGAGTCATTATTAGAGGAGTTGAAAGGGGTGGGCTATACTATGTCGTAAGCTCAATAGAAGTCAATCAAGTTTCAGAGAATGAAAGTCATAAACCAACCAACCAATGACATGCAAGGTTGGGTTATACAGGGAACAAAAACTTGTTCCATCTCTCTAAAGAAGGCTTAATCCCTGAACAAAACCTACAGAAGTTGGAGTTCTATGAATCCTGTGTGCTAGGAAAGCATCACAGATCCAGTTTTCCAAAGGGAGCTTAGAGGGCCACAAAGATCATGGAATATGCTCATAGTGATCTCTGGGGGCCAGCTCAAGTACCCACAGCAGGAGGGAACTTATACTTCATGTCTATTATTGATGACAGATCTAGAAAGTGTTGGGTATATCCAATGAAGAGAAAGGATGAAGCATTAGATAATTTCATAAGATGGCATACACTTATGGAAAATCAGACTGGGAAGAAGTTAAAATGCCTAAGGACTGACAATGGATTAGAATACTGCAATAAAGAATTTGAAGACTATTGCAGCAAGAAAGGAATCATAAGGCACAAAATAGTAAGATCTACACCTTAGGAGAATGGAGTTGCTGAGAGACTCAATAGGACTCTCCTAGAAAAGTCAAGGTGCATATTACTTTCTTCGGGTTGCTCACACTCTCTATGGGGAGAAGCAATTAGGACAGCAGCCTACCTAGTTAATAGGCTTCCCACATATGCTAATGATTATAAAACTCCACAAGAAATGTGGAATGGTAAGAAACCTAACCTAACTCACCTAAGGAGTTTCAGATGTGCTGCTTATGCACATCAGAAGGAAGGAAAGCTGGAACTTAGAGTAATTAAGGGAGTATTCCTAGGCTATCAAGAGGGAGTTAAAGGTTATAAGATCTTACTACTTTAAAAGGGAGGCTATAAAACCATAATTAGCAGAGATGTGATCTTCAAGGAAGATGAATTCCCTCTACTGAATAAGAACTTCTCAAATTCAGACTTCCAAAGGGAAATTCAGGAGAACTTAGGTTCATTGAACCAATCAGTCCCTTTCTATGTGCCACCAGAAATAGAAGAAGGTGGCATTCTATAACCTATTGATGAAGAGCCTTTGCAAGGCTCTACACACTATGAACAAAGGATAGAAGAGACTGAAGGTGTGGGTGAAGAAGAAACCCCACACACAACTTTAGCTAATGAACAAGGAAGCATACAAGACTATCAACCCACAAGGGATAGATAGCCAAGACAGAAAATCCCTAATAGGAGATACATTGACTCAAACTTGGTTGAATATGCTTGTCTTGTGGTTGAAGCTATTGAATGGAAGGCTCCTGAAACTTTTGAACAAGCCATGACTAGAAGTGATGCTAAACAGTGGAAGGAGGCTTGTGGAAAAGAGTATTCTTCTCTAATGAAGAATATGACTTGGACTTTAGTGCCTAGACCTCCTAAAGTCAAATTAATGGAGAACAGATGGTTATTCAACCTAAAAGAAGGAATAATAGAAGCTGAATCAAGAATTTACAAGGCAAGACTTGTAGCTAAAGGGTATAAGCAGAAAGAAGGAGTTGACTACAAAGAAATATTCTCACCAGTAGTTAAATTTAAGACAATTAGACTCATACTAGTGCTAGCTACTGTCTATGACTAGGAAATCCATCAAATGGAAGTTAAGATAGCCTTCCTATAGGGAAAGCTTAAGGAGACTATCTACATGAAACAACCAATTGGATTTGTAGACAAAGATAAGCCTGATTATGTTTGCTTGCTTCAGAAGTCCCTATATGGACTAAAACAAGCACCTAAAAAATAGAACAAGAAGTTCCATGAGGTATCTACTGATATGAAGTTTACTAGGAGTGCCTATGACTACTGTTTATGCTACAAGGACTTAGGAGAAGCTCAGGCTGTCTACATGCTAGTATATGTAGATGACTTGATCATCACTGGAAAGAAACTCAGCAAAATAGTGGAAGTGAAGAATGTTTTGTGCAAACATTTTGATATGAAAGACATGGGAGAAGCACAGAAGCTTTTAGGGA
Organism: Erythroxylum baracoense; assembly: GCA_025629805.1. NCBI lineage: Eukaryota > Viridiplantae > Streptophyta > Magnoliopsida > Malpighiales > Erythroxylaceae > Erythroxylum > Erythroxylum baracoense. The sequence continues at coordinate 32,825,388 of JAOTAY010000189.1, forward strand.
TGCAGATTATAAGGAATAGGAGGGAAGGAAAACTTTGGTTGAATCAGCATAGTTACATACAAAAAGTACTTGCTCAGTTCAACATAGAATAAGTAAAGCCTACCTCTATCCCTATAAGCTCACACCTTCAGATGGTTGCTAGTAAGAGCCCCCAAACTAAGGAAGAAAAGAAAGCTATGGTGAACTATCCCTATGATGTTGGGGTTTGTAGCATTATGTATATAATGCTATGCACTAGGCCTGATCTTGCTTATGCAATTAACATTTTGAGCAAGTTCATGGCCAACCCTGGTTTTGAGTACTAACAAGGACTAAAGAATGTCTTTAGATACCTTGCTGGAACTCTAGGCAACGGATTGTGTTTCTCTAAAGCTAAGTTAGCTGAATACAACAAATTAAGCATACATGGCTTTGTAGATGCAGATTATGCATCAGACAAAGAGACTAGAAAATCAATTTCAGCATATTTCTTCACAGTAATAGGAAACACGATTAGTTGGAAAGTACAACAACAATCAATAGTATCATTATTAACAACAGAAGCTGAGTTCTGTGCAATCAAAGAAAGGGTAAAGGAGTTGCTATGGTTATCAGGCATTTTAAAAGAAATTCAAGCTAACCTAGCTACTACAACAATCTATACTAACAGTCAAAGCACACTCTACCTTAGCAAAGACCCTGTCCTACATGAAAGGTCCAAGCACATAGACGTTCAATTCCACTTTGTCAGAGATAAAATCACAGAGGGCTTCTTCAACCTAGAGAAAATCACAGGGGAACTAAATCCATCAAACTTCGGGACAAAAGTATTAACTAAAAAGAAATTTACTTTCTGTAGGGATTACTTACAGATAAGTGAAGACCCATGAAATCGAAGGCTATTTCATTCAATCTTACAGGTTTGGTGAAACTAGGGTTCTTTGGATTCCTAAATCACTCATAGATCTATGTACTGAGTGAAGATTGACGGAGAAGGAGGGAATAAATGTGATAATAATCACACTTTCTCCACCAATCTACACTCAGAAATATAAAACAGCAGAAAAAGAAAAAACATAGAAGATGAGAAGAAGAAGTGATGTCTGAAGCTCACAAAGAAGAAAGAAGGAGGCTTTCGGATTAGGAACAGAAGAGTGATGGTGTGACTCACGTAAGAGAAACTACATCAGATGCTAAAGTAAAAACACAACCATATTAACATAAACACACAGCAGCAGGAGTATGCTTGAGTTGATCACGTGAGGACCACCTGCACCACATCTGACTTATTCAAAGCCCAACCGAAAGCATCATCTTCAACTCTTATAAATAAGAGACAGATTTCAAGGCATCAGACACACACAACATACGTACAGTAGACTTCATTATTTTCAATACACTGTAATCAAAATCTAAAAGTGTAAGAATTAGAGAGAAAGGCTTGAGAGTTGCTAAGGTAGTTTTCTGAGGGTACTAAGGAGAGTTTTGAGACTCTTTGCAAGTGTTTTAGAAAACACTCATACTCTTGTAACCTTGCTTTATTCTTGATATTAGTTGAAACCACAAGTGTGGGATCCTGGGATGTAGATAGCATTAAAGCTATTGAACAAAGCAAAATCAGTGTCCTTTATTTTTTTGCAATCTTTAAATTTTCTGCAAGACTAACAAATTCTTTATCAGTCTTTATTTTGAAAGAAAGTAGTAGACTGCAAATAACCTAACACATCTGTATACATATAGGTAATAAACACACTAAGTTAAGTGACAAATTGATTTATTCAGAAGTTGGTCATGTTTTTCTTATTTCTTTCTTGTTTTTTCCTAATGATGTGGTTTTTGTGGTTAGGTCGGAGAACCTAAGTTTGTTTTTGAAGCCAAAACCATTTAGAACGCATTAAATTGGAGAACTAGAGCACTCACTCCTTGCTCTTTCATTGATTTTCATCTGGATAGTACATGATCATATCTATCAACATCTTCTCTCTCTAGATCAGTACAGCTCATATTAGGCACAATGAAAGGTCTATTTTTGTACTGTGTCATGAGGCTTCTTTTGTTTATTTCTGGAGTTGTCTTTTAAGATTGAAGTATTGATGCAGTTCTTACTGGGAAACTAAATGCAGGAATTGACTTCTTGGAAATATCTGTTTCAGGATGAGAACTGCTATCCTTAGACATAGATAAGACAATTCCTAGCTTCATACATATAAAAAAGGTTAAAAGAACAAGAAAAACAATATTAGGGGTGGTTCCCCACAAGAATGAAAGTGCAAGATAGGACAAATTTGCTTTTGCCCGTGAAGATCTTGATGTATGATCTCTATACCATTTTGATTGAGTTCTTGAAAATGAGTCTTTCTTTTCTTTTTTCTGTTGCCCCCTTTTTGGGATTTTTTTGCAGGGTAGAGTATTGAAGTGTTTGGTTTTAGGGTTTTGTTTTGGAGGGGGAAATTCAATAAAGTCGACAAATTAAGTTGGAAGCAACGAAAAATCTTGATTAATCATAAAATTGGATTAAATTAATTAAATTAATATATTAAATTGTATTTAAAAATTAAATTAAAGCTTTTTATTTCAAATCCATTTTTAAGATTACAAATTATATAGTTATTGGTGTACTTTTTATTTCAATAAAATGTTTTATTTTTACTTACTCTATTTCAATAAAATATTTTATTTTTACTTACTCTTATAATTTTTACTTCTTGTTTATTATATACCAGTTTTATAGCGGTTTATCACCAGTTGAACCTTTAGACCTTAAACCTTTTCTTTGATGAATTCGATGTTCGGTTTAATTTTTAAAACATTGATAAAATTAACTAACCCACTAACATAACTAAGATCATTAATAACAAAAAATTACCCACTATGACTAGTAACCTATAACTACTAAACTTGAGCTATACTTCAACACCGTCTAACCGAAAATAGAAAAAATGGGAACCATTTACAAACATATTTTTTATTCAACTTGGAATCATTCTTTAGCACTCCTTCTTGATTTAATGTTGCATACTCCAAGCAAAGATGTGAAAAAAAGCAAACTTCTCTTTTGAAAGTGGTTTTGTGAGAATATAAGTTATTTACTCTTTAGTGCTACATTACCTCATTGCAATTTTCATCTTTTGTCACCAAATCACAAATGAAGTGAAAACAGATGTTAATATGTTCCATTCTTCTATGGAATGTTGGATTTCTTACCATTTTGATTGTTACACAGTTGTCATAAAAAATTTTAATTGCACCCTTGATTTTGATGAAGATTCATGAGTATCCTCCTTAGTTAAACAACTTGACAAGCTACATAAGTTACAGCTATATATTCTGCTTCTGAAGTAGATAACGTTTTTATAACTTGCTTATTTGAACTTCATGTAATTGCTACTGATCTAAGAGTGAAAAACACTTGTTGAAGTACTTTTTCACCCATCGAATGAACTTGCCCAATCACCATCATTGAATGCATATAAGCTAAAATTTGAAACAATTTCATATAGAAATCTACAATCAATTGTTCCATCATTATAGCATAGAACTTGTTTAGCTGCTCTAATGTGGTGCTTTGTTGGACTTTGAGCATGTATGTGAAAATAACACCAATAGAAAGAATAATATCGGGTCTAGTGTGAGTTAAATAAATCAATCCACCTATCGAACTCCTAAAATTCCTTGCATTTGTCTTCTTAGTTCCATCTTCAAGTTGTAACTTTTCATTTACATTCATAGGTATAGCAGCTGTCTTGCATTCAAGCATGTTAAACCTTTTGAGAAGGTCTCTTGAGTACTTCCTTTGAGAGACAAAAAATTCCACTAACTCCTTGTTTCACCTCAAGTCTAAGAAAATAACTCAACAATCCCAAGTCTAACATTTCAAATTTCTCTATCATATAGGACTTGAATTCAGTTAAAAGACAGTTAGAAGAACTTGCATATATAATATCATCAATATAAAGGCAAACAATGATAAAAACATATATATACAAAAGAGAGTTAAAAGAACTTGTATATATGATATCATCAATATAAAGGTAAATTATGATAAAATTATATATACCTTGTTTATGAGAACTAGTATATATGATATCATCAATATAAAGGCAAATGATGATAAAATTATATATACCTTGTTTCTTTATGTAAAGTGTGTAGGCTCATTCTTGCTCTTTATAAAGCCACTATATACAAATTAACTATCAATCTTACAGTACCAAGCTCATGGAATTTGTTTCAACCTATAAAGAGCCTTTTTCAACTTATACGCTTTGACCTCTTTTCCTTGAATTTCAAAAACCTTCTGGTTGAACAATATACACTTCATCATATAATTCACCATTTAAGAAAGAAAATTTAATGTCAAACTGATAAACAAATCAATAAAATTACGCAGCTAGTGCTATGATAATTCTCAAAGTTTCAAAACGAGCTATCGGAGAGAAAGTTTATTTGAAATCAATACCATATTACTGCATATACCATTTTACCGCATTATACTTTGTCTTGAACACTCATCTTAGACCAATTGCATTTTTTCTTTTAAATATGTCCTCCAAGTCTCAAGTTTCATTTTTTTCTATTATCATCAACTCTTCTTTCATTGCATCTTACCATACTTTTTCTTTGACAACATTCTCAGAATTTATAAGGTCATAATTAGAAAACAAAGCAAAATGAGTACTTATATTTTCAATTCTAGTTAACTCATAATCTTTCATCAAAGTAGGCTTTCTTCTAACACAACAAAGAGTTTCTTCTTCATTAATTTTAGTAGCTATTTATGGAGTTTCAACAATTGATTTTTTGGGTGATGAAGCTGAATGTATCAAAGTTGAGGATCTCCGTGAAGCTGAGGGCAAACTTGATTGATTGGTGTCACTAATTGGACCATTTTCCCCCATAAACGGAATCAGAATTTCAGCCTATTGCCATTATTTTTCTAATTCTAGGTTGCTTCCGCATTAAATATTAGATTTCTACTAACAACCATCTTGCCGCTAAGAGGGCTATATAGCCGATATGCTTTTGATTGAGTGTAGTAACCAAAAAAATTGTACTTTCTAGATTTTTCATTAAGTTTATAACTAAAGTATAAAAATTACACCCAAAAGTTCTTAATGGCTTCCTAGAGGTTTTCTACCTTTTCAATCTTCGTGTAATGTTTGATTCCAGATCGATTTCTTTGGAGATAAATTCAGCAAGCACACTAAAGTTGCTATAGTTTCAGCCCAAAATTGATTCAGAAGCCCTTTGCTTGCAATAGGCTTCTTACCAATTCTATCACAATTTGATTTTTTCTTTCAGCAACCTTATTTTGCTTCAGAGTGTCGGGTGCGATCAGTTGCTTGCGAATACAATTTTCTTCACAAAAAAGGGTGAATTCATTAGAAACAAATTCACCACCTCTATCAGTGCAGAGAGTTTTCACATTTAACCCACTTTCCTTCTCAACCAATGCCTTGAATTTTAAAAAATGTTCAAAATTTTTAGGCTTATTCACCAAAAAATAAACCTGATTCATTTGACTAGAACCATGAGCAAAAAGCAAAAAATAACAACTCCCACTAAATGATTTTGTTCATGGGTCCTATAAATTTGCATATATTAATTCAAGGCAGTTGGGAGCCCTCTAAGCATTTCATATAAGAAATGACTTCCTTGTTTGTTCGCCATACATGCATCCTTCATATAAAGCAATCAAATCAATTTTTGGTAAACCATAAGCCATACCTTTTTGACTTAACAACTTCAGCCCCTTGAAATTAAGATGGCCATATCTCAAATTCCATAACATTGATTCCTTGTTTGCATTGACAAACAGAGCAAAGTTTTCCATCTTGGACACATCTAAAAGGAGCATGTAATTTCTTGTTATTTCAACTCTAGCAATAAAATTTCATGTTTTCATGTCTGTAATTACACAAGCTCCATCATCAAAAAAAAATGAGCGTCCACCAACTATTAATTTTCCAACAGTCTACAAATTATGTGCCAAACTACGAACTAGTTGTACATTGTCAAAAAAGTTAATTTTACCATTGTTAGTGTTGATTACCATATTGCCTTTTCCTTCAGCTTCGATACTTTTGTTATCACCGAGCTTGACCTTCAACTTTTAAGTCTCATCATGCTCCTTAAAAATGGATTTTGTTCCCATCATATAGTTAGAGCAACCACTGTCAGTGAACCATTCTTCAATTGAAACATCATTAGTATCATAATAAGCCAAGCCATAAAAAAGTTACTTTTCTTAACATTTTAGCTACTGTAAAATTCATTTGTTTATCCTTATACCTTCAATTAGCTTTTATATGCCAAACTTTTTGCAATGATGACATTGAATATCATTTTTGCCGCCTCTGTTTTCATTGTAGGACTACCTCGCTTGTCCATCTCGACCTTAGCCACAACCTTAACCTCAAAAACCTTCCCTTCACGACTTCTTTTGACTGATTTTTTGGACTCATTAACTTTATTTGATGACTCCCCATTCATCATTCTTTTTAAGTGATCTACTTATTCTTACCCCGTAAGCTTGCAAAGAAATCTATTATGAAAATTTGATATTTTCACTTAAGCATCTCATACACAACAGCCACAAAACTTAACAAACGAATAAACGTTACATCACTGAAACATTACAAACAATAGAGCTGCAACCACGCAAAAACTACTGGACTTTTTTCATAAAAAACAATAATTGGACAACCCAGAAAAATCACGCCACCATAGAGAAAACGTAGCTGCCCAATGTAGATAGAATTCCGGAAAAATCAGTTGCGAAAGATAGTACAAAATTGCTGAAAATACAACTGTCAAATCTCCATATACTGATCATTTTTCCCACACAAAACAACCTCTCAATAGTCCAAAAATTTACGTTATTATCCATGGAACGCAGCTTCCAAACATGGAACAGATCAACGAAAAATCTAGCTGCCTTATAGGCTTTCAAAGACAGCCCTAAAATCTCCAAAAATAATCTGCACATTATCTTCATTAAAATATGGTGATTTTATCCCAATTAAATCCTATCGTCACCAGGATTTTATCCTTATACAATCTTATCTTCAACGAATTCCACATAAGTTAGAATACTCATCATAATGATATTCTACAAATAATAAACTATATTTAATTACAAATAATATTCAAAATTAATTAATAAGATATCTTAGCATATTTCTGTTTTTTGAAAAATTAAAAAAGAATATTATTATAGTTAAAACTGAATCAACGTTACAACGAGTTCAAGACTTTAAGCGTACTATCTTAGCATATTTCTAAACAGAATGCTCCATAAGTGATAATTTTCATCTGAAAAATTGGAATTAATGACATGGAGTTTAAGCTTATGATTGCCAGAGCCAGAGTTATTTTCTCTCATTTTTTTTGCTCACTTGTTTATTGGAGGAGGAAGACAAAGAAAGGAGGAGATTTTGGACTCGTTTGGATACCCACCAATCAATTGTTTTTTTAGCTAATTGGTGGTTGTTAGCTGTTTGACTTTTCAAACAGCTAACAACAACGTTTGGAGAGCAGCTTTTTAAAGAGCTTATTGAAGTTAATCAGCTGAAAACGAAAACGCTGCAATATAGGAGCGTTTTCATGCAACAGCTAAAATGAAATGTAGCAAAATCCAAGTATGCCCTTTTTTATATGTAACCACCACTAGCAGTTAAAGAAGAAAAAAAGGGCATCAAACACTTCAATCCTTGCTTAAATGAGGACATTCTTTCCACTTTTCTTTTTCCACTTATTTGTAATGCCAACTAGCCTTCAATTCTTCCATTTGGGTAATTGCGTAATATTTTGATGTTTAAATTGTATTATTGATTAACTTGTCATTAAGTACTACACGTTTCATATTTTTGTTAGTTTTAATATACAACAATTTCTAGTAAATAAGACAACCTAGTTGAGGTTCCTAGATACCTACGTTTTAGGAACATTATTTGTTCTCATAATTGTTTTATGCAGTTATAGGTTAGAAATAAAATGTTGACCTTAAACGAAAATAAAAATAGCAAGAGTCGCAAAAATTTCTTATAGATGATAAAACAGTACAGGTGAACATGACTTCTCTAAAATCTAAATTTTTATAAGAGTATTTAACGAAATAGTAAGATATATAATATTTATACCCTTGTAATTTTTTTAAGCCATGTCCTCATAAGTCATTTTATACATAAACAGCTAACACTAAATAGCTAATTTTACTAAACACCTCTAACAAACAGCTAATACAATCTGCTGTTTAAATCAGCTGATATAATCAGCTATCAACTAACAGCTGATGCAATCAGCCGATTGCCAAACAAGGCCAAAACCTCACAAAGTTACAACTAGAATATCATGTCCTCTTGAATCAAAACGATTGAGTTTAACCACACAAGAATTTCGCTCTAATAACAAAAATAGAAGAAAGATAAAGAATTGCGAAAAACGTAAAAAGAGAGAGAATCTTTTTCTGTTGTGAGGAACATCCCTTTTATAGAATTTTTTAATCTAATCCTAATCGAACTCTAACTTGTAAAGATGTCTATCTAAAATGAATTTAAATTCCTACATGATAAGGATAAGGCGAAGTCTTCCAGTCAAACTCCAACTCTTTAAGTGATTAATTTTATCCATTGCAACAATCTTTCCACTTCATCCAAAATTTTATAATTATCATCAATAATGTCCCAATTTGATGCAATCTCTACTCTTCATCTCCTAAAATAAAACAAACATTAATTTTAACATTTAAGCATAAAAATAAATTCAAAACAAAGGAGATAATATTAAATAATATAGCAAGATAAGATCTTATCATGCATATACAAATTATACACAAAGTATCATAATGCAAATCAAGTATCCATTCTCTAAATTAATAAACTAAATTGAAATCAACTTAATCGTTAAAACTCATAACTAATTGCCTAAACAAATCAAATTAAAATCACAACCAAACTTATAATGAATCATCTTGATTAACATCCTTTAAAAAATCTTAATCATTAATTATAAATTTTTTTTTGTATTATTCATTAAAAAAGCTAATTTATAACAAAATTGACAAGCTTGAATGCTAGGTCCCTTCTACGTACTTAAAAACTTTGTTTTCAATATACAAAACATGCAAAAACAATGAAAAATATGAAAAAAAATAGGATGAGGAGAGGATAACGGGTAATCACTTGATAGTAAAAGATTTCTAACCTTGTCTAATGTCATTAACATCCGTCTAGTGTTAATGAAATCTTCTTTACTCTAATGCATTATGGTGTTGTTACCTTCGTAGCTGAAATCCATCAAATATTAACTCTCAAAATTAGAAACATAAGCTAAATTTATGAAAACAACTAAGTTACTAATGAAATCTTATAAGCTACTCAATTTAAAAAACACCTAAATATTAAATTGCCTCCTAACTAACTATTCATTATGAAACTTTTAGTTAGACTTCTTAGCAAGTCTCTAACCTAAGTCTATAATATATGGCTTACTTCCACCTATCTTCCCAAATAAAGGCTTATTAGCTTGCAAGTAACCCACGTGTTATAATATAAGAAAGACATATAGTATCAAATTAATAAGATTGAGTAAATTCATTAATCCCATTTTTAATAACAAACTATTAATATAATAAGGAATGATAAAATTCCTTAAATCTTCAATTAAATATGATAGTTTGTCTAGTAGGAAGTAGGAGTTCTTCGTATTTACGATGACTATCAATTAATAGTATTTTAATTTGACTCCTCCTCTCCATCTTCCTCTTTCTCATCTTCCTTCTCTTCTTGAACAACTCCTTCCTCCTTTTCTTCAACCTCTAGCGTCTCTCCACTCCTTAAAATTATCACATTCACTTGTTCCTTTAAATTTGGCTTGGTATATCTAGATAAAACACCTATATGCTCTTTAGAAACAAGCACAACAAGTTGTCCAGTCGAAAGTTCTATGTTATGAAGAAAGGAAAACAAGTCTTTGGTTTCATAGAGGCTAGCCTTGACTATAGTAATGGCTTTCACAAAGAACTCCTTGAGATGTCAATCATCCTCTTACTACTATTATTACATAAATCTAAGTGAAACTTAATCATTCTATGCAAGGTTATCATAGTTCCTCCACCCCAGATTATAAGTATCACTATAAGGGATGTTTTAAGGCTAATTCCCCATGAAAATTGGAATCTCCCACATCCAGTTCAATGCCTAAAATTCATGATTAGGGTGGCTATTACCATAAATGTCATAACACATCATGATATTGGTTGAGCTTTCAAATACATGTTAAATGCCTCTCATTCCAAGCTTCCAATATTATCATAAATGATGGCATATTATAATTCCCTAAAGAATATTGTCTCTTCATCCTTCTATTGTGCTTGGTAGTTATTAAAATAAATATCCAAATCCTAAAAATAATCCAAAAACACAAGACCAAGAAAGACAACTCTAAGAATAAATAAATAAACACAAAAAGAAAAGAAAAGAAAATAAATGTGAAAGAAAAATAATGGCTAGATTAATAAAAATTAAATGTTCCTAATAACCTAGTCCCTAGCAATGATGCCAAAAGTTTGATTGAATATTTCAACTCAAATGTATGATGTAGTTGTAACTAACACTGACAAGTATAAGTCAATCCTAAGAGAATTAAAATTATTAGTACTAATTATCTTTTGATTATCCAATCTAACAAATTATGGAGATAGAGATTCATCAAATTCAAAATTAAAACGATAAATTGAAATAAATCAACACATTTGATTAACTCGAAAAAAAATTAAACTCAAACAATCAATGAAGACAGTGGTACCCAAAATTCGAATCCCTCTTAGGACCTCTCATATAATTAAGACTTCACACATCAACTTAATCTAATGTTCATTGGACTATGAAAATTCTTCAATTATGCTAATATTTTTCTCAAGATTATTTATAATTAATCTTAGGTTGATTTATCGAAATCTCTTTCTAATTAAATCCCTAAAATTCCATTAATCAATTTATGAATTTTACTGCTAGGTTTGACAATAATCTAAAAGATTTATATCAACATATCTCTATATTTGTATATAACTCTGTTCAATTATGCTAGATTAATTTATACAAATTTTTTTCAATCTCAGTTGCATGAAATCAAATATGAATTAACATACTAGTAATATTAACTCAATAACAATAAAGGACACATAATTGAATTTTAATAAAATTAAAGAATAAATAAATTAAATAAAAATCACTACAAGGTTTATCTCAGGGTTCATCTTATCTAAGTACCATAAAGGATTTGGTTCTTAATCATGTAAAAACATAGCATCAAAAATAAAGGAAGAACCTAACATCTAAATAAACATGATGAAATCCCTTTTAATCTTCAATAAATTCACTTTAGATTGATAGAATTCACTCTAAGTTCATCTTCTAACTTGTTCTTCATTACTGCTATCATTCTAAGTCTTCTAATTATGTCTCCCAAACTTCCTTCCTACTTTCGCTTTTAATTTTGCCTTTCATAATTCAAAAATTATCTTTATGAGTCATAAATAAGCATTTAATGAGATTATTTATAGCTGTATGCTTTAAAAATTACGAGATTTTTTAATCTAAGCAAACACAGGCATATATAAAAACAAAGGCAACTATATAGGCGTATTCATCTCCAATGTGGGTGTGTTCATGGCTGTGTAACTCTTTAAAACTGAAATAACTTATGAAATATGGTCATGTTAAAGTACACAGGCATGTATTTCTTCAATATGGGTGTATTCATGGTTGTTTAACTCTTTGAAACTTTAAAATAACTTATCTTACATGAAACATGGAAATGTTAAAGTACACAAGCAAGTTTATTTGGAGTAAAAGGAACAAATTTAGACAAGCTTGGTGTGATTTCGAACATTTTGACTAAGTTATAAAGTTGCAGGAGAAGTACACAAGCAAGTACATGACTTAGTCAAAATGTTCCAAATCACACCAAGCTTGTCTAAATTTATTCCTTTTACTCCAAATAAGTGAATTTCAACCTAAAAACAAAATATGAATGAATTAAGTACCAAAAGAAATAAAAATACTCAAAAAAAGAAACGAAATGTACTAAATATAAACCTAAAATATGAACAATTAAGCATTTATTAAATACCTATTAGTCGAATGACATATGACTAAACCCTATTAATGATAGCAGCAGCAACAACAATAACATTCTCTCTTTGATATACTTAAGGATTAAGTTACCTCACTTTAAGGGGACGTTTAGTCCCTCTGAGATAGGTTTGACAACTTATTGCCTGTCTAAGATTGCATTAAAAATCTATTCACATTGATTATTTTTCTTTTCCCTCTCTCAAATATTTAATTTCCTTTTTATGCTCTAAAAAGGAAGAGAGAATATTAGTGATATTATATGTGCTTTAGGGGAGCTCGGATGTACTTTGATTTTATATGTATATTGATTTTGATTGTAGCATTTGTGTTTAGTGATGTTGTAGCATTTGTTTTTAGTGGTTACTTTAAATGAATATTATTTTGTACTGGTCGTTAATCTCATTATACTAAAATTATTTTTTTATTTGATTGTACTAATGTTTTGAATGAAAAATGAACTAATTCTTAGCATTTGGATTTTTCATGTGATGAATGAATTTATATGGATTCAAATGCTCATATTGCTTTGATATTAAGAAAATATATGTAATTAAATGATTCATTTTATTTTTGGCTTTCTAAAATCACATGTCTCATCATCGTCAAAGAAAGGGGGAAAATGTTAAACCAAAGGAGGGTACAATCAATATTTTGATGACAAGAAAACATAGTTTATTAGTAATGATTTATTTATTTGATGTATTAAAAGAAAGCAATATGAGATAAAAATCAAGAAAAAATTTGTGGAGACCAAATGCATTCAAGTTAAGAAGAAGACCAAGATCACAGAAGATCAAAGCATAACAAATCTAGAAATTTACTTGCAATCTTTCTTGTCTCTTCTATTTAGTTATTCTAATGTTTTAGGGGCTCTTCATGCATAAGTATACCATGTTTTAAACTTAATGTATAAATCTTTTCATTCATGAAAAGGAACCAAGGTTTTGATTTCAAAGAAACTCTTTAAAACTTTAAAATAAGGTGTGGTCAACTAATGTGTTACTTTTAGAAACATTGGTCAACCAACGATCAATATGTTAGACACTTCAAAAAAAGTTATGCATAGTGAATTTGTACATGATATTGGTCAATACATTGATCAACTACTATTATACATTATTTATCAACGTGCCACATTAGTTGACCAATATTACTGTTACTAATCATCATTTAAATGGGAGAATGATAATAGGATTCAATCCTTAGAAAGTAGAAGTCGTGAAGCGACTTAAGAATGATCAGTTGATTCATTGTAGTGTCTTGATTAAAGCTACTGGGACAATGCTTGCAATTATAGTGATTTATGCAGCAAACCATAAATTCCAAAGACAACATGTATGGAATGAGTTGGAGAAAACAAGCAATTCAATGAGTCATCCATAGAAAGTCATCAGAGATTATAACTGCACTCTAAAATTAGAAGAATCAAGGGGAGGGAGAAGATGGAACAAAGTAGATTGTCAAAAACTTCAAGAAACGGTGGAGAGGAAAGATTTGACTTATTTGAAATAGAAAGGTAACTTTTATACCTTGAACAATAAGCAATCGGGGGATTGGGTTTTGTTGAGGAAATTGGAAAAATGTATGGTTAATGATAAGTGGATAAAGAAATACCCAACCAGAAATGCTATCTTTATGTTCCATTTATAGCATATCATAGTCCAATAATAGTGGAATTATTATCAGATGACAGGAAGAGGAATGCCCCCATTTAGGATATTCAATCACTTACTGGAAAATCTAAATTTAAAAACATATTCAGAGTGGAGATGCAGAGGGAGGTTCCAGGCTCAAAGGGTTACCAACTTAGCATGAAGTTAAAAGCCTTAAAAACCATATTGAGAGTGCTCAGTAGGGAAACAATACAGCCAAACTGAAAAGCTAAAGCTACTGCTCTGGAGGAGTTAAAGAAATGTTAGAGGAGATTATTGGATAAATCAAAAGATCTGCAAGTGATAAAAGACGAATCTACACTGATGGAAAAGTATAACTAACTGCTGATCAGTACCAATACACTAATAAGGCAGAAATCTAAAATGATGAGAGATTTACTAAGTATTTTATGAGTTCAATCTTAGCCACGAGAAACAAGAATTATATCAGAATGTTGGAAGATGAAGCAGGGCAGCTCCATGAGGACCTAGAAAGTAAGAAAGAGGTTACCTTATAGAGTACTTTACTAGGCACTATAGGACTAGAATGACAATAAGGGCCATGCCCGAGGATATTCCAGCAGGCTTTTAAAAGCTTGATAAAGAAGACAAGGTGGAGTTGGTTTGGGAAAAAAAAAGAAAGAAATCAAAATTGTTATTTTTTTCAATGAACCCTAATAAAACCCCTGGACCAAATGGATACAACGAGATATTTTTTCAAAAACATTGGGATATTGTAAGGTACGAAGTGTTTGAAGCAGGGGGAGAGTTCTTTCAAAGCGGAACAATTCTTAAGGAATGGAGTAAAACGTTTACCTACCTTGTTCCTAAACAAAGCAATGCAAGGAAGCTAGAGAACTTCAGGTCAATAGCCTGTTGCAATTTCCTTTACATATCACAAAGATAATAGCTAATATACTAAGAACAAGCCTGGGCAAATTAATCAGCCCAGAACAAAATGCATTCATCAAGGGGAGATTAGTGGGAACCAATATCCTACTCTGTCAAGAATTGTTAGAGGGGTATAATGCTAAGAGGAGAATAAGGAACTGCACTATAAAGATGGATCTTGCAAAGGCTTATGACTCAATCAACTAGAACTATTATTTACTACACTAGAAGAAATAGGTTATCCTCCCATATTCAAAAAATGGGTAGAGGAATATGTAACCACTGCTTCTATGACAATCCTGGTAGTTGGAGAACCTACAAACTTGATCAAAGCAATAAGGGGCTTAATGCAAGAGGACCCATTATCCCCTTACCTGTTTGTAATTTGCATAGAGATTTTATCAACTCTCCTCACGAGCAATATACGAAGGCACCCAGACTTCCAGTTCCATGGTAGATGTAAAGTTATGAAGATCACACATCTAGCTTTTGTAGATGACTTGCTATTATTTTTGTAGAGCTGAGAAAAAATTAATAGATATAATATTGCGAGTGATGAAGAAGTTCCAAGAGATCTCAGGCCTACAATGTATCCTACTGAAGAGTTGTTTCTACTTGTCTTATAACTCAAGAGAGGTGGCATCTATAGCTATCGAGATAGGTTTAAAATAAGGGAACCTACCCTTTAAATACTTAAGGGTACCAATATCTCAAAGAAGAATCAGTACAGTTGATTGCAAATCTTTGTTGGATTTAATCCATGGAAGAATAAACCAAATAAGTAGTAGGTTCCTTAATTATGAAGGCAGGCTACAACTTATTCAGACAATACTTAGTAACCTTACTAATTATTGGATGAACCATTTATCCATTTTAGTAACCTTATTAATTATTGGATGAACCATTTATCCATTTTAGTAACCTTATTAATTATTGGATGAACCATTTATCCATCCTTAAAAGTATCCTCAAGGAAATAGATAAGAGACATAGATAATTCTTACAGAATAGCTCAAACCAAGGTAAAAGCAAAGCTAAGATTAGTTGGAGCAAACTTTACACATCTGAGCAATAAGGGGGGTCTAGGTATCCATTCTACATGGATGATACACAAGG
The DNA here is from genome assembly GCA_025629805.1 of Erythroxylum baracoense. Taxonomy (NCBI): domain Eukaryota; kingdom Viridiplantae; phylum Streptophyta; class Magnoliopsida; order Malpighiales; family Erythroxylaceae; genus Erythroxylum; species Erythroxylum baracoense. The sequence goes on from JAOTAY010000189.1 coordinate 32,841,163, forward strand.
TGAGTAGAGGAAAGAACTTGTGGTGGTTGTGTTACAAAAAGTACGATCTACGGGTGAAATGGATATAAAAAGGTCTTAATAAAGAATAAGAGTATTTGGATCTTAAAGTCAAGGTAGGAAATGTCAGGAACTTTGAAGGAAATCCTAGCAACAAGGCAATGGATGCAGCAACAGGTATTCCAAAAGATTATGAATGGAAAAAGCACTTCCTTCTGGTATGATAATTGACATTGTAAAGGTCCCCTATATCAGGTGGAAGAGGTACAACCCTTGAAATCGATGGTGAATCTATAAACTAAAGTGAGTGTACTGATTAGAAATAATCAATGGATATGGCCATTTCATAATAATAGAAGTGTCAGCCTCATAATGGAAAAGTTGCCTAGATGCCAAGAGGGAGAACAAGATGAAATTCAGTGACTAGTAGATAAATCAGGGAAGTTCAGAATAAAAGCATACAAAACACTTTTGTAGATTACAGAGAACACAAGGCAGTAGTGGACAGAGATAGTATGGGACAATGATATCCATCCAACTCATTCATTTATCTTATGGATGGGAATCAATGGAGCGTTGCTTACGAGGGACAAGATCAAGTTCTCTATTAACACATTACATTATGAGTTATGTAATACATAATTAGAAAGTCTGGAACATCTTATGATTAGATGTCGATATACCAGGCAAGTCTAGGGTCGAATGCAGATTATTCTCAATATGGACGAACTAATGGACTCTTGAAGTGAAACTATAACTTGGTTGGGAAAACTTAAAATGCATAGTGCAACTAATTTCAAAGCCATTAAGTTAAGCTGGGCAACTTTAATGTACTACATCTAAAAGGAGCATAATTGCAAAATCTTTAGAAAACAAAGTCGAAGCATTGAATTGGTTTTTCAGGACATTTTCCTCTGTTGCGAATTGGCCATGTTAGTAAGAAGAATAGCAGCAAATCTGTCAAGTAGTATGAAGAGAAGATGGGGATTGGACTAATACTGATTTATATGGTCTCACCAGTATCCCTTAGTTTTCTATGTAATTTAGACCTTTAGGAATATCCTTGATCTTTTGTACTCTAGATTGTAAATATATTTAATCTGTCGGACCCCATTTCCAGAGCTCGGTTATCGCCTTCTTATACCAATATTTTTACACGACCACTTGCGTTCAAACTAAACCCTTTTTGGGCTCATCTCATTCAAGCCTGAATATATCCAAGGACAGTGTTGGTAAGTCCACAATTTATCGATAAACATGCTTCGGGCCAATTCAATTAGCATAACCTCTTAAATTCTTCTTCTGTGTTTGGCCTATCGTCTGTGTTTTATCGTCTGCCTTTAACTTTTATCGTTTGGGTTTGACCTCCTCTTATCGTCTGTATTTCATTTGCGTCTGCCTTTTATTTGTGTCTGCCTTTTTGACGTGTCATCACAGACGATTCCTTGCGTCTGTGTTATAACTTGTCATCTGTATTCCCTTGCATCTATGTTTCATGCGTCTGTGTGTGACGTCAGCACAGACGATTCCTTTCGTCTGTGTTCTTCCTTTGCGTTTGTCTGTGATGCCAGCACAGATGATTCCTTTCGTCTGTGTTCTTCCTTTGTGTCTGTGTGTGACGTCATCACAGACGATACTCTTCCTCTATAATTTTCCTTCTCGTTCAAAACACAATCTCTCCAATTCTAACAAGCTATTCTAGTACAACAACCTTGGCAAATTCAATAGAGGAGACATGCATATATACATTTCATTATCCTAATCTTTTAAATAGCAGAATCATACATAAAAAGGAATTCAATGTCACTTTCTCATTTTTAACCACAGTCAAAGTTGTTACAAATCAATATACACATCAATCTTAAAACAAAATACAGAAGATGTTCAATGCTGAATAAGCTATTCAAAATCATTGACTTAGTACAACAGACTCTAACTATTGTGGAGGTTTCGATGCCTTGCAAGGATCACTGATCTTCTCTATTTGTGCCTGAAGAGTGGAAGGTAATTGGGGTGAGCTTCAAAGCTCAGTGGCTAACATACTTATAGCCATCAATAATTAGCACAAATTTGAGCATATATATATATAGGTACTAAGCAATTCAAATATGCTCAAGTAAGCAGATTAATGCAGAACACATGACATCCAAGTGCATCATACTTGACAATTTACAGATGCAATGCATAACCAATGGCTCGAGGGTTCCATGGAAATAGAATAGAAAAATCGAAGTTTACACCATGAACAGAATGAGTCCTTTTTTGGAGCTCATATGCCACAAGTAGGCAGCCGGGAGAAGGATCTTGTCAACGTGCACGTGACGAACAGAATGGTTCCACTCTTGCCCAAACAAAGCACATGTTCATTTAATCATATGCTCAGACTTTTATGCTTGTTTATCTTTTCATTCAAACAAAATCCCATGACTTATTTCAATGGCATAACTTGATCAAAATTTATAATCACATGCATTTTCAATAATCACAAAATTGTACATACACACACATATAGGCAAGAATTTGCCCAATCACATAATAACTATAAATACATTACCCACTTAATTTGCTTGACAACCCAAGTTCAGTGTTGTCTTTCCTCTTCGCCTTAGATAGGGCTTGCTTGGTTTCCTATAACAAACCAAGTTCTTATTTAATAGGAATTCAGATATGTGAACCCATAGAACCAAAAGCATGAAATTGACCCTAGAAAACATAAACCCACACATTTCCCAAGCTCTTTGAACCAAAAGCCCTTCAAAACTCCAATAGATCTAAAAATCGACTTACCTTGAATCTTCACCAACTAATGAGATTCTTGGCTCTAAAGAAAGATCTTCCTTTCCTCTTTCTTTTTCCCTTCTTGCATAACTTCAAAATCACTCTTTAAAACTAAGAAAAATCAAATCCTAGCTTAGCTTTCTTTCTTTCCTTTCTTTTCTCTCCAACGACACTCTCTCCCTCTTCAAAATTTTCATTTTTCTCACTTCACTCTCTTCAATTCATGTTTTTGGTCTTCCATTTCACAAGACAACATTTTCCTTTCCCCTTTTTACCCTTAATGAATGCTAAAATCCACTTTACCCTTCCTTATAAACTTAAGTTCTTTTGAACTTAAGTCATCTTCCAAAAATATCCTTATGCATCTTACAACATCAACACTTTAATTCCATCAATTCATGAATTAAATCCTCCTAAACTTGACATAACAATTAACTGCAATTAAAAGATTTATCTAACAATACTACAAAATTGATTCAAATCATGCTTACTAAAATAAGAAAAATTTTGGGGCCCAACACTTAGAGAAGACGAGACTGAAGCTGCTTAAACCATCTACGTGGCACTTGCTGAAGGCCGTACAAAGATTTATGAAGACGACAAACATAATTTGGGAAAACGAGGATCAACAAAACCAATTGGTTGCCGCATATAGACCTTATCATTAAGAACACCGTGAAGAAAAGCGTTAGAAACATCTAACTGTTTGATCAGCTAATTGTACCAAACGTGCTTTAAATCGATCAATAGAGCCATCAGGCTTGAGTTTAATGCAAAAAACCCATTGGTTGCCATCAATATTTTTACCCATGGGAGGAGGTACAAGACTTTAAGTATGATTAGTGATCAAGGCATTGTATTCTTCGGCCATTGCAACACGCCACTAACGGTCCTTGGATGTTGTGGTGTAATATGAAGGTTCAGATTCTGAAAGTGAAGTGGCTGCCATAACATACTTAGGACTCGGTTTAGTAATCCCTGGCTTGGCACATGTTTGCATTGTATGTTTGACATTTGTTGGGAGTGAAGAAATAGGATTGGAATTTATGGCAGGAGAGGATGTTGACGTTAAGTTTGTGGAAGTAGGGAAGAATGGGTGGTTGTGCATGGAATTTGATGTGTCAACATGTGTTGGTGACTGGGAGTAGACATTTGTCGGGGAAGATGGGGCATTTGTTGGTGGTGGAGAGAAGGAAAGGAAAGAAAACTGGGGGTGGCCCGAGGATAGACGGTTGGGTGGATGGCTCTGGAGAATTGGCTTTTGTTGTGGCAAAAGGAAATTCCATCTTGTTAAAAGCCACATTACGAGAAGTATAAATTCTATTTGATTGTAGATGCAAACACTTATAGCCCTTGTGTTTACTACTATAGCCGAGAAAAACACACTTGGTCGAATGAAATTGGAGCTTATTATGAATTAAGGAATCAAGTGTGGGAAGCGCGCACAACCAAAACCTGAAGAAACTTATAATCAGGCTGAGTGTTAAAAAGCTTTTCCCATGGTGATAGATAATTAAGCACTTTGGTAGGTACATTTTGATGAGAAAAGTTGTCGTCTCAAAGGCTTTAAGCCAATAAACTGAACGAACTGAGGCCCTAACAAGTAGTTTAAGACCCATTTCAACAATGTAATGATGTTTGCATTCCGATGAACCATTTTGTTCATGAGCATGGGCACATGAAATACGATGACTAATGCCATAGGTTGCAAATACAGAGGATAGGGGTTTATATTCAGTACCGCCATTAGTTTGAAGACTTCTAATGTGACAGCCAAAATAATTCTCAACTTTACTCTTGAGCATAAGAAAAACCGAAGGAACTTCAGACTTAGAATGCAAAGGAAAAATCTAGGTAAACCGACTAAAACCATCAACAAAATTTAAATAGTATTTAGCACCAGAGATAGAAGAAAAAGGAGCAGGTCCCCAAACATCCGAATACATCATTTCTAAAGGCTGAGTATAGGTGGTACTACTAGTAAGAAAAGTAAGTGTATGACTCTTCCCAAGTTGACATGAGTCATAAAAATCAGAAGTTCAGCTAGCCACTGGTAACATAAACTTTGTAACAATATGCTGAGTGATGGTAGACAATAGATGTCTAAGACGCTGGTGCTAAACAGAAGTAGAAACATGTTCACCAATAAATGCTACAGAACGAAATTTTTATGTGACATAGACTGCTATGGTTGGAGCTGATACAAACCATTTTTAAGTGCTCCCTGAAGAATTACATGCCTCGTCAGTTTTTCCTGAGCATAGAAACCAGAGGAATAAAAAAGAAAAGTGCTATTGAGATCTTTGTAAAATTGATAGCGGACAATAAATTCTTCGTAATGGATGGAACATGTAATACGTTACGAAGATAAATGCAACCATTACGTGAAGGTAAGAAAGAAAAACCAATATGAGAAATGGCTAAACCTGACATAGCCAAGATAATCTAAATGCATAGTAAGGTTACCGAGGTCTGCAGTTAAGTGATTGGTAGCATCAGATTCACTATACCAGTTTGGATCCGAGGGAGTAGAAACAGAAGTGACATAAGCTGAGTTTTGCGAAGAGGGCCATGATATGTAGTATCAAAATGACACCGACAAGTAGGAACAGTGTACCCTGATATCCAAAGAGTTGGCATTGCACAGGAGGACGGTGTGACACAAAAGATTGATTAGATTGGAAATGACCACGTCCGCGACCACAACCTCGGCCATTCAAAACATCTCGGTTTCCTCTGGTTTGGCGATTGGAAGTAACAGAGGCTTGATCAACTAAAGAATTCGTTAGTTTGACGGCAACATTAGGGGCAAGAGAAACTATAACACCCCCCTTACCATAGGGTACGCACCGGGACTCCCGTAGGTCATTCCGGTACATATACTATGATAAGGGTGAGCTACGTGCGATCACTACAGTCACTCCACATGGCATCACATTCATCTGAACAATAAAGCATTAATTGTAAACCACAATATTTTTAAAATCAACTTCTTCCTTTTTTCATTTCATCAAAATCAAAGGTTTATACATCATTCCGTGCTGTACTGTCTGTACATAAATACAAAAACCTAGTACAAAATACTATATGAAAGAGGAAGAACATCAGAGCTATCTAGGTCATCCCAAAAGTCCCAGCTGACCGACCTGTGAGCCATGACCTCTCTCGCCAACACGATCTACACGGC
>JAOTAY010000189.1:32860424-32872495 GCA_025629805.1 Erythroxylum baracoense
GATGCTTTGACTTGAATTCTTCCACTTCATTGACTTGCATGGCTTCTTCATAGCTTCTTCAGGAATTGATCAACTCTGCTTCAGATTATTTCTTCAACTGATTAAAACAGCTCTATATTTGCTTCACACATTCTGCTTCTTCTTCCTTCAGCTTTCCTTTACATGTTGCTTCAATCTCTTCACTTTTCTTGCACTGATTTTCAATCATTCGTATTCTGCTCTTTGGATCTAAACACTTCTGAATTGCTCCCAAAATCATCATCTCTAGCTTTCTTTTATACACAGGAGCCTTGTTCTTCATTCTGCCTCTCTTTCTCAGCTTCACTGATCCAACTAGATCTTCTACAAGTTTCAGTATAGTAGGCTCCACGAAACAACACGATTCAACACAACTCACATCTTCTGTCGAAATTTATTGACACACTAGCTTGTGAGTTTGACGTTAAGGACCTTGGACCCCTACATTATTTCCTCGGGTTACAAGTCCATACCCAACCTGATTCAGTGCATGTCAACCAGGTGAAATACTCTCATGATCTTCTAGTCAAGCATGGCAGCCTTCATTGCAAACCAGCCACCACACTAATGGCAGTCAAGGTGGTCCTTTCCAACGGCAATACTCCACGCTTAAAATGTCCTACAGAATTTTGTGAACTTGTTGCTTGCTTGCAATATCTTACATTGAGACGACTAGGTATTGCATATGCTGTCAACACAGTCTCCCAATTCATGAGTGCACCATGCCAAAATCATCCTGAGGCTGCATACTGTATACTTCGCTACATCAAAGGAACACCAGACCATGGACTCCTTTTCTGCCCACAACAAGGTGCAATCCGTCTAAGTGCCTAGTTTGATGCCGATTAGGCTGCTTGCCCTAATACTCGACGCTCCACCAGTGGCTATCTTATATATCTTGGTTCCAACTTTATCTCATGGAGTTCTAAAAAGCAGCCTACCATTGCTCGATTCAGTGCTGAGTCCTAAGACCGCTCTCTCTCACATTCATGTGTGGAAACCACTTGATTATGCTATCTTCTTTATGAACTTGGCATGCACCTCCAATTTCTTGTCCATCTCTATTGTGACAATCTATCCATTACATACATGGCGGCAAATCTGGTCTTTCATGCTCGCACATGACATATCGAGCTAAATTACCATTTTGTGAGGAAAAAGGTAGCCATAGGCAGCCATTAGGTTCACTACATCCCCTCCATTGATCAGCCAGCAGATGTCCTCACCAAACCATTACACAAGCATCGTCATCGCCTACTCTCCTCCAAACTCGTTCAATTGGGATTGCCCGGTTTGCTGGGGGTGACAAAGATACTTGAAATTGATGGAGCCAATCACATTTATCATTCCATATTTAACTCCATCGCTGCACCAGCAAAGCGATAGCCTCAAATCACTGTGTTACTCAAATGAATTCATATCCATATTTAGCATGTAATTATATGTAATAGCTTCATTCTAGGAGAGTATATCGTGTAACATAACTCTAGGAGATACACCAGCGGTATATATAAAGTTGCAAGCCATGATATGAATAATAAGCTGAATCACATTATTTACAGAAGAAACTTGTTGAAAGTTACTTCTAATACAAAAGAGACAAGATCATCTGTCCAATTTTATGGTGTTTTATTCTGTCCCCTGAATCTCAGCTATTCATTTATGTGGGTCCCATGTGGGTCCCGCATAAATGAATGACTAAGATTCATGGGACAGAATAAGACACCATAAAATTAGACAGAGGATCCTGTCTCAATACAAACACCGTCGTTTAGCCGAATGATGGTTATATTGCTTTCACTTTCAATATCTACAAGATATAATTTACAGGTAAGTAAATATAGATATCAATATTTTAAAGTTTAAAAGTTCAACCTGTATTAAACTATTATAAAACCAGTATATATAAACAAGAAGTAAAATTATAATAATAAGTAAAAATAAATTATTTTATTTATCTTATGTCATAGAAAAGGAGATTGAAAAAATTTGAAAACATTAAAAAAATCAATTCAAACAGAAATTGAAATCTTTTCTAATATTGAATATATCTAAAAAGTCAAATTTTAAGTATGTTTAAAGAAGGATACTCATAAATTATTTTAAATAAAATTATTTATTTATGGTAAATTATTAATTGATAAATTTTTAAGTGTCCTTTTTAAACATATTTCTTCAAAATTTAAACATAACTCTTTACATTACTATTAAATTATCTTAAACAAAATGACTTATTTATACTAAATTACTAATTAATAACTTTTTTAGTTTCTTTCTTTAAATGTACTTCTTTAAAGTTTAAGCATCACTCCTTAAAAAAAACTCTTAAATTATCCTAAACAAATTACTTTATCTATACTAAATTATTAATTAATAATTTTTTTAGTCTCCTTCTTTCCAATTCTTTAAAGTTTAAATATTACTCCTTAAAATATTCTAAAATTATTTTAAACAAATTTACTAAACTATTAATTAATAATTTTTAGCATTCTTTTTTAAATATACTTTTTAAATTTTAAATAATTTTTTATTTTGATCAACAAATACTAATATTCTTAATATCCCAAAATAATTAAAATTATATCTTCTTCTCATTTTTAAGTTTTCCTATTTATTTTAAATGTGATATAAAATATAATATAATAAATTTTAATTATTCATAAAAAGTAAATTTTATTCTCAATTCTTCAAAATCAACGTCTATCACTGGCCCATTTCTCTACTTATGACACATTCAAAAAGACAAAAACAATACACAAGAAATAAAGATATATCCTGTATCACTTATCACATCAAATAACATGTTTCTGTTACAGTATTTCCCTGTTTTATTTACCTAAATATATAGATAAGTTTTAATAAAACACTAAATAAACACCATAGGAATAGGAGATCTAATCCTCCTACTTATTGCCTTTTACGTCTCTCTCAGAGTCTCAAGCAATCAATTCTCATTTGAAGTATTCAAGAAAAATAGCACAGGGCAAATGACTTTAGACTTCTGGATCAGTTCCTTTGTTCTCTATACAGAATGTGACTCTTCTTAGATTTCTCTTTTCTCCTTATGTTCCGTTTGCTCTCTGTCTCCTTGAGTTTTGTATTTTTACTTTGCATGTTGGGAAGGTTCCGTATTATATACATCATCTCCATTTGCGATTTTGCATGTTAGTGAAGATTTCAACTTGCTCTCGTGATTGAACTGTAGAGGGTATGTAATTTCTTTGTTATTATTCTCGGATACTACCCAGTTATTCTAGTGCTTTGTTTCCCTGTTTGGTTTCATGCTTCTTTAATTCTTTTTTTGTGTCTGTTTATTGGACTGGTAAAGGGATTAATGTTTCTCTACCCAGCTCATGAAACAGATCAAGAAGTCACCGGGAATCTGCTCAGAAAATGAGTGAATAAATTTTAGTTTTACTTTTCAATGATTAAGACTTAGACTTAGTTGACATGCATATCAACCTATAAAATAAAAGGTATTGAAGGACCCACTTTTCTTAGACAATTCAAACTCGAATATGAATCTTTGGTCAATAAAGTTAGCATAATAATTTGAGGGTCAAATATAGTACAACCATTTCCTGCTTTCTCTCCCTATTTTCCGAGTCTTCTTTTTTTATCGTTAGTCTAAGTCATTGTACGAAAACTTGTCTACGAATTATTTCTAAAATAATTAAGCCGATAAGATATAATTTGATTGATAAGAACAACGTCACATCATAATAGTAGTATATTATTATTATTATTATTATTATTGAAATCTTTACTAAATTGGAGGGTAGCCTCACGGAACAAAGAAATACTTGAAATAGTTAAAAAATAAACAGTTTATCTTAAACTAATATAGTTTCGTATTCTTGACTAAAAACCAATATCCCTAACATCATTTATTACCAGAGGAGACTTTATCGTTTTAATTATTGAGAATTTAAAAAATTAAAATTATTAATTTTTATATAATTTATTTATAAAGAATTACATGATTAATGATTCATATATAATTTATGAGATAAATAATTCAAGTGAATATATATATATATAACTTATTATTCAATTAAATGACACTTTACCGTGTTTTTTTAAAAGATTTATCGTGTTAATCACTTTAAAAATAATTTACAAGTAAAAATATCCATAAAAGTATAGACAAATGACTAACATGAAACAAAAGGACTTTTTTAATTAGTGCTATATTGATCACTTTGAAAATAATTCATAACTAAAAGTGTCTAAAAACATAAAGATTAGAAGAGACCTAGAAAAATTAATGACTAACAAGAAAAGAGGCCTAGACAAATTAATGAGAAAAACAGATAATGCTTTGTACCCTCCAATTGTTTTTGACCGAAGATCTATATTTTAACTTGAATGATGAAGAAAAGTTGGTCTTTCCGTATCCTTTCTACAGGTTGATATGTACGTGACATGCAACTAACACTTCAATCATGTATCAATCAATGAATAATAAAATTAAATGTTAAGTAATTAAATGAAATTATATAATTAATGTACGTTAATTCATAGAAATATTCTTTATTTTTTTCAAAATGTAAGATTAATAATTGTCTCTATCTGAAGACTCGTAACATTTTATTCTAAGGTTCTTTTACTTGAAACTTCTGGTTTTTTTAATTTATTTACAAGAAAACTTAGACTAAACTTCAAAATAAAATATAACAATTATAAATTTCATGAACCCCTTTAATTTTTTCAAATCGAAATAACTAAGGGCCCATTTAATTTCACTTCTATTTTTCTGATGTTGTTTTTAGTTTCTGTTTCTTGTTTTTAGTTTCTATTTTTTCTTTTAAAAAAACAAAAACTTGTTTAGTTGATATTTTTAATATAAAAAATAAAAAACAAAAACTTGTTTGATTGAAATTTGTAATAAAAAATTAAAAATAAAAACATATTTAGTTTTATTATCTTGTTTTTATTTTTTTGTAATTATACTCTTACGTGTAATAATTATAATATAATACAATACATTTTTTAATTAATTTATATGGAGAAATTTTGAAATTATGAAAAGTCCATAACTATCAGTTTTATAGACTCCTTTAAATTTTGAAATAATTAAAACTACCAGGATATAAGAGGCTTCATCTATCTATGTACAGGTTATCAGTGATCATCTATTATACGAAGAAAATCTGAAGTCAATGAGCTCATATACGAAAAATATTTTTAAATTATTTGATAATATTAGTATTTTATTTATGAGAATACTTATAAATTTATCTAATGCTTTTTTGGTTGAAGTATATATTCTATAAACTCTTTTACTTCTCTAAATGAAAATAATTGAAATCACGAGGATATAACTAATTAAGAGTCAGACTTTTGGTTCCTTTTCTTCCATATATATAAATAAGAGCTGATTCAGGTTTACCATACTTACATTCATTTCATTCCTGAACAAAACGGGCCTCATCGGACCTTCCAGCATTACATAAACCACCATTATGTAAAGTAGTGAAGGTAATGGCCTTAAAATAGGCTTTACTATACTCGAGTCCGAGCCTAGTCAAATCGACGTTTACTCATTAACTTCGGACTGAATCCGTACGGTTTTGCCAAGCCTGGCAACAATATTACTTAGAATATATGATTAGCTTCCATCACTCAACAAGTCCATTTAATGTCATATGGTGATCCCACAGTCTAACCACAGTTCAAATGAATGCAATGATATACCTTAATTCTGCTGCAAAGAATCACAGGACCAACTTGAACATAGTTTAACCGACCAGGAGATAAACAAGAAGATAGAAAGTGCACCGGAAAATCTTAATAGAAGTCGACTCTAATATTCTTTCCTCTTCTGATCGACTACTGACTGAGGTTTCTATTTTGGTGCAGGACATACGTACGATGCTGACGCGCAATTAGACTGTGCAGTTTCACCACGTCTATCTAGAGAGAAATCAAAGCGCTAATCTTCTAGCTACCTTAACAATGTGAGTTCATACAGGATTGCGAATTCTCACAAAACCTCCAACGGACTCGATCTCTATTCTACATAGCGATAGGCTAGGAACTATGTATCAGCGGGCATGCGATATAGTTGATTTTGTGTTGGTTTTGGGTTTTTCTTTTCTTTTATCTTTCTATCCTTTGTAAGAAAAAAAAAAAGAAGATAGAAAGTGCAGATGAAAGAAAATGTATGCAGTGTCAGGCAGAAAAGGCTCTACAATTTCTGTCATGTATACAGTTATAAACTGTTTATCTACAGAAAATAAAGAAAGGGTTAAAGGCCAACCAGTAATAAACCTTCAATCACATATTAAGCCTTAGTGATCATATCATATTATGCAGCTATATACATATAACCGTTGAGCTATATAGCATGAGAGCACTTCTTAAAAAACCATAATGCTTGCTGTACATATATGCAAATATGGAGATGGTCCTTCCGATAACACATGCCGGTAGTTTCTAGTATTCATGCATTAGTTGATTTATACATTGGACCTACCAACTTGACTGAGCTGAAAGTCTTTCACCATCTCTTTGTAACCCCGTAGCTCTTCCAGTGCATCGGCTGTTGTCTTTAAAGCGACAAGTCGTGAAGATATGAAGATGGCTGAACTACTGGCATTGCCATTGCAGCGATCTGATTCTGGTCTTCGATGTTCCTACATTTTGGAACTTGATTCTTGGGGCAAGCCAACTGAAGTGGAGAAGTCTAAGCGTTGAGGTGGCGCTTTCATCAGCATATGTACAAGAGCACCAACAACAGCACCGCATCTTGAGATTTTCAAATTGAAAAATGTCCTCCAGACTCAAGGGACTCAGGCCTGCTATAAAAGTATAGGATGCTATCTTTTAAACTCTGCATGCTATTTTAGTTTTTATAAATTGATCACAGGAAATTGCTTTTAAAGCACCATTCATAAACTGAAAGTTTTACATAACACCATAAAAAAAGGCATCTTGATGTGAAGTTTGTCAAGAAACCATTCAACAAAAAAGCTTAAAGCTGAGGGTCAAGAATGTATATATTTCTAGCAGATACTTACACGGTTGGAGAGACTGGTCAACCGCATGTTTCATAGTTTAAACAAGAACCAATCTGATAATTTCTAATTTTGTCACCATCTTTTCATTTGATCTACAAGTATATATAGATGCAGACACATGCATACAAAGAAATCAAAAAACTCCATCCTCATGCTTTTAAATTCTGAATATTGTCCTCAAATATATAAAACAATACCGTTACAAGTTTGAGAAAGGGGAACAAACAACATACTCTTCAGATGATAGCAAGCAAGCCGGCTAGAATTAAAATATTGATCAGATCTTGGTAGGTAAAATAGGAAATGACCAGTAATCCTAAACATTCTGGTTTAATTTTTTAGTTTACAGAGAAACTCGATGCACTGAGCCAGTAAAACACAGGTAAATATCATAGACACACTTCAACAGTAAAATCTTCTTGCATCAAGTTCGTAAGATTACCTGTGTAAAAGTATAGAAGGAAGAAGAAGAAGATACAAGAAGGTTACGAAGGAATGAATGCAACTGTTATCATATTCCAGAAGATACGAAAAAGTATTTATACATAAACAGAAAAAAAAAATGTGCTTATGACAGCTGGCAAGACTAAAATTAAATAACTAATATCTTAACAACCTGCTACCTGGATCTGAAGCACGAACATACTGCTACCTGGATCTGAAGCATGAACATACTGCTACCTAATCATCCTGGAAAGACCTGCTGGAACTTCTGGAAAATGAAATCCGGAGTGAGCTGGCAGTCTTCACCCCAGAAAAGCTTTTAAGATCATCCTTCCCCGGAGGGACCAACTGCAGCAAAAGTGAAATAATAAACTAAACAAACATATTTGACAAAGAGCTGGCCATTAATGAGTATAAGATACACCTTCTCAGCTGCATTGCCAGTCTGAACCAAAGCTGTACTTTTGTCGTTCCTGGGATTATCAGATCCAGTACCTCTTAGAGGTGGAAATGGAGGGCGTTAAGATATATGGTATACATAATTTTGACATTTTTGCATAATTGAACCTAGCAAATAATTCAGTTTCACATTCAAATAGATTGAATTTAAATTAGGCACAGCTCGCTCGTTGGATTTTTGGATAATAGTTAAGTTGTAATAGAATTCTATTTTAAGTGGGATATGAGAAGATAACGATTTTTTAGGTGGGCTGAAATGATGTCAAGGGATTTTTTTTAGAGATTGGGTGTGTGGTGAGTTATCTAAAAAGTGAACGTGTGTGTGAAGATTTTGTGATTAATGGATAAGATTTGTAGCTAATTGGATGTGGGAAGAAGTCTACCTAATGAAGACTCCTCAATGAATTACGTTATTTTGGCTGAATGAGTCTTTGGCTATGCGTCTTGCTTGGGCTGTCGTCGTTCATGTTTTTCTTGTTGCTGAGAGTGACTACTGCAGTGATTGTTTTTTGGGCTGGGGTGTTGTCGATGATTTTGTTGGTGTAGTGTGATTGTCCTCTGGCTTTTGCGTGAATCAATGACGAGGTTGTGGAGTGCACAAAATTTCAGGGTAGCAGCAGATTAGGTAGTTAGTGTCATTGGTGACCTACTATTAGATTACTCTTTAGAAAAGTCGAAAACTTTGGGAATTTATTCTTGCCTCTTTCTCATCTCAGGTATTTTTATTTATGTTAGAATTTTATTTAATCACTTGAGTTATTTATTTAGTATTCTTTACTTCTAAGATTGTTGAAAAAAATTTTTTGTTGAAGTTAACATAAATCGGTCGTATTATTAGGTATGAAATTTTTTTACAAGAAATGAGGTTAAGAGATGGTGTCAAGGGATGAGTGTCGTCGACTTAATAAAGCCTTAAATAAATCTATTATATTTCGGTGAAAGAATTAATTTAGATGAGGACCCCGCAAATATAAACAATAAGTGCTAAACTGCATTACTAAATTTTTGGTATCATTTGTTATTTTGCTTTTGATTAATTTTGTTTTTATTTATACAAAAAACGACCACATCAAGTCGGACAATTTGCAAAACTATTAACTCTACGGTTTGTCAGAGGGAAATTGTCTTGTTGAACAATAAAGGGGAAGTAGCTAGCTTGCTGGCAGGTATCCTAGCTAGAGCACTTTCAGATCGCAAAATACCCTTTGAAAGAAGACCAGGAATAGAGATCGGAGGTGATGAGGATAGTGAGGGTGTAAAGTTAGGAGAAGCACAGTAGTCATCAAAGCTTATATTCTCTGACCTATTAAAATAGCGTACTTATTTAGAAAATTATAAAAAGACGTAAATTTCTTGTTGAAAAATACTTTTCGTAAAGGTCTCAAAAGATTCGTGGTCATTTAGATCTCAAAAATGATACCAAAATTAAAGATAAAACTGGAATAAAGTATTTCGCATTTCTTTCATTTTTAAACCTTTTATGTATAATATAATACGTAATTGTCCATACTACGTATTACATAGGATTCATCAGTGTCTGTGTAATAAAAGTCTCTCTTCCTCCAAACGCGCATTAGAGCCCCAGCCTTGCAATAGTAAAAACAATGATTTCAGCATCATCATTACTACTACTGACCTCAGTTTATAGTTTATGCTTGCCATTTCTGCTGATCTATTCTAACGGAAGAATTCTAGTGTAGTTTCGTATTTGAATAAATAATCACGACCTGTTATAATCCTTTCAAAGGAGACTCTCATCCAATGGGTGCTTCAGCATATTTATGGGGGTGGTGGGTGGTCCCATCTCATGAAGAAACAAAACGAGTGGGGAGATTAAAAAAAAGTATAAATATATAAGTACGTTACATCTGATATTCACTCTTTTCTTATTAATAAAATATTAAATAAATAAAAATAATTCTTACAAACTATTAAAATAATGCTTTTCAAAGATTCTAGAATTAAAATTTTATCGTTTCTTAAATTTTATTTTTATGATAAATCTCAAATAAACTTGAATTTTTTATATCTTTTTTATACTTTTTAGTGATTAAGTATAAACCCTTTAACATTTTCATGTTTAGTTAATATAAAATACTCTAATAATAGTAGTGTAGATAAATTAAATTAAAAGTCTGAAAAAAGATTCTCTTAATATTTGTTTAGAATATTCCCTTGGCCTAATAAGTTATTTAGCTATAAAACTATAGAAGGTTGTAAAATTACCATGTCTTTTACTTTTTTTTTTAGAACGGAATAACCCACAGTCACTATCCTTTAGATGCGCACTAGGTAAATCTTTGGATTGACGCAATAGCTACAAATCACATCAACTGGGTACTCTATACCAGACAAACCTTGTACGACAAGTTTGATCAAGAGAGTATAAGTAGGGAGATTTGAACACAAGACCTTTCAACCTTATGCCCCCCACTCCACCAACTAACGAAGGACTTCATCTATCATCAACATTTATACGAAGAAATTTTGAAATTAAAAAAATACAAATATTTATGACATCAATTCTTTAAAATATATATATAAATATGTATCCTGATTATATAATTTCTCCATTGAAAATTTATTAGTGTTAATATTAGAAGTAATATACAATGACAAAGAGTGTCATTTATTATAACAAGGGGTTCATGATATAAATATTGAGAGTTCAAGAAATTAAAATAATTAATCTTGTATAATTCATGAGGTAGATAAGTCAATTAATATATATATAGCGTAGTATTCTTTAGTCAACTCACTCATTTGAGACTCTATCGTATTGATCACCTTAGAAAAAGGTAACTACAAACATGTAACAGTAGAAGAATGGAAGATATGGAAAAATTAAGGGATAAAAAGATAACTGTTGTACTGTATGTTTTGAGTTTCTTAATCAAGAATCCATGTTATAGTTTGAGGTTAAGAAAATTTGGCTTTTCCTTATCAATTTATAGCTTGATATGTACGTAATATGTGACATGCAACTAATTCTAAAATGATGCCTCAACCAATGATATTAAAAATTAGAATAATTAAATAAAAATATATTATTAATGTGAATGAACTCATATATGAGAAATATTTTTTAAATTTTTTTCATAACATAAGTTAGTACCTTATCTATGACAAGACTTATAAACTGAAGCTTATGTTCTTTTATCTATATATATACATATACATATATATATATATACATATACATATATATATATATACATATACATATATATATATATATATACATATACATATATATATTATGCTTTTAGTCCAAAATTTAAAATAAAATTTAACAAATATGCATTTGTATTTTTTTCAAACTGCAATAATTAAAATTATTAGGATATAACTAATTTTAAGGATTCTGTATTAGGATAGTCTTTACCCTTAAAAGGTCTCATTCTCTAAAATAGCGATCTTGCATTTTTATGATAACTTTAGAACCGAAGAAGTCAATCAAGAAACGTGACATTCTTTATATCTACAATCTCTCAGATCTTATTGGCCAACGCTTTTTTATAATCTTGAGAAAATCAGAAGAAGAGGTTAAGTTTCTTCGTTTTAATAAAATTCTTTCTTCTTTAAACTTCAAAAAAGTCATTTTCATATATAATTTAAATCATTTTTATTAGTAATATTCTTCGAGTAATATATTCCAAAGATAAAACTTCTTAATTAAAAAATTATTAAAGTTACAATATTATAATTTTATAAATATTTATCACAACAAGAAAATTGCGAATTAGTGTCGGTATATTACCGACGGCATATATTCCGTCGCCTTTTTCCCGACGGAAATTAAACAATCCGTTGGAGAAAAGAAAATTTTACCGACGGATAATCAGTCCGTCGGCAATATTGTAGGAAAAAATTCAACCCAAAAATTGCGTCAGACAATAGCGACGGAACACGTCTCGGCGACGGTAAAAAAAGCAGGAATCGTTCCCGCAATTTAATTGCTTCGCCCTTTACCGACGGTATTGTGTCCGTTGGTAAACATACCGACGGAATGTGAAAATGCCGTCGGGGAATTGTTGACTGTCAAATATTGCCGACGGGCAAAGGTTACCGTCGGTATATTGAATTATATACCGACGGAATTTTATCCTACCGTCGGAAAATATTTGC